>OZ004694.1:76835480-77435480 GCA_963924545.1 Pogonocherus hispidulus
CTTTTGATGATAAATTATGTTGTTCTTCACAAGAATTAATTTTCTAAGCTTTTGATTTCTTCAAATATTGTTTTAGTTGTTTTTAACCTGTTTTACATATATTGAAAACAAATATACAGCTGTGACTTATGTTTGTAATACCTCTACAGGTTACTAGAAATCATTTATTTGAATAATAATTAAAATTTTTCGGGCTTCAATATTTTATATTAATTTTAGCTGATTTATGTTGTGTTAATAAATATTTTATTTCATTTTACTTCATTTATTCCATTTAAAGTGTATTCTTTTAATACTTCTGTTTCGCTATGTCTTTAATCATTTACAGGTTGGCGATTTCACAAGAAAATACTTTCATCAACCGAATAACGGGACGTGTATTATTATTTGTTGTACACAAATTTGTTTACTATTATAAACAAATGTAGCTATAAAAAAATCCATTAACTAAAACAATCATATGTTATTCAACAAAGCAATTACGACACAATACTGTATGTATACTATATTTATAACAGAAATAAAGAAAAGAACAATATGAGATGATACAAAATCTTATTCAATAGAGACAGTAAAATATTTGTGGGCTAATTCTTAAGGAGAAATTCACCAAAAACATATATTTACAGAACTACTAGTACAAGGAATTGTACTAGTAGTACTGAATTATTAGATAACGTTATTATCAAAGAACCCAAAATAAGGAAAGTTTTTACTCAAACTTTCGTAATAAATAGGCCATTAATTCAATTTTGAGGGCAACTAACAATAAATTCATATATCTAGTTATTATTAAGACACACGATATTTGTAGATGTCATTGCTTAGCTTCTATACTCACGATGTAAAATCAGGTTGTATCTGTAAGTGAAAAAAAATCGAAAGGTGCTTCCTGTAATTCCCCTATAATATCCACGCTTGTAAGAAACCAATTAAATACAACAATGGCTGATGAACGTAATAAATTGGTGAACCGAAACTAAATCCAAAAGAATTAGATTTTGCTTCGCTTTACATCTGTCTATAAAAGGTGTGGAATAGAGTAGAGGATGTGGTTGGTATTTTTTTTCTAGAAAACTAAGGGTTTACAATATATTGGGTGTTTTAATGTAAACATAATCTGAATAATTTCTAGTATGATTTTTTGTTATTGATATCCCCATTAGAAAAGTAGGGTTGTTTAAAAATGTTTTCTTATAAATCTATTGTTGTATATCTTTACAATTAGAGGTTAGTTGTTAGAGATACGTAATATTTTGAATTGTCCTTATATTTATTAATTTTGTCTCTAGATATAAAATTAGAAACTAGACTCCTAGAGTCGTCTTACACTATAACATGTTTTTATTTTTTGTATTCGGTGATAAGTGTATTTTCCCTTCATATCCAAAACCTTTGATAAAAGATCACCACAATCAAGATGTACTATATATTGACTTGAAATATATCTTATTGTTATTTACTTTTCATTTATAAAAATGATTTAGTTTGACATTAAATTAGTGTTGTAATCGCTGGTAACATCGGTAATTAACCGTAAGTAAATATTGGTAATTACGTGCTTATTTTTAACTTTCAGATAGTACTAATTTCGTACGTATTGTTTCTAATTATTGTTTTACAAAAATGTCAAAATTTTAATTATGCGATGAAGTCATTATAACGTCTTATATGCTTCACAGAGATTGATGGAACGTTTATTACGAATACATTGATATGAGGTTTGGTAAGAAAGATTTTGCCAAAGGAGTGTACCATAAAACACAGTTGTGTTGGCCAGAGTTCGTATAGTGGCTGTGGCATAGTTTCTCTATGGCAAAGTTTCTCTTTCTAACACTTGTTTCTTTTGGTATATAAGTACTTTTGGGTCATTCATTTGACCTGATTATTTGCAAGCTCCCTCAAATACTCTGACAGTTTATTCTTAACAGAATATTCTATCCAAATCGGCGCAAATACTTATACAGGGTATTCGATTTAGAAAAACTGTTGATGATGTGACAACTGTGTCAAATATTACAAGACACATTACAAGACATTACAACGACACAATTTATATATTTGCTTTTTTTTAAGCAATTCTCAAAACAGAAAATTTATTCCTTACTTTTGTATACAGTATACCTAGGTACCGCTTCAAAGTTTTCAAATCAGAAAAATAGTACCTACTTTTACGGGGATTTGGCTGTTTCGAACGTTTATAATTTTTCTCTTAAATTAAAAACATTACGACATTAACAGGGGTTAAAACATTACGATATATTCAAAAAAATCCTTTTACAATTCGTTATATGTTTATTACCAAATACATAGATATGCACGAAATGTCTTCGACTTTTATCTAAACGCAGTTTCCTGGGTAAGATATGGATTCGCTTAAATTATGGGCGGCATGGGAATTTAAATATTCTGAAGCGACTTCTAGTGTTTAATTCTCCTACTAATTTAGACGTAAATCAAAAGCTGGAGGAGCGAAAGTTCAACGGACGTTGTTCATTCAGTTTTGCTTTATTATCGTAATTTTATTACAGTGGTGTACAGTGTATATACAGCATGATTTTGTTGTGGGCGTTCATTAGGAGTATCTCGGGAATTGAAAACTATTTGGATTGAAAATTTGACTGTGGGAATTCAGTAATGAGGTCTTTTTATGTAAAATATTTTCCAGGCGAAAGTACTTAGGGAAATACCGGAAGTTGACCTTAACTTCGTTATTCTTAATGGAATGCCCAACTTTTTATTACTATTTTGGAATCTGCACTTAATTTTAAGTTACATTTGTTAAAGGTTCCTATGGCTCAGTTTAATATTTTTTCTCGATTTAATTTTTTTCCATACCTCATACTTTCATACCCTTTTCCCTACTTCATACCACTTTAAAAAATGTTATTACACTAGAAGCCATGTATTATGACGTTACATGGAACTGTCTAAGATAAAAGCTGTATTTTCTCTAACAATCTTGATTATTTCCAACAAAAAAACAAAATCCAACACGAACAAAAAGTGATTTATTCCTGAACATTTTTTGTAAATGAATATTAATTATTTATCACTGAAATAGACAAAACTTCCTAAAACCATTTTTCCTTTTTTCTGCCATAACGGCTCATTCGCAGACACATGTTTATTAAACAAAAAAAGTTTTGTTTTCATGTCCCCTGCCACCCGTTAAAGTTTGTCGGTATGTTTTTGGGACACCCTGTATATTTATTTAGTCGGAGGCACCCTTCTTGTATTTGGCTCGAAGCTAATTACATATTTCAAATGCAAAAGGTGTGAAATAACGGTATCTGTTTTTTAGATAAGAGCGTATGTGTAGCAATCGGCTACCGTACGCGTAGAAGCAGCCCTAGGCCTGAATTCCCCTCGACAACGATTTATTATACTTTATAATTACGGCAAATGCAAATTTCACATTATGAAATTTGTTCATTGTATTCAAGTCGAATAATTAATAGTTTTAGTGATTATTACGAGATATATTAAAGCGTGTCCGAGATAAAATCTTTAATAATAACGTTATGAAATGTAACTCTAATGGATAGTTGAATCTTTATTATGGGATTACTGTTATTATATCGCGAAATGTGTAATTTCTTTCTTGTGTATTTCTTTAAAATATTATACTTTACTGATAACTTCTCCTTGGAAGGAAGTTCCTTTGTCCCTATGCTAATTTTTCCTTCAAATTAATACGAAAATGCAGTAATAGCATGTTTAAATTCTTCGCGTTTTGGAGGACACTTATATAAATTATTATCTATATAAATATGAATAATTCCTATGTGATTATATGCAAATTAGTAGTAGTGCAGTAATTACTTAATGTTATTTTCCCCTTTAGGAATACATTTTGGAATTCAGGTAAATGCATTTTTAAGGTATATATGTATATAGGCATTGCAACAACTAATTATACGATATACCTACTGTACGATAAATCGGAAGTCATTTTACACCAAATCGCTCAAATATACATCTAATACATAATTTCTGCTTCGCTTTTATATGAAAACTCTATAAACTATGAGTTCATTTTCACTCGTGACGTCATGAATTCAGTAAATTGGGCGTTTCCAAGTTTTAGGCCAAGTGCACATATAAAGCATGACCGACTTAGTAATACCAATCAGTATAGATATTGATACAAAATAGAACTATAGCGATAGTTAAAGCAGATAGGAAACATATATCAACATTAAACAAATTTTAAATACTGATTTATGTGATATGATTTACAAGAAACTGAATAAAATTGATAATACCATATGTTATTGTGATTATACATAGTTTAAATTGTAATTATTGGCAGAAAACCAGAATAAATCAAATATTATTTAAAGATTTTCAAAAATAAATCCATAAGAAAGGCATGCATTACACGAGTCAATTAAAAATTACAAATAAATAGAATCGAATTGCTTAACTTAACAGATGTCAAATTGTTTGTCAGAAAACGAACTCCAATATCATATAACAAAAACAACATTACGAGTAGACATTGAAATTATATTTATATTCAAAATTAAAATTTATTAAATTAAAATTTACCATGACAGCAAATGTCAAATGCCAGGTAAGGCTACATTTACAAGTTACAACCAGGTCACTTACAAAATATAAGAAATAAAAGTTAAATTTAAAAGAAAATGTTTAATTTAAGTATTAAAATATTGTATAAAATCATTGGAACAAATGTAGTAGTTTAGGATAGTGCAGTGTAAGTGAAATGAAAAACTAATTAAGAAATTAAAATCGTGTGGATAAACTTTTAGTCAAGGATTAAATCATTTATCAAGGATAAAAACAAGAAAATTATTTACTTGGTTACGAAAAATTTAGAAAAGATTGGCGTCGATTATTGTTAGAGAAGAAAAATTAGTGATTTTGAGAGAGAAAATTTTAAAAAAAAAGGAATAATAATAGTACTTACGTTTGCAAGAAAGAGGTTAGAGGAGTTGCAGAGTAATTTTCCACGGTTTCCATTTATTAAATTGGGACCTAGAGCATTGGAAACCATCTACAAGGAGTTCCTGTTTATCCAATGCAGGTTGCAGAAAAGAAAAAACTACAAACACAGGGAGGTAAAACCAGAAATTAAAAAGGTACCGTTAAAAACTTATAAAGTGATTTAAAAATAAAAGCTAGCACAACATAATACTTCGAAAAGGCCAAAGTAAAAGAATATTTGAAAAATATATAATTTGATATACTTACCAACGATAAGATCCGCTATATAAGAACTTTAGACAAGAAATAATCACAAAATTAAATATAAACTTTGCATTAAAGTGAACTATTTTAGATTATAAAGTTAGGTTATAGTTAAGTTGATAAGGTAGAAAACTGAATTGATCTATAAAGTTTAATTTTAAGAATTTATAGGACAAACAATAATTATGCATGTAAAGAGTGTTGCATACAAACATAAATAAAAGGGGCGAATTTGGGAAGATAAATACAAAAGGCACATAATTATTTTTGGTCTTATATACAGGCTTAAAGAAAGAATTTAAAAATTTGAAATTGGTCAATTAATTAGTAGTTATAAGTGTTTAAAATTTGAGTAACTTCTTATATTTTAAAAGTGTGGAATTTAAATCAATACTTTGTTTAAAATTAAAGATTTATAAAATTTCAATATCTATTTATTTTTTTGAGCTGAGATTGTCTTTTGAAAACTTCATTTGAACTGACTCCTGAGGTAAGAATCGTATGTTCTGAAAAAAAAAAAATAAAAGAAAAGAGATTTAAAAGGTATAGTATATGAGCTGAGCTAGAAAAGAAATAAGTCATAAGAATCAGAAAGCTAGTTAAATAATTAAATTTATAAAACAACAATATATCTAAACAATTAAAATAATTAAATTAAATTTAAAATATAAAATAATAAATAAAATTCAAGTTTATATATATTCACCAGAAAACAAAATTCATATTAATATATGTGCATATTGTAAGCGTCCTCAGCGGATTTCTCAGTTGTTTTTTTTGAAAGACAGCGAACACTCACAATATAGACACAAAAACATTACATACAAGTTTGCAAGATGATCCTGAAAGGTTTTACAGATACTTTAGAATGAGTGAGTGAGTGATATTTCGTTAATTATTTTTTGCATGTCCTACCATTATATTAGTTGAATACGAGTGTATGACAATTAACAACTTTATAAATTACACATTTAAAGATAAACTGATTTGGCTTAAGCTTTAGCTTTAGCTTTGGCTTTAGGCTTTATCTGGAACTCTCGCTCCAGACTCGCAAAGGCTGGCAACGACTGGCTCGGTCATGCCTCCTGTATGCGCACACCTGCATGAAAATGTTCTAACTTGTATTTCCCGCCTTTTCCGCAACGTTCTGTCATGCTCGGTTCTGCTTTGTATGTGCACTCACACTTAGAGCGAGCACACACTGGGCGCTTGGTGTTGCGTTCGGCGCGCGTTGGTAGCGTACACACAGCGCGCTTACCATGGCGTTGAATGAGCGTTTTAATATGGTGTGCATACTCGGCCCCCACTACTCAGTTTAGAAATGTATGTCGAAGTGGACGTGGATTTATTTCGTCGATAAATAAATCCGAATCAAAATGATCGATCTTCATTTTGGTCACGAAGTCACAAGTGCGTCCTCTCTACACGAAAACGGCGATCAAATGTACAACACAATGGCGATGTATGTATCTTGAAGCGCGCGACTAATGCGCGTTCAAACCAAAATGTGACAACGCGCGTCTGACGCGCGCTTGACTTAAGCCCACGCTAATGTGTACACCTTCGGAGATCTCTTGGTTCTTAAAACGCGCGTTATTAAAGCGTGCGCTTCAAAACGCCTAATGTATACTCGCTCTTAAGCAGTGAAACCAGAACTGAATCTTATATATTCTCTTTATACAAAATCAAATGTTCCTGAGGATATCCTCTTCTATCCTAGATAATTAATTACCTAGTTATATCCCGCCGCTTGTCTAGGAACCAATTTTATTTTCACTACAGCCTGAATAGGCTGAAACAGCCGTATGTCGTTTAATATTAGAAATAATTAACACTGATGTGACAGTACATACACTTCTGTCTTTCCGCATAATCCAATAGAGTTAGTTATAAAAGGAGTGCCATCCTTGAGAACCATGGCACGCGCCTGGTCTGTTTCTAATATTATGAAACATATACTTACATACATCTTAAATTATTCTGTTATTTTGTGGTATGTTGTTTTAACATATAGACTTATCCACCTTCCAGATCGATATATTATGCAGGAAACAATTACATATCCAAATATGTTTAAGATTCATCTTAATTAGTAGGTACCTATTAAAACTTAAAACGCAAATATAATAGAAAATTTTATTTTATACTACCTATACATACTGACTTTATACTTTACCTAGTATATTATGCAAATTAAGACTGGCCTGAGGAATTATAAAAGCTTCTTAACCCGCTGGAGTAGTTGCAGCGTATCCTGTATATGGCTTTAATAATTGTTATTATTACAAATCGAATTAAAAGCAAGTTTCCTGTTGTACTCTCCATATTTAATTTATTCTTTTGCTTTAAACTCGATTTCAATGCCTGCATTTTTAAGTGAGTAAAAACAGGTCACCAGTTATATATGCATGTATTTTTAGCAAACTGGTTTTGCAGTATGTCTTGTAGAAGGTTCCAATAATAAGATGGCTTATCATTTATTATAATAAAGTTAAAACTAGATTTAAAATTCTCATCATGATATATATTTAATTTATTCAATCATGTAATATCTTCTTTTCATAACAGAGTAACTGTATTTGTATGCGTTAAAAGATTAAGTTTTTACGTGTACAGATAGTGTTAAGCTAAGCACAGACTTGCAATATTAATTTGAGCCGAACGGCAGTGCGAACCGCGCTCCAAACCACACATCGAATTATGTCCCAAAAAATGTAGCATGGAGCGCCGAACAGTATGTGTTTTTGCACACGTTCGTATCATTTCCATTAATTTAGTCGGTTTGAAACATGAATGTAGCTGCAGCAGTTCATATTTATATCCATTACGAAGTATTGACCAAGGAAAAAAAGGGGAAAACGTAGAAGGTGGTGACAAACGCACCTCTACACAAAAAGACATCAAGAACACTCCAGTTTGCTTCGAGATTTGAAGTTTCAACATGTCAGTGGGCATTACAACAATTTTGTGAGAATTTAACTTACTGATTTTGAATATTTTCTAAATGGAATAGGATCTAAAATAAGAAAACAGTACACTTAACTCAGAAAAGCGATTACCATTCAAGACAGATTAGCAGTGATACTACGTTTCTTGACGACAGGTGACTCCTACAGCAGTTCTCAATATTTATTCAAGATTTCTAAACAGTCCTTGAGCAACATTATTCCCATTATTATTTTTATTTTGTTATAATGTTGTGGATGACTTGCCTTCTACAACAAAGTATATTTTTTATATACACTAATTAACTGCAAAATATTTTGTTTCGTCTACTCCAACGTTGCTACTCCTAGTAACATAATATACTATTCGATACAGATGGGTCGATTATTAAGGTCGTATTACTTCTATTCCATTTATGGCCATCTGGAAATATTAAACGAGAACACCCTCTAGATTATATAAAAACATTCCGCCACTATAAAACACCACCCGCGCTTTAAATGGATTTCATCGTTCTGAAGGGATACTGATTACAATTAAGTAAACAAACCTGAAAGCAAGCAATTGTCTTTATCTGGTGAATATACCAAAATTACACTCAAATCAAATTGTAATCTTACCTGAATTCAGTTTATTAAATATGAAATAAACTGTAGATGTAAATAATTCAACTTGAAATATTTAATCGCACCCCGTCTGCTTTTGTGCCTGTAGCCTTTGTCACTATTCGTATGTACTTGTTAAACAGCAAATCACTGTTCCTAGGAATACCCTGCAAACTTGCATTATCACATATAACTATACGACAAAGTTGCAAATTTCTCTCATCCTGGGTAGCCCTGGAAAAGGATAGATCGTAATACTGGATACGAGAAGTGTGGTCTTAGAAAAAATATAAATAACTTGTATAGAAAACTTCATTTCCACACTTTACGGTGATTACGGCACTTCGTTTCGACTCGTAATGCAAATTTCATAACTCATGGAAATTATCTCTTTTTGAACTTGTTTCACAATTTACTATCAAGGTTTGCTAATAACTGTCTAATTTTCCAATTTGTACAATTTGGGATTCTATATGTAAAAGCTGAAATCCTTAAATGAAGTTTATCATTTACAGATATAGAATGGCATCTGTATATGAAATCGCAATATTTATTTATTCCATATTTATGCATAAGTATGAATTATATTTGAGATAACAGTACTAATTATTTTTGATTAACCATAAAATCCAAAACGAGAAAAATTAGCAATAACTTAATACGTTCCCTGATATAAATAAATAGATATAATATACTGATGTGACATTATCCTGCCCATGAGCGTATTTTCTTTATTGTATGTTTTGTGGCAATGTAATTTTAGTTGTAACTTCCTATTATAACTTCTTTCACTTGTCAAATGTGTATTTATAACCAATTAGGTCTTTTTAATGATCACGAACTACCAGTCGACACATAATTTCAGCGACTATTTTACACGTTGCTCCATAGTCTCTAATATTTTATTTAATAATACATAAAATCAAATCATTCAATTAGGAACACGCGCTTTTGTCATAATTTATTATTTTTCATTGTAGATATTTAGGTTCAAGATAGGTACAATTTTCGTAAAAATAAGTCGACTTTAATAAATTAGCTACTATTAGGTGTATCGTTGCAATTTTCTAGCATGCTTTACAATTATTGGGCTCGACCAAAAGCATTAATACATCTAATTCAAGACTAAAGATTATTTACTAGCCATATTTATGGCATTGTTTTGTACATTTGACAGTGCAATCTCCTTGCCTTGGAAGGCGCGGTAAATAGTGCCAGTCCCACCATGTTCTGACATTTGAAACTCCAAATTCAAATTTTAAATGTCATAATTGTCAAAGTCCGTCATCATTATGTCTGTCAATATGGACAAAAAATTAAATGGATAGAAAAATGATAGACTGGTTTATATTGTAATTTGTGAATCGGTACATTTTCAAGGTGATTTGTAGGCATAGATAGATGTAGCTACATGTTTTCTGATAAATTTTGTTAAGCGGTTCGCTTTAGTATTGTTTTCTTTAAAATACAAAGTGGGAAATTCTTACGAAATTACAATAACTTAAAAAACTAATAGACAACACAATGGAACAGTCAAGAATTTTCGAGGGTAGCGTGATTTAGTTGATAATACGATATTAATTTCTAATATAATCACAGCTAGATTACAGCTGTGATTACTGATTTCACTAAAAATAATATTAAATAAGACTTCAGTTTTTTAATGGATAAAAAACTAAACTTTTAAGACTTTTTTTAAAACTTTAATATTCAGAGTAAAGGAACCACATTGCAGAATTGCCTCCAATCGCTAATGGAACTCAAGAACCCTAAACAAAGAAGGACTGATCAATCAGTAACAGCCAATCACATTTGTTTATCACTTATGTGACGTCAGTGGATTCCCTTTAGCGGGAGATTTGAAATTTAAATATCCTCTTTGTTTTAATGTGACAGCTTTAACCTTTTAACATAACCTATATATGTCACATTGACATGTAGAATGTCTCGGTTGTCTTTGAAATGTCATCACTGTCCTCAGTCATGTCATCATATCAAAATATTTCTGTATCATATCATAGTAATCTGTGCACTGATTAACAAAACACAAGTTATCACAGTTGTCAAATCGACAACGATTTTTGCACAACGCACTTCAAATCGTAAGATATATATCGTAAAACACATTATATAAGTACTTTAAAATCACATTTGATTGCATTAATACAGTCTCTGAAATAATATTGGGTTGGATATTTTGACTAAAAATTTTTGAAATTGCAATTAGAGGCAAATTTGGCAATAGGGGATCCACTGACGTGTTACGAGAAATCTGTTGAAAATGACCTTCAAATTTTTATGAATGAATTGATCAGTCCTTCTTTGTTTAGGGTTCTTGAATGGAACTGGCAAATACTAGGTAATATAGTGAGACTGTGTTGGGTGTCAGGTAGTAAAGGCATTGAAGAAAATGGACGTGCAGATGAATTTTCTAGAAAAAGATCTGAAATGCTCAGAACAGCTCTGGAAAAATGAGTGGAACTAGAACTTAGGAATTACTAGGTCTTAAAACCAGATCATTGTCATGCGAAGGTCTTTCGCAGAAAAGTACTACAGTTTCTGGACATGAGTACACCTCGGCTCTCCCTGTCATACTTCTGTATGCTAAGGCTAATAACAGGACACTGTCATCTAAAGCACCAGCTGAAAGCCTGGTATGCCGAGTCTGTGATTTATACAGACGAGACTGCAGTGCGCATTCTGGGTTAATGTGAAGGAGAACAAAGGTTGGAACTGGAACAAACATGAATAGGGAATCGGTGTTTAGTTCCTTTAAAAGTTGCTAGTATGAAGACGCCAATGTAAAGAAAATTACTGTTTCAAAAAAAGTTACTGGTCACATGGCTTGTGAATATTTATAAAGGCAGTGTATTTGTATTGTATGTTTGATGAAAATTGAAACTGATTTGGTAAAATAGATACTTGTGGTTTTTATTATAATATTAACATATATTTATATAATAACATTTCGTTAAGGCAGTTCATTATTTTAGTAAAGAATTCGCTATGTAACGATGACTTATCAGGAGGTGTGTCTGTGGAGTTATTACTTGTTCTTATAAAGTACACTGAACCTAAAATTAATGTAATCGTTAGTGTACACATCCGACTTGTTCATATATTGTATACAAGCATATGCATAATAAATAATACTGAAAAGAATAATAGTTTAGAAATTAATTTTTATTTGAATCATTCATCATAGCGGTAATAATGTAACGTCAATAATGTACTTTTTTTGTCGCAAGTTAATAACAGTGTTCATTTGACTTTTAAATCGAATATTAATTCATAACTTATTAGAAAAAAATGTAGGTACCTCGATTCCTTGTACAAAACAGTATTTATTATTGTAGTTAATAAGAGACAACCTGTATATTTAAAAAAGTAAATGATACTTAACTATGGTCAAAACAAGACTCCAAGCGGTGCACGCCATCAGTAATAAAATTATTTACATTACTTTTAAAGGCCAAATACATTTATGTCCTTGAAATTATGTAAATACATATCACAGTAAATCACAAAAGTGTAAAATACTGTGGCAGATCAAAATTAAAAAAAAAACATGTATATTTATGGAAAATACCATTGTAGATCCTTTATGACATGCATCGCTTGGATTCTTGTTTGGAGCTTATACAGAATTTTTATTTAAAAATAAAAGAGCTCCTTGAGCAATACGAAATATATGAAATATTGTGGAATAAAAACTATTAAGCTAGCTTTATATTCCACAATATTTCATATATTTCTTATTGCTCAAGGAGCTCTTTTATTTTTTCCGAGGACGAGTTTTATTTTGTGACAGTTTGCTACAAGCTCTCAACAAATCACTCAAAATTTCAACCCGTTGGAATCCCGCGAGCTTCTCTCCGCTAATAAAAAGAGCATGTCCATCTGAGAGTATCTCTCGATAAGTCGAGTCGCTGATAGCTGCGAGACACCATCTACTCGCAGGGGTATGTCTATTTACTTGAACCACTCTCGAGAACAACTCGCGAGAGTTTTAGTCTCAGATGGACGCGCAGTAGTAGTTCTCGTAAGTGGATACGCGTCTGCGAGTAATATCAGGGAGTATTCATTGTACTATCAAATAGCTTACTCGCAGCATTTTGCTCTCAAGTGTATACATATTATTTTTACTAGCGGACAGTTACTTCTGAAATACGAACACGTTTCGTATTGTGATAGTTCTCGCCACAATTATTTAAAATGGCAGCTACTCGTAAAGAGTGGTCAAAAGACGAGACTTGTAATTTGATAAGTATATACGAGGAAAACACAGTTTTATGGGATACCAAGGCTACTGAGTATAGAAATAGGGATACAAAAACAAAAAATAAAATATTACTGGAGATTGCAGCGAAGTTCGAATGCACATCCGACGAAATTCTTTGTTGCTTTCTCTTTAACAGTGTATGTGTAACAACAATTGCTCGAAGTTTTTGTACATTCATGATTAATTATCTATCTGGCACCTCACTATTTTTTTCTTTCACACTACACACAAAGAAAGAAAATTGATGAAACAGAAATCTCAAATGGATATCCTCCTGACAGATATCTTTGAGAGTAAGCACTCGGCGAGTGTTTCGTTATCTAGCTTGACAGTAAAAATTCCTCAAATTGCTCTCAAATGGATAATACCCTCTTAACAGTAACTATCGAGTCACTCGCGCTATTTGCTCTCAAATGGACATGTACCTTTAAGGCAATTATTTTTATAGTGACTAGTGGATAGCGACTTTAGATTATTTAACTAGTGACGTATTCTTAAATTTTGAGCTTTTCTGCGTTTAACATTTTCAGGTTAGTCAGATAGATTCAGATTCAGACCTAGATTCAGGTCTGTCAAATAGTCCGTAATAATTGCGACTTAAATAGGAGAATGTTGCGCATTTTTTAGTGTATATCTTCCCTTCCCTCATCATTTGAGGAGGGAAATTCAGATAGAAAGGTTTCATAGGGTTTTTTACGTTATTAAATGTTCGAATATTGTAAAAAGCGGAATCCGTGTCAAATATTTTCGATGGAACTATCTGAAAACGTAAACACAAATATTGGGAAACGACCCTATTCCTATATTTTTCCTCAACCCTATTTCCACAGATTCAATCTTAATTTAATTACAGCAATAGGTGCCCGTGTAATAAAGACATACATGTATTTATATTTATGCAACTCGGTTGCAACATGCTCTTTGGCAAATGACCCACGCACGATCCGCAGATAATATCATTATGTGTTTGCGTTATAAAAACCACATGACTGTGTATTACCACGTCCTCGAATGCAATAATAATTCTTTTGTGTTGCTTTCCTTACATTTTAAATTCGAGTTGAATTGAATTTTGTCGCAATTTTTTAGTCGGAACATGTAATCTAATGCATTACGCGAATTGCGGTACACAATGCGTTACATACGGGGTATGGGAATATTCTGTATAAAGTCTGCGCCGCAGTTATTAAAATGTAATTAAAGTATAAATTTGAGAGGTTCCAAGGTTTTTTTTTAGAAACGGGAAAAAGTAATTTCGTAAACGCAGCAACACGCAGTAATAGTAGTAGTACCTAGTATTAATAATAAACAAGCATGGGATTTGTGGCAAAATTGATTAACACAAAAGAAACAGCCACAGGTATGATGGATGTGTCGGAGTTTTAGTCCTCTTCAGTGTAACGTTCCTATACAGGAAATAATAATCTAGAATTATTTAAATGGAGAACATAACTCTGTAATACCAGTACAGTACTGCATACTTACCAATGATAAATTTCTGAAATTATTAGAGAATACCAAGGCTCTTAAGTATTCTGATGTAAGCATAATAATTACAATTAGTACTAATTTATGAAGCTTAGGTACCGTCGTGTAAAATTATATTTTTTTTTACATTTATATCGTGGAATAATTTAATTACATTAGCCTTTTTGCTCAAATTATGAATTACACACAAGGCCATTATTCGGCTCAAATTAAAATTACAAATTCCCCTTTGTGATTTATTTTCCCTATTCAACCTAACTTTTGACTAAAACCGTGTGTTATTTCAGAGACGTGGTAATTATTCTAATGGCACTTTTTACTTGAAATTTTTTGATAAAATTAAAAAGAACCATATGGTTTGGGTAATTAAGAGATACATATATTATCTTTTTCCCTGTGCAGTGAGATGAAATACTATAGAATTTGTTATTCGAGGAATTTTGTTCGCATACCGAGTAACGACATAGTGTAGGTTACTTTTTTATGTTGATTTGCGGAGGTTGTCTTTGGGCACAACAACAAAAACCGCTCCAAATGATTAGATTTCCTTGCATCAATATAAAACGCTGTGAAGTTGGCGTCTGCGTAAAGACCTATGCACACAATAATTCCATGTTGGAACAAACCTATAGTAAACCGCAATGCACCTCAAAGAACTTATTTTATATAATTTATTTATAGTTGGTAATTAATCGTTCTGCAGTTTTATATTAAGTTTATTAATACGTCTGGTTATATAGTAAATGATTCTATTCTTGTAAGTAAACTAAATTAATATTATTATTTCTATGGCACAAATACCTTCATTGTTTCAATCTATTTCCCCACACAACTAACTCGTTCCTTTGTTTTAGCCATAGATTTATAAGACAAGGGAGATGTAATTGTTTACATTTTAAAGCAATCAGAGATCCCCTCGTTTACTCTTTATCTGGTCAACTGCAAGGTCTACTTTATGATTGTACGAAAAACTGTTGCCAAACTGTCAATTGTGTAATTTATATTTTCACATTTAAACTACCATGATTATGGGTTAAGGTTAAAATATTACATAAAAATATTTTTCCGTTTCCTAGTTAAGTAGATAAATCATATTTCGTTAAAAACGTTGCGATAAAAACTAACTTCATAACGCAAAAATGGAATGAACAGGCATCATTGCTCCCTACTCCAATCCGCATGTCCATTGATGCACGTGAATCGTAGTATTTTATAGTATTTTTTTTGTGCGGTGTTGCTGGCAGTCGGAATTTTGCTTTTGTGAATTTTTCAGTGTTTTTCGTAAGGATTTTATTACTATTCTTCAGAAAATGGTGCGTCAGTGTCAAGTGTATGGAAAAATGAATTCTTTATATTCAAAACTGTCTTTCCACAGGTAAATTTTGCCAAGTTTTGTTTGGTTATTCGGTCGCTATATTTGTCACGCCATATTTACGGATTTTCAGGGGCGTGCTGGCTGGCTTCCTTATCATTTTACGGAATATAGTATATATATACTATATTATATTATGGAATTGCTTTTGTTATTTTTTAAAATATGGCTGATGTGTTAGTTTTTGGAGTTACCTACACACATACTTAAATACGATCAAAACAAGAATCCAGGCAAGAAGCTAAGGCATTATTCAGCACTTTGCTGCATAACAAATTAAAAAACCTATAATGTTTGGTAAGTGTGAAGCCAACATGCAACGTTTGCACACAAAAATTAAAATCAGTTGCGTAACCAAGGTAATTTTTAAAGGTATCCTTTATACTAATCTAAGAGAAAATCACCATTATCAGGCTTTTAAAGAGTTATTTTGAAACAAAAAGTTGAATTAAAAACTAACACCATGTACATCTTTCTTATTTTAAATTATATTTCACTTTTAAATGTAATTGAACCCTGTATACAGAGTTTGGGTATCTTTGAAAAACTGAAAAATACTTTTTTACACTACTGTATATATAAGTTTTTGTAATGTAGTAGGTGTACCACCTTTACTTAATTCAGAATTTTAAGTGTTCAAGTTTCGATTCATATTCCCTACATTAAAACTCCGATACTAATTTAATTTCTAATCTCACAAGCTTTTGCTGTTGCAATGTATAGTACTGATTTTCTTAAAATTCCTTTTTTGATGTTTTATTATCATACCCAACCCTTTCAAAAACAGTACGCCTTTGGCGTCGGAAGCAAGTTTTCCCAAAACTTTTGCAACGTTGCACGGAGTCGGAATTTTGCCGTTCTTTCTCTCGGTATTCTTTGTCATACACATTGCCAATGATTGATACAAAACAAAAGGTTATTTATGAATGAACCGTGAGGTCTCCTCTTATTAAGTCTATGGTTTTAGCCATTATTCCGTAGCTTTATTGGAGTAGAGATTAACAAACCTTTAAGAATAGTTTTTTATTTAAAAAATATTTGTGGGTACTTATCGGTTATTTACTTATTTGAACATCTTTTTGGAAATATATTTCTTGCCTAACAGATAATCTCATGGTAGGTACTTTTTAAAATTGACGGTATCAATTTCGAATAACAGTAATGTTGTAGCAGTAATTATATGGCAATGGTATTTTATTATTTTTCAACGTGGCTCGTTCAACATGCCATCTGATTTTTATTGCTATCCTGAAATGAGATATACCTGCGTTATATTCATCCACCAGCTAATTAACTGTTGTATATTTTCCATGTCTGATGAATTTGTACATATAATAAATAACATAATCATGGCTGGGTTTGTTTTATGTTTCTAACATATATCTGCGTGCAATATCCGTTTATCTATTAATCAATTTTCATGAAGTTGTTTTTTTTATTTCTTTGTTTGTTGGGTAAGTAGTTATCTGGGCAATTATGCCTATAACCGTAGTAAGAAACTTTAAGCTTCCATAGGCGTAGACAAGACGGGTCAAGTATTATTTTCTAGGTCAAATCAAATTATGCGTAAAATAAAATAAATTGAAATATTTTTTCCATAATATGGAAAATATATTTAAATTTATTTTCGTATTATATTATATTGGTATTTTGGTATGTTCGTATTGGTATATTGGTATTTTATTGAGGTATAATATATAAGTGTTACCTAAGTATAATAAATTTAGAAATAGACTAAAGTTTTGGCTGTCTTATGTTATCTCGAAAAGAGGACTATTTTCCATGCTAAATTAAACTCATGTAATTGATATTATGATACACAGTGCACAGAGTTCAATTTTTCACTTAAAGCTTGACTTTTTGTGTTACTTACGTACCGGGTTTTCCAACGAAATGACTCACCCTCTATATCTTTTTTATGTTTTATACAAAAGTTTTATAATTTTTTACGAGTTTTAAAGATATGTAGTTGAACAGCCAAAATAAATGCAGTTTAAAGAAATATGAACCTAGGTTCAATTTTTTAAATGGAATACCCTGTATATTTTCTGATTATTGCATTTTACGGGTTTTTCTGATTTCAAAAATATATATATTTGCTATAATCGATGCAACAGTTGTCATTTTATGGAGCTTTTTTTATAACACAGAAGCCTTAGACATTGTTCATTTATCAAATTAGCCTTGGATACAAACAAGACCTCAAATAGGAGTAATTGCTTGCAAAAGGTGTTATAAAAAAGCCCCATAAAATGACAACTGTTGCATCTGTTATAACAAATATATATATTTCCGAAATCAGAAAAACCCTTAGAATGCAACAATCAGAAAATATACAGGGTATTCCCTTGAACCTAGATTCATTGAACCTAGGTTCATATTTCTTTAAGCTGCACTCATTAACATCACAAAAAAAAAATTAGTAATTTCGTTGGAAAACCCGGTACATATCAGAATATTTTTTGACTTACTTGAAGTGCAGCAGTATAATCTACATATTTATTGTACTGTTTACAATTATTTATAGACTATTTCGTGTGTCAATCTCGATAGAAACAAAGCTCAACTTGTCACATGGCACGGTGTCACATGGTAACTATATTTATTTTACAAACCTGACCCATATGCTGAGCCGCCTTACTACCGTTTACCTATGGTTTATA
This sequence comes from Pogonocherus hispidulus, assembly GCA_963924545.1. Classification (NCBI taxonomy): domain Eukaryota; kingdom Metazoa; phylum Arthropoda; class Insecta; order Coleoptera; family Cerambycidae; genus Pogonocherus; species Pogonocherus hispidulus. The sequence goes on from OZ004694.1 coordinate 76,854,054, forward strand.
TAATTAATGTTATCAGTATCATGCGCTTCGTTCAAGGGTACTATTATCGCTTATGCAGCTAAATAGTTGACTATTATTTGTTTCATTGTAAATATGCCTATTGTGTATGCAGGACCTCCACATATTTGTTGTGATCTCTACCTACACTTTTATATTTTCGCATTCGTTTTTTTTTATGTTGAATTATGGAATAGTTTTCACCCCTTAAGGTTTTTGATGTGCGCGCTCGTGATACAATGAATCACCTCACTCACTGATGGTCGAATATTACGTTTTAATGGAATAGTAATTGTTTGTTAATCTCTGGTCGAATAATTAACGGGCATGCCTAACAATAATAACCAGTGTTTGTATACTTATAGGAGCGTTATATTCATTCTTGGAAGCCAACCGTAACCATTGAAAAAGTGAATGTTATATTCTTTTAATAACGAAATATTACCTTTGGACAAACTGATTTCATACGTAAGGTAAGACGCTAATGCTTCATTGACAAAAGTAATATTAATTTTTAATAATTATTATTATGTCTGTATACCTATTCCAATATTATGAAATACTTCACCATTACATGAAATAACATGTCATGAAGGTCATGGTACGATGATTCGCCCAAACATAAGTAATAGTAAGAGATGCGACTGCCTTCACTTTTTATGGGCTTCTTTTATACAGAGTTCCAGAATGATTGTCCGGTACGGGAACGCAGCCTATCCTGAATATAATCAAAATGTATTTCCATTGGCTAAAATTACTTTCTTTTTAACTATCAATTTGAGGATTTTCATATTTGACATCATTTGACGTTTGACAGTGGCGTTTAGCATTTTTCGTGTTTAAATTGTTTTACTGAAGTATCATTTGCGTTTAAAAGACTATTTTTCAATACTATACAGTTTCAGAGAGTCCTAAATCAGGTTGGTAATTTTGTATTTCTTAATATTGAAATTAATATAAGAACTATAAATTAATGTTTTTTAACGCTCCACAGTTCACAGTTTGAATAGGTTATGTTATACTGGTGATACACAGGAATAGAATAATACAAAATAATAACTATATTATTTTTAATAAATTGTCTTTATTTTATTTTTAACATAACCTATATTAACTGACGTACCATGGCATGGAACAAATCAAATCAAACCAGTAAATTCCCTTGCCTGCGCTCATGATTCTAGTGCAGATACTAAAAAGAGAAAGGCGGCACATAAAAAATCATTATGAAGCGGCACGGACAATCGTTCTGGAACTCTCTGTATAATGGCGGAATCACATGTGGATGTAGTTTACATATATTTATAATGTAAGAGATCTTAAACAAATTTTCAAAGATTCAATTATTGTATGTCTAAATTTTTTGTTTTGTTTTTTCGTTGTAAAGTAATTTTATTTATTGTTTATGTTATCATTCTGTTTTCATACGTTTTGTCAATTTATAGCTTTTCCAGATTTGTTATGATTCGTATTTTTTTTGCTACATGTTGAGTTTCAACAACTTTAGCCTTTACTATTTTCCACCATTTACTTTTTCTGAATGTTTAACATAGGTAATACTTATATGTAGGCTGTATATAAATAAATAAACCTTTATTGGGTACATAAACCAACTAATATTACAATCTATTAAAATAGATATATATACGCAAAAGCTCTCTTACACTTCACTTGCTTAATATTATTTTAATACAAGTAGCGCAAATTAGACGCAGAGAAAATTAAATTTGAGCAATCTAATTTAATACAGCAGATTTTCTTTTAACTTTTTTAGTAACTACATATAATTGCTATTTCTTTTATAAGATCCTTAAAGGGTGAAAACTATTCCATAATTCAACATAAAAAAAATGAAAGCTAAAATATAGAAGTGTAGATAGAGATCACAATAAATATGTGATAAGTCCTATTCGTTTGATTAATATAAAATGGAACTAAGTAGGAGAAGCAACTCTGAAAATGTGATGTTGAATGCTGTGGAATATGAAAGTTATTAGTTCTAATATTGACTGTATGGAGGTCAGATCTTTTAGATATAATTATAATTATAATATAAACTTTTCCGGTGAATAAAAAATGAAAGACATTCCTAGTAAAAATATTTTCTGCCTCCTACATCTCCAATACCTACTTAAAAAAAATATTCTCATAGCAGTTTCAATACGTGCGAAATACAAAATAATGGCTTCCCAAAAAGATAAAAATGTGATAATTTTAGGATGTTTCTCACGAAAGCGATAAACCAAAACGTGTCTCCCTGTTGAAAGGACCCTTCCCCTTCCGTACTGTGGTCCTCTGCATTCGTCCTGGGTGAATTGCAAACTTTGCAAAACCAGATTCCGGTTTTTTTTTGTATCCCATTCATATCAGAAGAGGGCTGGACTATGTCCATCATGTTATATTCGTGTATTATTCTTATGGTGAGTAACTAATAAGCTTGCAAGCAGAACTCGTTTTCTGGTTGTGTTATTCCATCGCCAAAATGGTATTTGCAAAAGCAGCTTATTCATATTGTGTAAAATAATAACATAACGGTCTTTTGAAGTTAATGGATATTTGAGAGTAAATTATAAATTTAAATGAGTAAATCCTTTCTTTCTGTACACATAAAAAGTATATTCAGAAGTTATAGACAGAGGTTTCTTGTTAATTGAGAAACTTCACATAATAAAGATGAATATAAAATGACCTTACATACTTGTTATTATTTTGATTTTCAGTTGAAATTGATTGTGAGAATACACCATTGGTTCAAACTATGAAGCATTTAAAATTTAAACAATATTAGTGGCAGTGCTTTCCGGTGTAAGCACACCGGCTAAAACAACCGGTGTGCTTAACTTCTCAGTGTTAAATCCCCCGTATATTTCCATATTACGAATTACGATATGACTGAATATGAAATTTCTATTCCTACATGTCTACATTCTTACATGGAAAAGCTGAAAAGGAAAATATTTTAATGCCACGCAATATGATCCAAGATTAGTCGAAAAGTTCAAATAAACATACGTGTTCAAAAAACATCAACATTAGTATTGGTAAAATTTCGGCAATTTCATCGGGTGTTAATGGTACTTCTTTCACAATATTATATTTACGTTTACGTATTGTTTTCGTTATTTAGTTTCTACAACTTTTTGTTTAGTAGCGGTAAAGTAGATACTATTTTTTAAATGGAATGCCCGGTACATTTTCATATTCTATTAAACAGCCTGAGTAGAACCACATAGTATACCAGATACTTAGTTAAACTCAGCCGTTTCGAAGATATCAGATATTTTATAAAACTTTTAACAGATTTAAGAGATATTATGAGGCTTTATAATTTTTCGCACATAAGAAATAATCATTTGGGTTTTTGGCACAAGTAAAGTTCATAAGGTGTGCGTCGTGCCTGCTTATTTTCAGAATAATATGAAATTGGTAGACAGCATAGGTGCCTAGTAATCCATTTTAGTAGTTTTAACCCACGCAATCTTTCTAATTTAAAATGGAACACTGTATTTTTTACATATAATTATATAAAATTAAGTTCCTTTGGACATTGTAGGGGTTGGGCTTACAATTTTTTAAGACATTTACGATTTTTTTCATGTTACAAGAGACTTTTTGTAAAAATTACCATGAAGTGAGCCCTGGATGAAAATAAACGTCTATATCTCCGTCATCGTTGACTATTTGACATAAGGAATACGAATTTTGTTGGTTTTAGTCAACCACATCTATGGAGGAGATTGTTGATATCTTCAAATACAATTACAAGTTTCATTATTAGATCATTAATGTAAGAACTTCATTACTGAACTTTTACGAAACGCAAAATAAAGTGTATTGAATAAGAAAAAATATAAATAAAATATCACAGTTTTGTCACGCTATAGGCCCACTTTGTATGTATCATAATTAAACACTGGAAATAACACTTTGTCGAGATTAAGGAATAACACCTTCATTGTTAATTAATTGCAATTGTCAGTATACCCTATCGCCTTAGGTCAAGCTGGTGTCTATTGAATAACAGGTAATATAAAAAATAAATTAAAACACCTTTATTTTGTAATTAATTTTATTTCTGGATGGATTACTATTATTTAATGGATAATTATACCTAGGTAAAAGTTTTTATGACCATAATTTCCACATTACGTACATTTTTAAACAGTTACCCCCCTTTTTTTGTAAACATATACATATAATGTCATAAATATTACAACTGTAAATAAATAGCATATCACGTGTAATTCACTTTAAATTTCAAATATGAGAAGACCAACATATTTTCTTTATCTTCGTTATCTAACCTATCGTCGTGTTGATACAAGACGATAGATTTGATGACGGTGGCAAGGAATGTAGAAAATGAAACATATTCTGCTGCACTTTTGCCTATATATCAGCAATATACTCGTAAATTACCTACTCTTAAAATACAAATAACAGATTTGCGTATGTTTGCTATCTTAATCCAGTGACAATTTTGATCTGTTGTAAGTGTAAATAGCAAAGGGCGAAGTTCAGTAGATTGGACCATGAGCCAGAATATCCGATCTAAGTAAACAAAAAGACATTAACAGAATCAGTACAAATAACCATAGTAAACATATTAAAATACAAATGTTATTTAAAGGAAATTTTCATCTATAGATCACACCATATAATGTGTCCCTATGCCTATGTGAGCCTATTTTAGTTTTATTGCTATTATTATTAGTATAATCATTTTTGTTTTTTGTTCCAGGTAAGTTCGCTTCTTATATAAAGCTCCTAAGGTTTGGTAAGTTGTAGAACGAAAATTATTAACATAAGATATTTTCATCCCAACATAGCAATTTCACTTGCTTATACGATTTCAAATTGCGTTGACGATAGGACAATGTTAATACCATGATAATGATAATCTTTGCTTAGATATGGATTCGTCTTTCCTTAATTGTTAAAATAAAAATCGTCAGTTATCCAACCATTAACCATTAATGGTTTGATTATCTGTCTCACAAGACCTAGATTTCCACCCGCCCACAAAAACACTATAAATTTCAACACATGAGCCAGAAACACTTTTTTCTCTGAAAACAGTTAATAATACAGACTCGGATACGTCAGAGCCTATTATATTCTATTTAAACCTGAAACAACGAGCACAACAATAGAAGTAGTTCTGCAGCAGGTACGCCATGTGAATCACGATATCGTTGTGAAACAGGATGCAATTATATACCACTTCTGAAATAATTACCAAAGAGCAAGCAACGCCACTAATTAATATGCAGTATCTTAATTGATGATTACAGCGCGCTCTATATAAAGCTGAGGTTGAATTTTAAGTAGGTTCTTCGGATGTCCCTAAATTCTTTTCATCGCGGTTTAATTAAACATTTTGGCTTCATCTGTTAAACGGATTATGCTAATTTGTTGCTGAGGCTCGTCTTAAAGGCATCGGCTATTCTACATACCATGCTGTTGGACGTGGACGGAAACTTCGTCCACAGGTAAGGCAGGAAATGGTCGTGGAATACAATGATGTGGAATTAGTCTAGAATCTTGGTCTTTTAATCCAGAGGTAGAGGAACCGCCCACAATTCTTTATAAAATTTTTGACTCGTACATAACCAAAAGAAATAACCATAACCCACCATAAATTAGAAGCGATGTTTTTGTTAGTAGGTACAGTTTGTACTACGTACTTGGAATCATTGTAGTCGTAAGGCCTTGTCATTTTTAATATCTAAAACATAAAGGAAGTCCCAAATAGAATAAGTAAAAACCAGCATGGACTGCACACGTTCTTTGCTAAAATGTACCTATCCACAAAATCAGTATTGTAAGTAATAGGACCGTTGTTCACGGAGCAACTGATTTCTGACGAAACTGTTTACAGACTGTAATTACCAACTAATTGGACATTAATTTCTCGTACACGTATCGACCCAAAAGTAATTAGAAAAATATCTTAGAATAGCTTACGTTTCGTGTTTCAATAGTGTTTAATCGGTCCAAATTATGAAGGATGTAGATGAAATGGATATTTTGTATATTATAATCGTAGATGTAGAAGAAGGCACAGAGGAAGGCGATTCTGAGTTCATCCCTGAATATAAAGAAATATAAATTGCAACAAGATGATGGATAAGCAAAGACACCTATAAACTCCTTGTAAACAGAGTTTATCCTGTAATTATTAAAAGTGACACAAGTATGAGTTACTTATACAAACAAGTATATTTTTCTACTTCCTGGACAAATCTTGCATTCAAACTTTGTTCATTCGTATTTGTTCTTTTGATTAACTACAAAGAACAATCACTTAGACTATAAGAAAAACTTCACTCGGCGATCGACAAGACGTCTGACGATTTACCGCTTTCCGGTAAGCTACCGATCAGCGATAGATACTTACGTCTGTTTACGGGATATTAAAATCAACATGCTGTGACGCGCAAGAAACTGGAAGTTTTTTAACGATCAGAAACCCAGTTCCTCCGTGAATGACGGGCCTTTAGTTGAACCGTAGGGTAGTCGTAATTTTGATTACGATTACCTGCAAAACCTTCAATAAGATTGGTGCATTTTAAATACCGAACAACGATTGACTTATATCAAATTATGATGACAAATTATGGTTAAAAGACAACTTCTGTCTTATAGAAAATTTTCACCTAATTTTGTCTAACTTAGAAAGAAATCACACCAAAAATGAATGACTGACCGCAAACATGTTGCATATCAAAATGTGCCTCAATATTGGCATCTAAAGAACTTCTTTGTTCTTTGGAGTTATGTTGTGAAGTTCGTATCTGTTTATACGACTTTTCTTTAATATATAAATCAGGGAAGACTGTATTAAGTGCCTATGAAAGTAGGAAAGTTGTGTAAAAGTGTGTAGAAGAGAAAATACGCCTTCCTGAGGAAATCCCTCATATGTTTATACTAAGTAAATCGACAGAAATGCATGTATCATCACCACATGAGTGTCAGTCACTCCTAATACCAACTAATGCCTCACGCTTTAAGTGCAAACTGTAGTGTATATGCCATTTTGCAGCCACCATGAGTTTTCTCCACTCTGAGACCTGTAAGGCACTGAGGAGATCTAATAGATGGAAACAGTTGTCTGTCGTTGTATTAGAAGTGACTGACATTCATACACTACTGTCTATATACCTAATTTAGAAGCATTTTTTCGTGAGTTCCAGTTTTAAAACAGTGTTTTCAACGAGTAATTTTTGTTGGTCAAGTTTAATCCTTGATAAAGTTCCAATCATACTTCCGTAAATTTAATAGCAAATTAAGTTTATCAATTTTAGAGTGGGAAGTAAAATTGCAATTGTTTTCAATTTAATAAAAATATAATATCGAGATTCCGCAGAAAGATACCTGCTGTTTCGTTAGTTGATGTCATAACAAGATAATGTTTAGATACAAAGAACAAGTCTAGTAGAATAACAATGGGTTAGAATCTCTCGTTTCCCCTTCTCTGGTAAGTTCTTAGAAATCGGAAGGTCACAATTTTTATAACGTCGGAATTAGAACATGGTTTTCGACGATTATATTTAGTCGCCTAAAACTAGATCTGATTATTTATTATACCTGAAGATATTTTTTACGGCACATTTCCCTTATTTCACAATTTAACAAAATAACTGCATGTAAATCATTGTCGATGATATTGAAAATAATCACAATCAATAATCATCTATAACAGAGGTAGTTTGGGCCTCTGATAAATTTAATCTTTATTTTTAGTATTAAGTGTGACCGACTGTCTTGAATCTTCATGTCATTAATTTATAAATTAGATGAACATTACAAGTAAATATTTATGATTCGAAACTGATTTTATTTCATGACTTGCGTGATTAATGCTAGAACAAATAATAATAACTCGAAATTAAAACAGCGATAATAGTTTACATATCAAGTCCAAGATCTAGAGTATTGATTTGCAGGGTGGGTGATAATAGTGATAATTCTTTGTTGATTTGTAAAGTTTTCACGGAAAGATATGTTGATGGCATGGTAACCAACGGTGCATGCAGGTAAATATGGGCAAATATCTATGTCAGGTGTTGATATTTGTCTGTCCCCCCTAACTAATGATGTTTTTCAGGTTTCCCTCATTCGTGCTTTACATATCTTATGTTAAGATATCTTAATTTTTTCTGGATATTAATGCGGGATAATAATATACCACTTTCTTCCACAAGCCTCAAACTTTCCGATTACTTAACGTAAACAGATATATTGTGCCAAATACTCAGGTCTTCGCATTGGGTAGGTATGCTCACTTATATTACACTGATGAGATCATAAAAAGGTCGAAACCGGTCTGCAATTAGTGGCATCCTACGATGTGTGGTCTGAGTATTACCTCGTAGTTTTCGTTGCAATCCGAATCCTTGCATTTTTGATTCTAACTGTGTTTAGACCAAAATACGGCAAATCTTGCTTTCTAATTCAGCGCTCGGCGCGGCATATAGCCAGGAGAATAGCTATTTTGGCTTAATTTGTTTTAGTCCTTATTTTTAATATAAGGCGTTTGCAAATGGAGGATGATCTTAATGATGTCCTTACTATTCGTAATTATTTGCTAGATATATTATTATTATAGATATAACCTATTTAGCTATATTTATTCTATTAAATACACAGTTAACAATTTCCTAAATAACAATTTTAAAAATATGATGATCTAGGTATTACAACTTTAATTATATTTTATTTTAACATTTGCCCTACAGATTTTGGGTACCTATAGCAAAGAATTTTAATTTAACGTTGTGCTGTGCCAATAGTGTGGGGTATTTATATTTACACATCACATCCATTCACTCATGAACCTGGTGAGACCTGTTTTTAAAGAGAATTTGCATATTTGACTTATCACATACTTTATATCAATATACTTAATACTTTTCTAGTATTTATGACATATAAACAAGTTAAAAGTTATAACTGAAATACTGTAGTATTTAAATATGTATGTTCTATTTTATAAATATAAAATGGACCAAAATTATCACATTTTATGTACCTATGTACAAATTAATAGGGGCACACTCGCGGTCCGTAAAATAATAATATGCCGCTTCCTCTCCCACACAAGTCTTTGGGGGATAGAGATACATATTATTATTATTATTACTATTATTATTAATTGTGTCAAATAAAGTTACAATTCGTCTCGGTTTGACACTATTACGTGATGTCCTAAAATTGCTAACGGGTCCGTTATACCCAGAAATGGGATACAGAATTTTAGATAAGATTCGGCCGTTGATAGTAAAGAACAGAACAGCTTGGAAAGGCAGCTATCAGGTTTGGCTCGGCAGAGACGTCCAGAAAGGGAAATTGAATCTCCTGCAGCTGCCATCTGTAATTCTAGTGCGATCGATTAGTGACTGCAACGCGCGATTAGATCAAGAAATTCCACGAAACGGATCCGCAGCGGGCTGTGGAATGAAAAGTCATGTTTTTACTGGATTCAGAAAATATTTACAATGCCAAGTTCTGGTTATTCGTTTGGAATTATATTATAATGAGATATCATTTTATGAACTGAAATATTTTATTGAGCAGCAGCAGTAAAACAAATTGATAGAAACTAAATGAATGTCATGTGAAGAAATATAAAAAAAGTGTATGTCTTCTTTCATACATGTTTGATCTCTTCTCATTTGGTAAAAACCATTTTGTTCTAATAGACACAAGTTGTTAATATATTTTTCTTTTGAAGTTTTAATGTGTTTAAATCATTTGCGAAAGTCTTAAAAAGGTGTTTTGCAAATAAGGCCACAAGAAAAGTTGGAATTAGTCAAATCGGAAGAGCAAAGGTGGCAGGTTATGAAAATATTCACTTAAAAAATAATTGTATCTGCAGCTGCTTCAGCTATTGCTGCCACCTGTTGCAGAAAACCGCCCCGTACCTCATAGTCGTGAACTTAATTTAAAAATGGTTGCAATAATTCGTTCCTATAGGCAGATTCTATGGCTCATTCTCACCCAGGCTCCCATTTTCTGTGAATAAATTCTCTTTATGTATTATGCATTATGCTAATATTCATAACCTGCGAGATTCGTTAAAATAATGACAACTTATTATTATCTGTCATTAGCTGATCTTTATCACGAGACTTTGGCGGAATTTGAAAGCCTTGATATTTGGTGGGTATCAAAAAATTCAATATTCAAAAAATTCATGTTTTTTACATAGATAGTTTACTGATATCAAGTGAAAAAGGTACAAAGACAACATGTTATCGACTTCCTCGACAACAACATCCTCGAAAAGCTTGCAAGTTTGTAACGACGAACTGGAGTTTCTAATGTGATAGACGACATTCGCCAAATCAAACTAAGGAGCTTTATCCGAGCCGTTTGATGGCTAAACCGAACTCACCTATTATAAATATATATTTTCTGAATCTAATAATATAACTATTCCTTTTAGTGCTCGCTACACATATTTTTATTAAAATATGTATCATAAAAAAATCTTTCAAATTGGATATGCAAGTTGGGATAATCCGGCATCCCAAGACGGGCACACTTGACATACTTAAGTCAAGTAGATTGACTTAATTGACGCTATTGTCATTTATTGTTCTCAAGTTGTTTTCTAAACACAGTGAGGTTAGCATTTGTTAAGATTGTGTCTCTAAAACCACTTCAAAATATTAAATCGAATTGTAAATATATACATACTTTATCTTTATCTAAGATTTTTTATCGACGGCTTTGTTTTTAAACAAATTAGTATGTTTTTGTTGCGTAGTTAAAAGACTAAACACGGTTACGGCATATTCGTAGATTTTGCGCTAGACCACCTGCACTACGATTTTAATTTATGTTGTGGAATATTCTAAACCGAAGCAAATCAAACTCCATTAAAAATGGTTAAAGAAGGTGCAGGTGTTGGCATGATTGCACGTAATTGAAACTATTCTATTGATTCAATCTATAAACTCTTATTTTCTGAAGAAAACCGTATTAGCCAAGAAGTCCTTCAAGGTTACAGATACAAAAAGATCTATCCCCATATATTTGACAAGGTAAAAATAGATTTGCCATGTAAATTTGTAAAAATTTTATTCAAGGAATTACAAATTGTATTACAAATATGAAAATATTTCTAGTTAATGTATATACGTAATTATAATCAAAGATAAATTGCAATAAAACTCAAATTTCCATAGTTCAATAAAAGTATAATAACTCTGTACTCTTTACATATAGTAGGTACAGATATATCAAGGTATCAAGGAAGCACATTAAACTCGAACGGTATTGTTATATAGTTTCCATTATTGAAGTAAACACTGCTCTGTGTGCCTATATGCCCATACATCTGCATATGCAAATATAAACAAATAATTTGCAATAATACGGTTTACTTTAAATAAATGCTAATTAAATTCCTTGCATTCAATATTTTTTACATCATATACCTAAAATTGAAACAAAACATTTTATCAATAAATACAAATGTTGATTATTCAGTCCATTGCCATTTGTATATAATACGAGTAATTTGTATTGTTTTTTTTTTGTGTATTAGTATTGGGGTCACATCAGTCACAATTATTGGAAGGGTCCAAAGTTGTTGAAAAATTTGAACGGAGAAGGGCCATTGCATTAAGAAAACTGACCTGTTCCGTGTGCTAGTTATTATTTATGTAAACGTTATAGATTTAGTAACAATAACTTAACATTTTATTAGTATAAACTCCCGTCTTATATGACACAAATTCACGGAGTTTTTGATGTAGAAAAACGTCTCAGTTAGGTGGAGCGGTTTTAACCAATCAGAATCCGTAATGGTCAAGCGTGATATCATGAAGAGCGAATCATTTTACAGATCTACAATTATTGGTGTTCGCACATGTGGTTCAGTACCAGGCTTTCAACGCGTCCACATGTTACCAACACGTATTTGTGTATATCCACTTATCACAAAAGTTGGTTACATATATTCGTCACATAAAGTTTTCAAGGTCAGTAAATAAGAAGCAACATTGAGTATGGCATAATATTAATATACTAACAGGTTTATATTAAAAGCAGTTTTGGTAACTGATATCAAATATCAAGTCAGGCGAACTAATTTGAATTATGCACGTAATAAATGTGGTTATAATTACAAAATAAAACATTAAAGCCAGTAGTGATTTAGACATAATTACCAAATGAAAAAAAAGAAAGAGTATTATAAAACTGTGGTTATAATAACGAAATAACAAATTGAGTAACCAAACCATGCAGTAAGTAAGTAAGTAAGTAGGTAAGTAAATAAGTAAGTAAGTGAGTGAGTGAGTGAGTCAGTGAGCGAGTGAGTGAGTTACTTAGTGATTGAGTGAGTGAGTGTGTAAGTAAGTAAGTAATAAGTACGCAAGCAAACCATACAGCTGATTCAGCTAGATATTTATTTCCCTATGTTAAAATTTGTCATATGGTAAAATAAACCAAATACCTACTAGGTACAATAATAATAATTAATAAACCTTTCTCTGAGTGCCTATGTTCTATTGTGAAAACTTCTTCATTAACGTCCATATACCAGTGGCCTCAACACAAAACTTACCTTTAGACGTTTAGTATACCTATCTAAACGTCTATTTGACTAAACACTAACTACTAAAAATATAGTAATTCTAATACTAGTTTAAATGATATCGTTTAGGCAAGACTGAATATTTTGAAGTTAAAGTTAAATAATACTGTAATAAGCCTTAAAGAGCCACAACAACAGTCATTGCGTTTGTGTATTATATATTTAACTCCTCTAAACTCATTTGTTAGCGCACCTCAATTCTTAATACACAATACACAATAATTTATTTAAATAGCGCTTTATCTATTCAACAACTACAATGTCGTCGAGCGATGGCAGGTCGCGATTAGAATTTAATACTTTGTTGATCGACGTTCGAATTCTTGGTCATTGTGTAATTAGCCATATTCGAAAAGTTGGAACATCGGTTGTAATTATTTTTTTCCCATTTGTTTGGTAGGTGTTTGGATGCCATTAACAAAAATATTAGGTAACAGTAATGGTCCAGCTAATGGGTTATTTTGAATCGGCGTGGGTTCGGTTTTTTAGCTTGAGAAAAAAGCAGTTGATGCATGTGATATGTCGAATTATAATCTCTAAATTATATGTTATGTAAGCCAATATACTTTCTTTTTGTTCGCAAAACAGTTAAGAAACATTCTCCGTGTGGATCTTAAATATGGTTTAACTGCCACCTAGTGGGTGTAATGCATCATTTTTTACTTGGGAATTTATTGTGCCCAAAAAATGTAAACTCGAATCTGCGAAAGCAGAGTCCAAAGAATAATTTACGTTCTAATATAAAAAAACAAATGTGTATAATTTGTTCTGGTTTGCTATTAGCCTAGAACCAGTACGGCTATTTCCGCAAAGCCAGATTCGGCAGAAATAAAAAAATAACGCACGAATAGTTATTTACAAAACGTGTAAACTGTTCAATCAGTTAAACATCGAATCGTCGTATTAAATCTGATAGTTTCTTCCACACCATTGTGCTCCAAGCATATCGGGATACATACAGACACAGCATCTTAAACCATATTTTCGTACAACCTAAAGGCAGTAACATGAAATAGTATTTTATAATAATCAAGATATTAAACTAACACGTCACTTCAAACAATATGCACTATCAATGTGTCACTATCAATATGTCACTATCAATAATTTGATGTCGTTTTTTGATATAGTAATTAATATATTTAAAACGAATTTTCAAAGCACCAAGCTAAAACCCGCACTATTAAATTTTTGGCTTTTATGGAATAATAATAGTAATATTTCCAAATGCAGTCAGCTGAATCTGAAGCTGAATGTTCAAATCAAAATATGTGTGGTTTGGCATCATTTTTGTTTTCAATAATCTTTAGATGCCTTGAAGTGGGCAGCAGGCAATGTATCGTAATAAATTATTCATAATTATATGTTTTTGTTGAAATCGTGGTATATCTTTTGTGTAGAGGTGGAAAGATATTTCAAAATTATGTATTTTATGCGTGCGGCGAAATGCAGTATTTCAATTTTTCTGGGAATTAGTGACTAATAGTCTGCGCTTGCAAAATAAACTAAGAAATATTCCGTGGCCGGAGACCGATTGCATTCAGTTGGATACATCTACCTACGAATTTTGGTAATTAAATACCACCAATAAATTATATACTGAGAAACCTGTTCGGTTGTGTTGTCATCCGAGAGGAAAATCAATAATTAATCGAATGAAAGTGAATTAAATCCAGGCAGAAAGTCTAGACACTAAATTTTCGTACAGAGAACTGAGACAAACAAACATTAAGCCCTACTGTGAACTGGAAAACGATGTCTTTAATTTTCGCTTATACGGCTTCTTATTAGTTGCGGTCTTGTTGACTTTTCATGGTAAGCGGATTTTACTTAGTAAGCGTGTGGGCGTACCATTTATTACTGTCCACAAGTTTGGTTACAATAATTAATGGAATAAATTTGGGTAAACGATAATAATTTCAAATTCGCTCGAACTGATGTAGGTTATATTCTGTTATCTCAAATCTTGAAATCACTTAATGCCACCTACTTTATAATATAAGTAAGTAGTTGACATATTCTGATAAACGTGAGCTGTATTAATTGTGTTATTCCATTAAATATCATTATTTATTTATTAAAGAGGTATACACTTCACTCTTTTCATATATACAGTGCGCGTCTAAAGTCACCAAACATTTTACAACGTGCGCCAGAAAATGTTTGATAGGTTCTTCTGTCAGGAGTTACAAGGTGCTCATTTTGAAAAAAATCTTTAGTTATCCCTAATAAAATATTGTTTTCTTTATTAAATTTTTGAATTTGACTGCTTTTTATTCATTTATAACCTTATTCACAGAAAGGCATTTAACTTGAGAAGGGATAGATGGATTTCAATTTTTCAAAGACTCGTATACAGAAAATTGAACGACCTTTTAAATGATCACGTAATAATTTCAAAAGTTAGGTTGGGGGGGGGGATACTTAAGACGCGTACTGTATAAACAGTCTAGTATGGTGAGGTATTTTCATGTAAAATGATGGAGTTTTTTAATTAAAAATACCTATATATTTTTGCAATGAAGAGGGGACATTTTGTATATGCTTAATTTTACAATATTTTAAACATTTTTTAACAAAATTGATAGGCATCTATCCCTTTAGCCGTTTATTTGAAAGGAATTAAAGTTTATTTTTAAAGAAAGTCGACTGATGTAAAAACAGATTATCTTCCTTTTACTGCGAACACATGGGGGTATACTTTATGGATTTGCAACTGCTTTATAGAACTGCTGTAATCATTAAAATATGTAAATGTATGCAAAGTGTCAAATTTTAAAATTACTTCTTTTGTATGCGCACTCTAACGAGTCAGATTTTAGTCAGATATTTAAAAAAAAATTATACCAAGCACGCAATCGCGTATAAGGGAATACAAATAACGCGGCAACAATAATTTACCAACATGTAATTAATGTCGTAATAAAAACTTAATTATACAGCGATATAATATTTTATGAAATAATTTAGTAATTACTTTTTCAAAAAGAGTCAGTGTCCTTGTTATAAATTGAATTGTATTAAGGTAATTAATCAACACCTAAGAAATTAAAATTGTTTCTCCGCCCCTTTGTAAATTATCTCCTTAATTTTGTTTGATGTGGTTTCGTTTTGAGATTTCTTCCTGTTCGTTCTGAAGGATTATGCTTAGGGACCAAGTTCCGGATTTTTTTACCAGACTTTGGCACGTCGTTATTTCTTTCTAGTGGGAATTAAAATGTTCACATTGAGGGAAGCAAGAACAATGTTTTACTTATATTGTATTAACTTAAATGGTCATTAAATAGTCCATATCTTCTATCTTTTTTTCTTCTAGATTTTTGTATTGAACTATCGAACTTTATTTTAGGAAATGCTGAAACCTCGTGGGGCTTAGTGTGCTTTAAACTATGTTCGTCATTTCTAAACAAAGTCACGAGACCTCTAGTTAGTTGACCTCTGATGAGCAAATTTATGATTTTGACACGATCCACACTGTTAAGTATGAGACATGGAAAAATCTGTATAAATTGTTAAATTTATACAGATAATTTAATACAGATACAGATAATTTAATCTGTATAAATTTTTTGGTCATCTTGTTTTAGGGCCCCAGGGTAGGGTTCTTGGCCCTATCCTTTACCTGCTATATACTAGTGATATGCCAGTACTAGAAGAGACCACTGTAGCTACATTTGCTGACGACACTTCTTGCGGTCGGTAAAGATCAAGGAATATCCACTAGAAGACTGCAAGTAGCTAGCAACACAATACTTGATTGGACCAAACAATGGAAGATCAATCTAAACGAGCTCAAATCAACTCATGTTAACTTTACCAACAAAAGACTAGTTAACTCTCCGTCCTTGGATATTAATGGTACTGTTGTACCCAATGAGAATAACGCCAAATACCTAGGCATGACCCTGGATGCCAAGCTCCGGTGGAAAAAACATGTGAAGAAGAAAAGAATCGAACTTGGTTTGAATTATAGACAGCATTATTGGATGCTTGGAAGAAATTCTAAGTTGACAATACATAGTAAGATACTAATTTACAATCAGATCTTAAAACCTGTTTGGTTATACGGTATTCAACTCTGGGGTTGTGCCAGAAATAGTAACATTAAAACCATTCTGACTTTCCAGAACAACGTGCTGCGTAACATAGTAGACGCTCCATGGTACTTACGCAACTCCGACTTGCATCAAGACCTTAACATCCCAATGGTTAAAGATGAGATCAAAAGGTTTGCTGGCAGGCATGAGGCCAGACTTCACCTCCACATCAATGCAGAAGCTCTTCAGCTGCTGGACAACCAACATCTTGTTCGAAGATTGAAGGGACCCAAACCATTTGAGCTGGTGTAGTGTGGAGCGTAAAAGCAGGACATAGTGCGCTAGTGAAATTGTTAAAAGAAAACAATCTAAAGGACGTTGTTGGATGAACTTTAGTTAATAAATGTTTAGTTTGTAAGATTATTAGAAGAAAATTAATGGTTGGTCATCAGACCAGTTTTAATAGAAATAAGATTCTCCAACAAAGAATCTTAAAAAAAAAAAAAAAATCTTGTTTTAGGGACACATCAAAAATGTTCGTAAATAACATCCAACTTTACATAAAACGCATAAATAACCTCAAATTTAGGGGTCTAATAAACATACATATTTAGATCCTTGTTTATTATAATTTTTTTTTATATATTTATTCGGAGGCTATAAATTAAAGAGAACCAAGACTTTTTCCGTTTTCTTTTCACGCATAAAAGGTGCTCTCTATTGTGTTTACAAATAAATGAACATAATTTTGTAATTTGATTTGTATCCTTTTGATTTGAACATGAAAAAGTGAAATTTGACATAGTCATTTGAGCCTTTTCATATGCGAATTCTCATAGCGATTTCCTTTACATATTCGTTTTCAACATTCCGTTAGATAGTCGGTACTTCCCGCATCCCTTATGAATCGGATAAACAGAGAGACCTGGAACACCGAACAAGGTGTGAGAGTGTTTGGGCGGCGGCTGCGAGTGCCCTTGACCCTCGACTAACCTGCCCCACGGCCGCCGATCGATACACCGCCGCCGTCAGCCGCCGCTATCGATCCACTGCTGCCATCGCCGCCGCTGTTGCTCTGCCTGCTTCTCGCTGCTAGCAATCCGTCGTCGCCGAGGCAGCGGCGGCGCCGATTTTAGGGCTTTTTTTCTTTCAATTTCTGCGTTATTTGCAAGTCGTAAAACTTTGATGATGACTTTGTTAAGTTTTATTTTATTTAAAAAATAGTTAAGAGCTGACTCAAAGATATTCAGTAGCGTTCTAAACATTATAATATTTATTGTTTTCTTAATATTTGGCCTGATGAGTGCATAGCACAATATGCGGTTACCATAAGCCGGATATTATCATTTAGCTAACTATAAACAAAAATTATTATAAATACTATGCAATTGCTATAGTTGGTTAAAAAGTGTTTTAGATCTACAAACAAATATTTTGAATATTTACGTATGAGCAAGAAAACTTCAAAAGTGTGTACGATATACAATTAGGTAAAAATTTCGTAAACACAAATAGAAAATTTAATTAATTTTTAATTATTTATTTTTTAAAATTATTGTGTTTGTACAGCATATCATCCATCCATTTTGAAAATATTTATGATCATCTTGAGAAATTAATTTATATAAACATAAGTTTGTACTTCGTATTCACCACATGTTAGCTTTTGTATCGCATGTAAAAGTATGTATTTAACTCGGACTCTATTTGGCATCATTGAGTTCAATTATCTACATTAAGGAAGAACTTAAAATTTATACTTTTCCGCTCCAGTTAAACGTTGTGCGGTACAGTATGCGATGTGATGTAAGGGTGGGCTTAAGAAAACAAAGTTTCGGAAGCTACATAAAATAATGGCCTTTTCAGTCGTTGCAACATGTATATCTGCAATAATTTATTGACATATAAGACATATTCAGTGATTTTACATTAACATTATTGATTACTGATGCATCAGTAAAGATGAAATGAAAAATAACATCTTTTAAATTAATAATTTTTGTAACTGTACTGGTTACAAAGTACACTGAAAGAACAGTTTATTAATAATTAATGATATTGATTGACACCTAACAAAGGCTTTATTGGATAATGGCGTAATAAATTTTTGTTTATGAGAAAAAAACAATATATTAAATATTTTCAAATATACCTTATTACCGTCAAGTAAGGGTTTATTGATAATCAATATATCTTTTATTTTCTATTAATAACGATCGTTTTTAATAAATATTATTATGAGTAAATGTAGCATTACTTATTTATTATGAATATTTCAGTTATTTATTATAAATAAAGCATACTAATTAAAATTTCGACTTTATTAGAATATAAAGAACAATGTTTATAATAAATATTTGTCTTAATTTTAAAAAATAAAGATTATTTATAATGAATAGTGTCTTATTTATCACATCCAGTAATTATTTTACGTTTATTTAGTATAGTTATAATCCAGATCTATTTTTTATGTCACAGCAATCACCACTGAACAGGTAATAATTCTAAACATTTTTAATAAATCACACACAAATCACACAATCGGCAGTTTTCCAAAGTTACGTTTTCAAAGGTATATAAGTTTTGACGTCCCTACCTTGTGCACTATAGACATATGGGTCATATAGATATACCGTACAGCACAGTGCAGCGTCTATCGTCTCATCTCAAGTATTAAGTAAAGTAACGTACACTCACATTAACGAAAACGAAGCACTCGCGCCGCACCCAAATAATAGGTAAATGAAATGAAAATAATGAAATGAAATAAAGTCACCCAATCCAAGGTAAATAGAAAAACATGTCTGCTACTCACTGTCAACAATGCCAACCTAGCCTACACTGCCAACTGCACAATTTTATAATGCCACAATAAAATATCTATTAATTAAAAAACTACTTCAGGATTTTTAACAAAAAAAATGGATTACTTCATAATAAATAAAATAGAGTAAATTAGAAACAAACATATATTAATTTTTAGTCTGGATTATTCAATATTAATAAAATCCAAATTAATAGTAAATATATTTTTTGGGAATACCACCAAATAAAGAATTTATTAAGATGAAACATTTCTCATTAACTATTAACATTTTTACACCAAACAAAGTATTTGTTTTTAATAAGTAAAATATATTTAGAAGAATATTTATAGTAAAAAATATTGTTTAACCTAAAATATGTATTATTTATTTTAAATAAATGACATCCAAATAAACAATTGTTAACTATAAACCGCGGTTTTTCTTTCAGTGTACCTATTAAATTTACCTTGGCTAGTATAGATTTTTATTATCATGAATGTTGATTTTGATACTATCCTGTGCCACATAAAATAGGTAATATGATCGACATATATGCAATATGTATTTTATACGGCCAACCACCACTTAATCCCTACATATTTTATGTTACGCTGACTGACTTTTTTGATAATCTCGAGGGCAGTTTTTTAAGAACTTTTTGGTATCTGTAATAAGTTTAGGTGCTATTTACACTTTCAGGAGCGAAGTGTAGGGCGCTATCATTGGGCGCATTCAGGGAACCGCAGCGCTTCAGCGCTTTATTCAAATAGCTGCAGCGCTGTATTAAAGCGGTGCAGCGCTTTATTAAAGCGGTAAAGCATATATTTTTCCCGCTGGATCGCTGAATAGTTCCATCAACCGATAAAATTAATATATCGTAGTTTAGGTTTACGTCTATGGGTTTACGCACAAAATATCTATGGATAATATTAATTATTATTAATATTAATTACAAAATATGAATTACTGAAAATTATGTCACTTGAAGCTTGCGTTTAAAATGTCGATTCAGCGAACGTGAAGCGGTAAACCGCTGAAGCGCTGGAGTGCTATGTTTCCCTGAATGCGGCCATTTACAAAGGATAATTATAAAAAGTTGTTTACTATCAAACAAATTTTCAGCGACGAAGAACCGAAAAAATAGTAGTTTATGAAAATAATATAAAATATTATTGTTAGGTTATATACAACCGAGGGTCATACTTTGATTTAAAAAATAGCGAGAAAACCAAAAGCATATGTGTCGATTTTTATAGATTAACAAAAACGTTAATGTTAAATTAATTATATACTCGTATTGTCCTGAGATCTAGAGGTAGCTGGATCGGTTTCATGCAGATCTTACTGTTTTAGTTAATTGTTGATTCCTATATAAGGTTTGCTCGAAAAGATGAGTTGACAACCAAGCAGTTATACGAGGGCGTCATTACCAATAAGTTACGGGGGGTTTTGCAAGTTTTCCTCAAGTCTGTAATCCTACTAAATGTTGATTAGTGTTTACCAATTTACATAGTTCCTGAGTACTAATGTGGTGTCATATTAATAATATTTCAGTACCGTATCCTACCCAAATATCAGAATTCCGGGCTAATCCTTGTGGTTAGAATGAGAGGTAGAGATGTAAATGATAAAATACGAACTAGGGTATCTATTAAAAAGGCGGTAAAGATATTAATAATAATAGTGTTAACGGTTTTGATTTTCGAATAAATTAACCTTCTCTTTTACCCACCAGTCCTACCTAAGTTAGATTCATCATTTGTCTTACTCCCAACACTTACTCAGTTGACTTCGTGTTTTCTTATAAACATACTATATTTGTTTCCTGCGTTTGATATTCCGCGAATGAGTGATTAAAAAAATTATAAGCTTCGATATTAGAAACAAAACGAGTTGTCATCTTCTAGATTATTTTATTGGTAGTTATCTTAAAACTATCTTTATTATATAATCTTTTTCATGCAGATCAACGAACCGAGAATCCTACATGTTATTTTTAAAAATGTATAAAGGATGTAAAGGAAATTTTATTTGATACAAACTCTTACTACACTTGCTGTACTACGAAAGCACCCTGATGCCAAACATATAATTTTTATTTATAAGAAACTCAATATGTTGAGATTATTCTCAATATCTTGACTTTATGAATATATTGAGAAACAGCTCAATATTTTGATTTTTTTCTCAAGACCACGAGATTTTTGTGAATTCTTTACTTAATAATAATAATAATAATAATAATAATATCGCTACCCCCCCCCATTCTAATCATAAGGATTAGCCGAAAGTCTGTTACTTATGTGGGAGAGGAGACGGCGTATTATTATTCCGGAGATCGAAATTGCGCCTCGGGAACGACTTACGTTGATAAGCCCTAACCACTATTCAGTGCTGGAATAAGACAAACTTAGAAAACCTCATTAGTTAGGTCGACAGTCAAACTTCAACTGATGTACGGTTTATCACTTTTATCAGTATTCGCTGCGATTTAGATGTAATTTTTTTATGTATAGTGCATTCAGCAGTCGTGAAACAGGAATTATGCTATAAACTATAGAATAAACTTAAGATTATACCCATTTTATTGTCTTTGAGGTTACATATTTGGTGTTCGAGTCGAAGAAAGAATTCGTTAATTCGTTAACAGCAATATTTTCCATGAAAAAACATTTGAAAATCATTTCTGTTTTTCCGGATGTAAACCTATGTCGAGAATTTTAAATAGAACCCTGTATATTTTTTTACCATTCGATATGGCTTAAAATTCTCTTTTCGATTATATAAGTGGCAATGTGAATAAATACATAAAAATATCCACAGTATTAAAAAAACAAGATATTAATATTTTTCTTATTATATTGAGAAAAAAGTAAAAAATATTGAGAATAATCACAATATATTGAGAAAATGTCAAGATATTGAGATTTTTCTCATTATATTGAGAAAGAAAAAAGTCAGATATTGTGAATTATCTCAATATGTATATTGAGTTTTCTAAAAATAAAATGTGTGTTATTCACTAGGATGCTTTCGTATTATACAATCTTTTAAGTTTGAATAAAATTAGATAATTTAGAATGGATATGATTTTTAATGATAAAATTAAATATTATTTCTGTACATTCAGTGCGTTCCCCAAGAAAGACACCCTCCGCGTCAAGTATCCCGACTACCCCACTGAGCGGCGGCGCAGCTAGCCCCCGGCATACGCATTCGACGCAGTTTGCCGGTTGCCCAAATTTATCGACCACCGCGTTTACACTGGTTTCTTAGAAACGCCGGCAGTTCGGGTAAACAGCACATTATCTCCGCTGTAAATGAAAATCCGATTGGTAGGTTTCAAGAACTGCATTAACGCCTGAAAAAGGACTCTAAGGAAATTGAGAGTGCTCTTAAAATGAATGCCAGTGACGTGTTTATGTTACTATGGGAGGAGCTTATGAACGAATTAAGTATTTTAACACCGCTTTTCTATATTCACTTCAACGCAGGTTTAATTGCGTTCACTCTCCAAAGATTTTGTTAGGGATTTTATGGAATAAAATGTTTATCAGAAATGGAAAAGGGATCATCTTGAAACTTGTAGAACTGTACACAGTACCGCATGGATTGATACGGAAAATCAATCTCGTGAGCAACTTAACGTCTACACACAATATCGATACATGAAGTTGATTCTGTTTTCATTTGCTTAGATGAACGATTTCATACTTATTGTTTTAGAAAGTATAAGTAGTAAAAACATGGTAAGATAAGAGTAAGTTTTAGATGGGTTAAGAAGTTGTTTTTTGGATTGTTCTGTTGTTGTCCATAGATTGAGTGACTAAGAAAGTCCATATCTGGATCAAGGCAGAGCAACCTGGAAAACGACACTCATGTGAAGTACAACACCGGAGTGAAAGCCCAAAGGGTTGTAAGTTCTAGTTGATTCCCTTTTTTAACACAAATCACAGGATTTCTAATTTTTTTCGTGAGGGATTTTTTAGTATACGCAACTCAGGGGATCCACATTTTTTATACATTTTATTTTCGAAGAAAAAAGACGAATTTTGTTAATGGTCCATAATGGTAGTTGGACGCTGCCATGTGGGTACCCATCACTACCCGTATGGCACTGGCTAGCAGTTTGTCACCTAATATTAAATTTTGTTGGGAAAATTGAAGTATTTTCGGATAAATTAGGAAGGTAAGTTTATTGGGATTTTTATTTTCATCTTAGTAGGTACTAGGAACATATTTAGTTCAATATAGTCGAAACAGAGCCTGATTTGTGACATACGTTTTTCCTTTTCTAAGTATAATCACTAAGTTCAGGAAATACAAGTAATATGAGATAATAAGTTGTCGTTTTTTAGAAATATCTTACAAATTTAACAGCTTGTTAAAATGATTTTTAATACATCTCAAATAGTATTTTATCTCTGACTTATTCTAGAATTGGATTTTAAATTGCCCGAGAAATGGATCTTGTTCGATTCCTAACTTGTTTTATAAAATTCCACTGAAAATATTATCTACTGGAAATTTGATCAGCTGTTGAAGAATCTGGTCTGCAATTTTCGAGTTCTAATGAGCCACCGGAGAGATTACACGTTGTAACTGAAACTGTTGAAGATGATTTTCTTTATTCGATTTTAGTTTAGTTAGAACACTGGAATACCCGGATTTCATTGTTCTTAGGATATGGCTTTTTCTACCAGTATTATCCTATGAAGACTCCGGTTATTAAATTGAACGAAAAATGTTTAGAAATTAACCACCCACCTCAATTGTCACAAAATATTTTTGTAGGGATGTGCAAGACGAGGTTATATTATATCAATTTCCTTTGATGTTACACGAGAAAAGATTTCTGCTTTTAAAAATAACACCGTATAACCTGAAATTGGCATTATATTTGTGATCCTTTCATTGTACAGCTCGAAAAGGATCTGTTTCTTTGATCTTTTGAAATTAAAATATAACTGACTAAAAACTCAGGACTCGTACAGGATGATTGAAATCGTTTAGAAGTATTGGTAGTTCTGTTCATAATTTTTAACATGGGGACCAATAATATGGGGACCAAGTTAGGAGTTTTTGTTCAAGGTCAAAAGACAGCGGTGTCGCGATCGAGTGACGCAATAGAGCATCTTGTAGAGCATGTTTTGGGACATATGTGGTGTGTCTACAACTTTTTTTAGTAGGACATTTTTTTAAATTGCCTTAGAGTGCGTACCTGCACAATTCGAAAATATGTGACACGATCCGTAACGTTTAACATGATAACATTTGAATAACAATTGGATTAAATACAAAAATAATATTATTCGGTAGCATCGACAGACAAAAGTAATGCCGTTCTATGAATATATCACCGTATTGTTTCAGGTATGTACCATATAGATGTTTTAATATCAATCGCTGTTGGGATATCCCCTGTTTGGGATAAGGACCGTCTGTATTGTCTCACTCCTACACAGACGCATCCGAAGCTCCCGAATTGCCAAAAGCCATTAAACCGTCTGGGAACATTTCTGAAGTAAAGTTCGTAGTAAATCATTAGATCCCTGGCGGAGAATGAGGCACGTCGCCTGGTATTGTCAGAGTAAAAGTAGATACATCGGTCCTTAACTGTGTCTGGGGTGCACTTAATGTTGTTTATTTTCCACAGGTTTCCTGATTTAATTTACTTTTTTCAGATTATAGGGATTTGTAAGATCCATATTACGTGCGAGGAAAAAATATAATTCCTTGTGTAGGTAATTTTTCATGACCATGTAAAGTTTAAGTTTTATAGGCACTACATACACCAACGTATTTACGATCACTGTCTAATTGAAAAAAGTATAAAAATGTAGTTATATAACGGCTACTGGTCTTTGGAACTTGTTGTTTTAAAATATATATTAGAATATTTGAGCTTATCCCGCTTTTCTGTATTTGAAAATGTAATTTTTTCGGTAAAATTAACAAAAACGCAAACGAAAACTTCACAATTATGTTTAAACTATCAAATATTGTTGATAAACAAAATGCCTCTTTTGTATTATTTATCTTATTCCTGATTTACCTACGTTTACTTGGTTAAAAAAATATAAAAGGGTTAAAATAATACAAAACATAAAACGATGGGAAGAAGATAATATAAACAATTTAAATTGATAATAAAATATACTGAAAAAAAAAGAAATAGATAAAAACAATAAAAATGAAGATAAAGAAATGAATAAAAACAGAGTTAAAAAATAGAAAAAATATGGTAGTATGATTAATGGCAGATACCAAATTAGAGTTGATCTGCGGTAATGTTATTGACTGACAAATTCTCGTGATCAGAATCTAATGGTATTTTTAACAACTGGCGAAAAATCATCACGAAAATATTACTTCAAAACGGTCAAAATGTTAGCTAATTTTTAGACATGAATATTTGAATTTTAGTACCAGTATGCATTCAAAATATAAGGGTTATTAAAAGTCAATAGTTTAGTTTTATTGGAAACCGTATTTCAAGGCCATTCGGGTTGTATATAGGTATATGGAAGTATACAAGGCAGTAATATTACTAAATTTTGCTATGCATACGGTTATTCGGTCAAATACAATGGCTTCAGAAAAAAATTGAGTATATTACTTTTCCTCAAATTCTGCACGTATATTTTCCTTGAAATGTGAAAATTCCATTATAACTGATAATAAATAAATGGAGTTCAGGCGGCTGCGATACAATTTTCCTGTAAATACATAAAATCGACAGCACAATTTCATAACCCAACAATAGATATGAAGCTCCAAAATGGATAGATTGTCGGCACGTCGCGTCGCAAATTTTGCATGACGGCATGGCAGTACAGTGTGTGTGCTATGGTAATTGGAAATCGGCGAAATGCAATTTAAATCGCCTGCAATATATTTGCATCCTTAATCGTTGCAACAATTACTCTGGGAATAATTATTGTATTGACTGCTTATCAAAACTTTCAATCTAGCTATTTTCTATGGTGCGCTTAATGTTTAATTCATTACCAATTGAACTGACAAGAGATTCGCGTTGATGCAACCAATTATACGGTAATTTTTGTCTACATCCAAGAAAGGGTGTACCAAAAGAAATTTTGTATTATAAAATATGTTCTAATATTTCTTCTTTAATCATATTACCTGTGTAATTGCTGAAACAATATCTACTAATGATAAAATATTAAGTATCTGCTTTGAGAAAGATATAAAGTTGAAAGATATTAAGATAAAAAAATACGAATCCAATATTTGTTTATTTAGCCGAACGTTAAAGAGCAGGCGAAAGTAATTCAGCGATCGAACTCTGTGAGGAATAATCTGTAGAAGGAAAAGAAGATTATATTAAAGTCTTGTTATGGTTAAAATCTGAGTATTTTCGACTTGCCGAGAATGCAGACACGTGTGCGATATTAAGCTGTTTCCCTGTAATCTTATGATCTTTCCTCATGGTCTTTAAGGATACAATATTCTTTTTAGAATGGCCAGAAGACATGTTCGAAAGTCTCTTTGTGATCGATCTTATAATCACTTAAAATGTTAAGTTCTGTTACAATTTTTTAGGAAAACCTATTTAACCAAAATTAAGACATTTACATTTTCAGAAAAAAATAATCTGACAATAATTAGTTTTCACAGGCTTTATGAACAGGAACTATTCTATACAGACTTCGAATTAGTTGTTCAGGCAGCACCACAGCAGCATCTTTGTTTTATAATGATCTTTACAAGAGTTTTATAAGATCTGTTACATCATGTGATCGTGCATGATCCGATCTACTATAGTCACGATAATAACTAAAGTTGAACACGAGGGGATTGGTTTAACCAATGCAAAAATTAATGTCCTAACGTTACATAAGTACTATAAGTAGTGCAGAAATGTTACATATTTTGCATGTGACCTTGTTCAAAACTGAGTGGTTCACCGGACAGCTTATTGGACATATTGTACTTTATAATAGTTATAGCTATACTATTCACTACTTTTGATACCGATTCCTGATAGTGCAAGGTTATTATCACCCTACGTTATTATTACCCACCTGACGTTACTTTTATAGGAAAACTGTGATCCCTAAACTAAAATTGGTGTCTATATACCCATGCCTTAGTTAACCAACAGAGCAATTAGAAGTTTAGATGCGAGTTATTAAAGTAAAATATTTTATAGGGAAAAACATTATGATCTAGTATACCTACTGTATACTTGGCGTGTATAATTGGCCAAGAAGTATACTGTTAAACAGACCATGTATTGTACCAAAAGCACTAACTTAATCCCAGTATCAAAAATGTGTTCTTTAGTTTTAAGACCAATATTTTGAACACCGATTAACAATTTGTTAACTAATCAAATTATTAAAGCGACTTCTTATACAGTTTTAAACCACCGTCATAGTTATAATGAAATACACACATGGTAAAAGGTTTTCGATCAGAGAAAGGGGAAAAGGGAAAGAGGTCCGAAGAATGCAATAATTACTTTGCACTTTTCCTTGAGACTTCGTAAACGGAAAGATGCCTAAATAAACTTATGTAGGTGTTATTATTGATGGAAATGAACTATTATTGTGTTACATACAACAAAATTACACAAATTTAACAATTGTTAATGAAAACTGAAAACGTTAAGAATGTTTCGAGTTTTGCCACGTCTGATTTCATTTGAAGTTCAAATTTCTAGCGCACGAGGGCGTCTCCTGTCTTTGGGAAATTGTAAATTGGCCTGGTATTCATTTTCCTATGATCAAAAACCTTTTAACCTATATATATATCATTTTATATTAGTTAACCACATGGTAGCGTAGTCCAAAATATCGGCTCTTAAAATATTTAATACAGGGTGGGCCAATAGTGTACCAAGTACGATAACTCTTTTAACACAGAAAATATTAAATTCAAGTGTTTTATGATATTAACAGGACATCTGTGGATGTCAAGAGTGTTTTGTTTAAAAGTGGCAAAATTTAGATTAATTTTTTTTAAAGAAACACTTGGAACACGCATATCCCTGTATTTATTTACACGTTCAAAAACTTTCCGAATTATTATTGAAAAACTACTGAGCTTTGCCAAACATTTTTGAAAACCTCATTTTCTTTTAAAATCGATTGCTATTTTCAACAATCTACAAAAATTGTACACAATTTTGGTAAAATAATTCCACGGAACATGACATACATATTCAAGTCGAGCTATAGCGAGCTCAGACTTCTTTGTGTTGAATATTTTACAATGCCGAAGTCGTGACTGTACTGAAAATAATGTTTAAAATGTTACCTCAATGCCATTTCCTATTGAATACACCGCCTTTGGTTGTTAAATTAATATTATATAACGTGCCACTTTTTTGTTATCGTGTCAATAAGTTTTTTTTATAATAGCAACATATATTCAGAGTTTTATTGAGCTGTTATATAGGGTGGACCGTTAATAATGGCCCAAAGAGCAGGGGAGAAATCTTTGGAGAACAAAATATGGAGATATAGCTAAATATGTCTTAGTAAAATGTTGCTATAGATGAAGATCAGTGTTGAAATTATTTTTTCTTTTACTACAACCCATCCATTGTTTCAAAGTTAAGTAGAGACACATTTTTTAAGGTACGGAATCATAATTTGTGTATTAAATCAGGTTCGGCCATAGAGGAGGGCGCCGTTTTAGCAATACCTATAGATATATTTTTTGTTGACGAAACGTTTTAATTTGGTTAACTACAAAATGTGTGTTATATGTAATGTGTAACTTATATCTAATTATCGCCTCCACTCCTTTCGAGATATTTTTCAAAAAACATGTAAAATGTATGTATGGTATCATAGTATCATGGTTTGGTTCATAAATACCATTCATCAACCTCTATCATCAACTGGATGAAATGTTATTTAAAACTCAACTTCTCGTATTCATTTGATCAGGTTTGATTTCCTCTATCCGCTCCGAGAGTCCTTCCCAAACGGGTACATCCTTATTCAACATAATAAATCCTAGAGAATATGGGCTGCCAAGAAGTCGTGCAGTATTTACAATCCAGGCTGTAATTAATATCTTAAACATGGAGAACGACGACGTGACGGCATAAATTTATCTTTGGATCTTATATCAAATTAGAGTGGCTAATTGGTTATGGCATATCCATACAGTTAAATGCAAGCACATCTCATTTGCATTGTATCAGTTGATAAATAACATTGCAAACTGACTACAAGAGAATATCTTAAATAAGAGAGTGAGTTAGATTCAAAAGCGGGTTAACATATTGACTTTAATAATATACAAAACCAAGTGCGGGATGAAATTAATTGTTTCAATAACGTATTTATTTCTATAATGGGGTATTTTCCTCCAATCGAAATGAAAGTGGAAACCTGTATTTTTATAAAATATTTTTTTTATATTTATAAGGATAAAAATTTAAGATTGAATCGGTAGAAAATTTTTAATTCAATTTTGAAATTTTAATCTATATTCGTGACGTCACTAAGCGAAAACTAGGGAACATGTATCTATAAAGAGGCAACACTGATAATATGTGGCTAGATTCAGTTTGTAACGACAACAAACGACAGTCGATATTTTGACAATTGACATTTGATCATTTGAAATTTCCTGTTTGTGTTTGGCTTGACAACTTGACGTGTTGTTGTTTTCTTGTGAAGTAAACTTTTATTAAACATAGAGCAAAGTTTTGTAGAGGCTAAGTCCAACTAATAAATACACTTGTAATCAGTCACAGGCAGAGACAACAATTCATAGGTAAAAATATAAACTAAAAACAATGTCTCATGTTTACCCTAACCAAACAATTCAAACATAAACAAAAGTAAAGTTACCACGCAGTGACACCAACCACACAAATGAAAATATCCTAGAAATCACTAAAAAATGGCGCAAATTTTGAATTTTCGCTTAGTGACGTCACATAGATATCGCGCACAATAAAAAAATAATTTATGGACTTCAATGAACCCAATATTAAAATTCCAGAAATACGTATCTTTTCTTTTTCCAACTACTTTCCATTGCCGATGTAAAAAAAAAATAGGAAAACCCCTATATTCTGGATTTTTTCTTAACATAATTTTTTGGCTGGTAGATCTAATACATTTTATATACTAAAGGTTTACTGTAACTATAAATAAAATATTTTTAATTCCAATCTCGATTTCAATCAGTTTTTCGAGTTTTGTTAGAAATATGTGTCAAATATGAACATTTTTGAACAGCTTAAAGCGACTGTAATTGAACGGACATATAATATACCGTGTGTTCCGTTTAAAATAGTATAAGTTTACCCTATATCTCTGAAATTGACCCTTTTAGAAAAAAGTAAGTACCTACGCCACTTGATTCTACCTAAGAAACTCATTTTTGTTTTGGCATTACGTTATTTATTAGGTACCTAACTGAGATACGAGGGGTGCTTAAAAATATCAAATTTTCTATTTTACCAAGTAGCGGAAATTCTATTTATGGCATCTGCCGTTTTTCAAAAAAAGTATAGCAGAGTCGCAAACCACATCCCTCTATCTTGGTTTCTACGGTTTCAATGTGCTTATGATTAAGTAACAAATTAAATGGGCTGAGCCTGTTGATATTATTATCGGTACCTAATCTCGTTAGTTAAATTAAGAAAACGCATTTCAAATTCTTGCTGTCACTGTAACTTTTATAAAGTTTTTATTTATTTAGTGAACTTCACCTTACAAGGAATTAAACAAACTTGCTTTATGTTCAAAGCATTGTTTTCTTTCGTGGATAGCAAACCAGCAGCAGGTGTTCGTAGACCTTGTCGGTGATAAAGGCGAAACTACATTCGCAAGGCCTGCTTAGACCTGACCGACGCCATTCCACTATGCTCCGAACCGTCCCACAGAACCAGAACTCGCAAATCTACCAGCAACGACTAACCCATATAATCAAGGCATGCATTATTAGCAGTCAAGGTTACATAACTCGTGCCACAGTGGTGGCCACGTAGACTCCATATAAATAAATGTTTTATAGTTTTATACCTGATCAACTAAAGAAATAGAGTTAATTTTAAGGTGATGACTGATGAGATGAGAATGGACACGATGTTGAACCGATTTACAGCAGGTTTTATTCAAGTTTCCTTTTAGTATTTATAACGTGCAGTGAGTTTTTGTTATTTGTATAATATACAAATAACAAAAACTCACTGCACGTTATAAATACTAAAAGGAAACTTAATAATATTATTATTAATTTCGCTGCATAGTGGAATGATCTAATCTTTGCAATAAATATAATATTTTATTAATTGAAAGTAAGACACAAAATAAATCTTTCTAAATAGTTTCTTTTGGGATTACACCGCCTGTAAAATAACAAAAAGCAGGAAATCAGAAGCATACAAATTCAAAGTGCAGTATCAAGGCAAGCTTCTAAAGTTTGTCCCAAAAAAACCACTGTATAATATGCAATAAAATAAATATTTAATAAATTCACTAAATTTCATCAGTGGTTTTTCAGTTTTATACAACATTCTGTAATAATACTTGTCATATTTAAAAGAAATTAAACACTTAACTAGCTTTTCCTAAACGTTTCAAATTGATCCTCAACTCTTCGTCAGTAGAAAGTTTGCATGATAAGAATTCTTTGTATGATAAGAATTTTTTGTCAAATTGACATTTTTAATTCAAATAAAAACTTTTGATTTGCACTTTGAATATTAAATTTGTACGCTTCTGGTTTCCTGCTTTTTGTTATTTTCCAGGTGGTGTAATCCCAAAAGAAACTATGAATCATGAAAACGCACCACAAATAAGTTACAGACATTATCTTAAGACACAAAATAATTTGCATTTGCAAGTTCGCCAATATCCATTAACTATGGTCATGACCAGGGATGGTTTGGGGCCGAACGGGATTATCGTTCTTTACCCTCCCCATCGCTGTAGGCCTGGACTACCTCGTCGAGGTGGACCCCATCCTTCACCAAGCCCGATCACAAAAAGTGATAGGTGTGGACGATTCGTGGGGTCTCTTCCTGTCTTGGCTCTACCCTGCAGGCTGGGTAGTCTGTCTCGGGCGAAGGCGGCAAGTGCCGCTTTCGTCCTGGGTGGTGGTTTGGGGTAGGTCAGGAGTGGCTGTGTAACCGGGGATGCATCTCTAAAGGGGCCAACTGGCCCTTTAGCTTTTTACAAGGTAAGGGAAGGGTCTCGAAGGGTCGCGGCTTCGAGGGGAGGTTTGGGAGTCGTTTTTTTAGTCCGGGTGAAATCTGAAACATAAGAAGATCTTACGGTCATCCTGGGTCTTGCAGTTGGAGTCTTGGCCATTTGTGTAGACCATGAAAGAAATTGACTCCGCCCTCTGATGACTTCTAGGACTGGGACGTAGTCGAGGTCTCGGTATATATCGGTTGTCCGCAGGTACCAGGGTGCACCTACCGCGGTTCTTAGCGCGATATTTTCGACGGCCTGGATCTTCTTCATATTATACGTCTTTGCAGCAATCGACCATGCTGCTGACGCATATGTCAACTGGGGTTGGATGACTGTCTTGATCAGGATTCGCTTATTCCTTAGGCTGACCTCGCTGGTGCGGCACAACATCGGATATAGCTTGACCCTGACCAGCTTCGCCTTCGCTACGACTTTCTCGATGTGGTGTTTCCACCGCAGCCTCTTATCCAGATGTATCCCTAGATAACTAACGGTGTCTCTCCGCTCGATGTCGGCCCCGTTCATGTTGACGTGTCCAGCTGCCGTCTGTCTGTATCTGCGAGGAAAGAGAATAGCATTAGACTTGTCGGGATTTATACTTACCTTCCAGTTATTGCACCAGTCCTCAACATTTGCAAGTTTAGAACTGAACTTTTTCAACTGAATGAATTTCACTACATCGACTACTTATATATCCACATTATTCTAGCAAATAGTTGACCTCCAAAAAGTTTTAGAAAACAAGTTTTTGAAAATTTGCGGAAACAGCTTAATTTTGATATTGCACATGATGCCCCCCACCAATCAACCTCGGTAAAGAAGGCGTCATCCAAAAAGGAAATTGTAGGGGGTTCTATTGGAAATTTGTGGAGTGCCAAAATTTCATAGGATGAGAAAGATTGCATCCTAGGTGGCAAGATGATGCTTGTTTATTATTTAGTAAAGTTTCATATAAATAATTTTTCCTGGTGCTTTGGATGTTTTTATTGATATTTATTCAAATTTTAACCATAACTTCAGAACCTTCACTTCAAGTATAAATAAATAAACCTTTTTATTTAATAATTAACGTTGTCATAATAGGTACTTATTTGTATATATGTATGTACTCAACCTTCATTGGCTGTATCAAAATACACATATTATTAAAATAGCCAAAATTGCATCTCAAGAACCATGAAGAATATGGACGACCTTTTTTAATTAATGAGCCGAGCCCTTGAATACCTAATAATGATTAACAAATAATGTTTTGATAGCATTTTATACCGTTTTTTGTAATTCATATGCAATGTATTTGAAAAACACTTAAATGTTTTCAAAATAAATATTAGTGAAAGCACAATTAAAATTTGAATAAGTTATTATTTTATCTCGACCTCTTCTTGAGAAATTCTACGATTTTTATTGCCTAATGAAACTTGTGGCAGAGAAATAACTGTTACAGAGAAGAAAACGATCGTAAATTATTTGTCATTTTTCAACTGTACTCTTTGAGTTTAAAAAAAATCACTATCAACAAAAACAATTTGAGTAGATATCATAATTATATTAGCAATATTTACAACCGTTTGGGTTTTTAATTCCGTAAAAATATGTATTTCAAAATTAATAAATATTTTGTTTTTTCTAGGTGAGTGTGGAACCGTGTCAGTATGTATATATTCTCTGCAAAGTGGTAAGTGAAAATATATAAATACAGGTACCGTTTTACGAGTATAGCTAATCTCTCCCTATTTATGTCATGCCAGTTGTTTTTTATGGTTGCAAATATAAAAAATGTTATTGCTTACACCTCCGATCACGTCCTAGTAAATTGCTGCCTAGTCCAATATTATTTACATCGCACGTAGCAAGTTGCCGTTATTAAAGACAATATAATGGGCCTTTGCTGCTGGCACTGAGAATTTATAAGCTGCACAGTTTCATTAAGACATATAATTTATATTGTTTTTATATGAGGAAAAATTCAACTAGCGGCAATATGCTTTTATAAAAATGTAGTCTTATTAAATTGTACTCGAATTTCGGCTCTAATGAAGACGGAATCATGTAATAGAATTTTGATATTGTGTGAAACTAAAATTATATGCCTTATCAACATTAGGTGTGTGGAAGAAGAGTGAGGAGGTATAAAGAGGAAAAAGAACAACGCACCGGGAACACTACTTGTTGTTATTCTTGACAGTTGTACAACTTTGCAGCATTGGATCGCTTACATTATTTTATTATACATGTCTTCTTGAAATTTCCTACAGCTTAGTCGGGTTAAGTAAAGTTTTCCATAGTGTTTTGATTGCCTACATTTAACGAAAAATGAGAATGACTTGAAAATATAATTATTTATATAGTTCTCGTATATTATCCATTGTTATTTAATAGGTTTTTTTTCTGAAATTATTCCCCAAATGTACTCTATGAATTCAGAAATGCATCTGCCCTTACACCTTTATATCCAATTTGAAAAATGAGTAAATTATGAGAAAATAATTTATAAATATATATAATAATAATTAATGTTCCATAAAGAGGGACAAATTATTCACAAATGTGTTTTCTCAATGGATTTGATTTTTTTCGATAATGCGAAGAATTTTGCTGCTAATAATCTGTGAACTAAAGCTTCTTATTATCATATTAAACAATGTCTGTTTACCGGCCTGTTGAACTTAATAAAAAAGGTTTATTGACATGTGTTTCGCAGATTTTTAAGAGGAAACCTACTTCCGTCGTGCTAACATATTACATTTTTTCAAGACCAACTTGTTTATGGACTGTCGTTATCTCGTAATTGTGATGTAGGCGATGCTATTCGATGAAATTTGCATACATGCATGTAGCTGCATAATGTTTACTTCCATATTAATCTAAATAAACTGAACGATCGTTAACTTTAAAACAGTATGATGATGCAGTCCTGTGGGGTTTCCGATACGAAATATTTTTACATTAACATATTCGTATTGCGGTAAAAGTGTCATTTGTAGATACACAAATTTACGATTAAAAAAAATATGGATAATTGCTTACGTACATGGCTTTTCTAAATGTTTAATGTACAGTGTGATTCACTTTCGAGTGTGTAACATGGGTATCTCGCTTATTATAAAACATAGACTGTATAGGTTTAAATTTGGCAAAGTTGCAGAATTTTGTGCTCAATAAGTTGTCGCAAACAAAACCCCCATATCTACTTTTGTTTTTGAGTAAGAGGCAAAAAAAATTTTTTTCCGATTTTCGTTTTCTGGCCATAACTTCTATATTTTTGAAAATATTGGCTTATCGTTTTCACATTATTAGGACACTTTCTTGAAACAAATACGATACCGTTAACCGTTTTTTAAAAAAATGTCACTTCTATTGTAAATCATCGTCAACTTTATTTTTTCTTATGGGCGCCATATTAGTTTTTCTCATATTTGAATAAACCGATTTTTTCTTAATACAACAATATAATATATGTTAATATTTGCCTAAAAAACAAAGGCATTATGAAGGAAAATAGGTATTTTTTTGAAAATGTCTAGTTAGCCATGGCCATGACAGTCAGTTCTTGACAAACCACAAATATCACTTATAATTTTTATAAACTGCATCTGTGGAGTACTTTTTACATTGACTAACGATGTATTCAACGGAAGAGAAACAAGATATTATAGATATTTATTACAGATGTAACAAAAATTTAAACAGAACAATTGAAGAATATTTAAACACATATCCTGAAAGACGACAACCATGCAAGACATATATTACTAAACTGCATTGTAATTTAAGAAATTATGGCAGTCTTTCTAAACCAAGAAATAGGTATGGATCTGCCATAATGTCTTAAATTACACTGCAGTTTAGTAATATATGTCTTGCATGGTTGTCGTCTTTCAGGATATGTGTTTAAATATTCTTCAATTGTTCTGTTTAAATTTTTGTTACATCTGTAATAAATATCTATATCTTGTTTCTCTTCGGTTTGTATACATCGTTAGTCAATGTAAAAAGTACTCCACAGATGCAGTTTATAACAATTATCAATGACATTTGTGGTTTGTCAAGAACTGACTGTCATGGCCATGGCTAACTAGACATTTTCAAAAAAATACCTATTTTCCTTCATAATGCCCTTATTTTTTAGGCAAATATTGACATATATTATATTGTTGTATTAAGAAAAAATCGGTTTATTCAAATATGAGAAAAACCAATATGGTGCCCATAAGAAAAAATAAAGTTGACGATGATTTACAATAGAAGTGGCATTTTTTTAAAAAACGGTTTACAGCATCGTATTTGTCTCAAGAAAGTGTCCTAATAATGTGAAAACGATAAGCCAATATTTTCAAAAATATAGAAGTTATGGCCAGAAAACGAAAACCGGAAAAAATCTTTTTTTGCCTCTTACTCAAAAACAAAAGCAGATATGGGGGTTTTATTTATGCCAACTTATTGACCACAAAATTCCGCAACTTTGCCGAATCTAAACCTACAGTCTATCTTTTATAATAAGCGAGATACCCATGTTACACACTCGAAAGTGAATCACCTTGTACATGGAATATAACAGGTACAAAATCCAATAAAGTTGTGCAATTTTAAAGCGAATATTTTGGTAAAAGCAAATCTGAAATATCATGAAAATGATTTTTGACCGTTTTAATCCTTAAAGATTTATCTCTCAAAAATGTATTATCCTTATTACCAGTCCAATGGCATAATTTACGTATCAAAGAAAACAGAAGTATGTACCTACAACAGTTTGAGGTAGCAAAATATGATATAGATATTACAGAATTAAAACAATAAACGTATTCATACTTTAAATATGATTATTCATTTAAAGGTATGAATAATCGTTTACCATAAAATAAATTTATCGAGTTGGTACTCAAAATTAATTAAAAATCAAATTAGATTCAGTTTTTTGTAAGTGCATTATGGTAAGAAAATGCAATCTGTGAAGAGCTTTACGTGTTTGTGCGCTCAAATTGATTCCGTGTACGCAACAATGCTTTTTAGAGGTATTAAAGTCCGCACTACTTCATTTCCAACTAATGGATTTAATTTCGTTTATCGAGATCGATTTAAAATTTAATTCGTAGGCTGTACTGTTAATCCGCGATGAAAACGGAATCAACAGGATCACAGTTAATGTTTAATTGTAAAATTAAATAATACATTGTGTTAAGTTTGCACAGTCAAGTTTAACTTATTTCACTAAAAAACCTTCATTGGTCCTAAACCCAATTATCAAAATCTCTAATTTGATGTCTATAAGTGTAAGTTTGTAACTAAGAAACCTAATCATAATTTGCATCTAATACCATACAATCCAATGATCACTACTTTGATTTATTTTTTAAAACTAAAATAAACAAATTCTAGGAAGAAGTAAATTCAGTTTACTTATCAAGTAGTAATATATACATATAAGTTAATAAACATAATCAATAAATGAAATCAAATCTAAATAAAAATTATATAGTGTCTTCTGACACTAATATAATTCTCTGTTTTTCACCCCCTGGGACCCATTTCAAGTCGTTCATTTTTATACTGAGTAGTCTGTATGATATGGGGGTTACGAGTTCCAAAGGAGAAGTTGGGACGCTCCACAATTTTCAATATAATTGAGATTGCATGTTTTGGGTGCTATCTGTTTTTCAGCCCCTAGGACCCATTTCAAGTCAATGATTTTTAGATTGAGTATCTATATGAGATGGACGTTACGTGTACCACAGGAGAAGTTAGGACGCTCAATATTTTTCGAGAAAATTGAGATTGTATGTATGGGTCGAATCCATAGACATATGTCTATGGTAGAACCTGTTTTTCACCCCTTGGGACCCATTTCAAGTTGTTCATCTTAATACTGAGTATTCTATATGAGATGGGGATTACGTGTACCAAAGGAGAAATTGGGACGTTCAATAGTTTTCGAGAAAATTGAGATTACATGTTTTGGGTGTTATCTGTTTTTCACCCCCTGGGACTCATTTCAAATCATTTTAGACTGAGTAGTATATATGAGATGGGTATTATGTGTACCAAAGGAGAAGTTGGGACGCTCAATAGTTTTCGAGAAAATTGAGATTGTATATATTGGTTGGAATCTGTTTTTCAACCCCTGGGACCCATTTCAAGTCGTTCATTTTTATACTGAGAAGTCTATATGAGATGGGGATTACGTGTACCAAAGGAGAAATTGGGACGCTCAATACTTTTCGAGAAAATTGAGATTGCATGCTTTGGGTGCTATCTGTTTTTCACCCCCTGGAACCCATTTCAAGTCGATGATTTTTATACTGAGTAGTCCATATGAGATGGGCATTACGTGTACCAAAGGAAAAGTTGGAAAGCTTAATAATTTTCGAGAAAATTGAGATTGCTTGTTTTGGGCGCTATCTGTTTTTTACCCCCTGAGACCCATTTGGGAGGTATCTTAAGGTGCTGTTTTCACACCGGTTTTTTAATTCGAATAATGACTAAAACCCTCCCTATAACTTTCTTATTTATAAGAAATTAGTCGGGTGTTTAAATACTTGGAATAAACATTGGACACTTAGACTGCGACTTGTTGGTAAGGCGATAGAATATGAAAGGCTCAGTCCCCTTGTTTATTTGTCTGAGATTATAATATTTATGGCGACCATTTATGACCACTGGCGGTCAAGAAAAACGACGAATTCATTTGTGACGTCACTCAATTGAGATTTTATCATGACTATTATCATTTAGTCTTCATATGATGAATAAGTTACTTGGTGCCATAATATTATTTTTGGTAAGTATCCCTTTCAGAGATTACTTTACATTCACTTTACACTGTACTATTTTAGAACATTTTACTTAAGTAAAATGTTCTAAAATAAAAAAAATATATTGAAACGAATGAGTTCAGGATATTGAAATAAACCATTTTCTCTATCTAGATGCGGAAACGCTTCTATGAGTAAACGAGTAAACTGACAAATATATAATCTCAAATACAAATAGCTCATATATTTAAGTGTAGCTATACAGAAAAGAATTGACAACTGATAATATTTAAAGGTTTTACCCTTTTTATTATTTTTGGTTTCATCTTTACAAAATCAGAATTACCACATTAACAAATACCACTATGTATTTAGATTCACCCAATTCTTAATAATTTGGATGTCAATATCTATTTTGAACCTTCTATTTCTTTATTATTATTATTTTTGGTTCTTATCACACCTTTGTTAGCACCCTGTATTGTGTCTGGATGGGAGATACGTGGGCAGCCAGTAAATAAATTTACGTTTAGAGCAGTGCTTTAAAAAATATGTTTCCCGCGCTCCCTTTATACAGCCTCTGACTTATTGCCAATATTGAGCTCGTCTGTGTAATTTATGATTTTCCTTCGCCGCAAATTGGATTTTTTCCAAGAGGCCGTGGTCCCAGAAATATGATTTTCACAGGTGAGGATCGGCCTTGGGGGATCAACGAACCGTGGGATGTATTAAAAATTTTGCGATGTGATGCCATCAGTCATTGTTACTCAATGCATGCCGTTCCGAGAAATCGTCAAACCATCACGAACTATTTTTGAAATGCGTTGGAGTTAGGTTTGGGTTGCGGATGAAGTTTGTACTGAATTAGGTATGTACACTATTGGGCACATTAAATGACCGGCAACTAAATGGTTAATACATAGATGTACTGCGCTCAGCCATCCACGTCTAACGTAATTCCTTATTATTAGTTATTATCTTATTAATACCAGGGTCTTTCAACGAAACTTGACCCCCCCCCCTTCCCCTATAATTATAATATCGAAAAAACAAATTAAAATTCGCCAAGGCCCGTCGATTTCTATTCTTGGGGGAGCGTTTCTGACAGTCAAGCCAACTTGATATGTTCGTCCCCCTAACCCCTAGGAACCCCAACTTTAAAAATCCAAATGGAACTACGCTACTTGCTAACACATCATTTTAAAGCCCTTTACATTGCGAATACACTGGTGCATCGTTTTTGGGAATGGGTTGAGATTTAACAGTTGAGAGTTATTGGCTAAAACGAAAAGTTAACAAACCGACATTCGCGTAGGTATAAGCATTTTATCTACTACATAACCACATTACTTTTGATGTGTCGATCAATTTACAAAAAAAAAACAGTCTCAAATTAAAAAAACTGAAGCAAGTCAAGTCAAGAACAAGTTTTATTTAATGTATTGCAAACAATAATACGGTCTGTTTTCAAATTCTGTTCGAACATTACTAAAGACATCCGGTGTTATTAATCGCGATATTCTTCCACAATTCTCTGACGCAATATCTCTAGTGTTTCAGGCTCCGTGGCGTAGTCCAAAGGGGATAGATCAGGTGATCTTGGTGGCTATTCGACCTCTTCTGCCAATCCAAAGCTCTGGGAAATGGTTATTCAAAAATTGCCGCACAGCAATAGCACAATGAGGGGGTGCGCCATCTTGGAAAGTTATTTTATTTTCTATTAAATTGTCGTTCTCTAAAATTTCTGTTATCATAGGGTCAATCGTATCTTCCAATAATTGTAAATAGGTGTTCCAATCGAGATTTCCTTGAATAAAAAACGGTTCAACAAGATGGACCGGATAAAATTTCGTCCCAAATCAATTTTTGAAGAATCTGGGTATGAAATTCCCTGATTAAATGAGAATTAGTATCACTGCAATAGCGATAATTATGTCTATTCACTTCGCCATTCAACATAAATGTACATTCGTCTGAAAAACTCGTATTGTAGAGAAGATTTGGATTCAGTAGAAGCCGCTCACTAAAATATTCCAAAATTGGGTACGACGATCATAATCATCTGCATGTAAATCTTGAACCAGCATCAACTTAA
This sequence comes from Pogonocherus hispidulus, assembly GCA_963924545.1. Lineage (NCBI taxonomy): Eukaryota > Metazoa > Arthropoda > Insecta > Coleoptera > Cerambycidae > Pogonocherus > Pogonocherus hispidulus. The sequence continues at coordinate 76,895,548 of OZ004694.1, forward strand.
ATAGATGAAACTTGTATTTTTTCAAAATTCGATAGACACTTAACTGGATACGCCAGAAGCTTGATACTGGAGTAAAGGACTGGGCGATTTACTTCGCGTTTCTTGTTTAAAAGCGTACTTATCCATCAGTTGTTTAACGTACTGATGGCTTACATTTTTTCTGGATGATTAGCATTAAAAATTCGTGCTGTATATAGTTTTAGCGTAATCGTGATTCGATACCAAATGTCAATAATTTCTACTCTTTCTGCGATAGAATAAACTCTTTCGAAAACATCTTTACATTTTCATGTCTAAAATATGGATGTATGCCTGGAAAATAACATACATAGGACAGTAGCCTTGACTGTCAAAAATGCTCCCCCTCCCCCCAAGAACAGAAATCGATAGGTCTCAGCGAATTCTAATTTTTTTTCGGTTTTATGATTATAGGGAAGGCCAATTTTTCGTTGAAAGAATCTGTATATTGTAATATACACAAACGTGACGGCAGATTCTCTTGATGTTATGTAAACTTACATCGTTATTTTTGATAACATAATATTTATTACCAATAAAACATTACTAAATAACTTTTTGTGCCACTTGTTTTGTTTTCGTACTAGAACATTTTTGTAAATACTTCTAATTCATTACAAAAATGGTTAACAGCTGAATCATTAGGTTCCTTTTTTCAAATTCTATGATTTCTTGAAAGCTTCTCATGTACCAGTCATTCACTGCTACAACAGAAGGCATTCGTATACCCTGCCAATAAGAGAAAAGTAGTACTCATTTTGTTAATGTTACTGTAAAGTAAGTAAAGTAAAGTAAATTAAAATTCTGCCACTGTGTTATGATGATGTTTACTGGAGGTACGCTCCTTCGTCATTTGAAAAAGATAATTAAATAAAATTTGCTCCCTTTCCATCTCTTCCTGGGGTACATAATACACTTCTAGGCAGCATTAAATCTGATAAATGAGATTAGTCAGAAATACTCTTTGGAATTTGTGGTGGTGTTTTAGATAGTTATTGATGGTTGGTACTACATTTATCGATTTACTTAATATTTTTATTGGAACCTAAATCAATGCCAGTTGTGAAATTGGTAATATTTGTTTAGAAATGAACACTATTGTAATCAGTAATAGGATGTAATTAAGACCCGCACGTTCCGTAATTAACTAAAAGTCAGTATTCTTTATAGACTAGAAGCGAAAATAATACCGAATCAACAAGCATGGCTTTGCACAAGGTCGTTTAATACTAACGAACTTACTATCCCATATGTTAATGACTTAGACTTATTACTTCCTGTTTATTTCATTAAACCAGCCAAAAACAGAATATAAAGAGGATCTTTTGGTCATAGACAGTTGTGGCCTTTATCTATGGTTTTAAGTTATACAGTTTTTCTTCATCGTTATATGACGTAAGCATCTGGTAAAAGTCGTCCATTTCATGGAAAATGCTTTTCGGCCTTCTTGGCATCAATAGTTTTTCTGACTTCTAGACCAACAATATATAGACGAAATTAAAGTCGCCAAATTTAGATCAATTTAGGTTCAGATTTATTCTGAACTATTTGCAATCGAAAACATAAATTTTGAAATTACCGTCGACATTTGAGGACGTGCCTAGGCTTTGAGGACTACGACTATAATGTCCTATGTTTAGGACATTCACGATAAACCGTGAAAAACAATTAACGTGTCCAAATTAGGCAGATGAAATGCCACATCGTATCAATCAAGAATTTATTCTGCATTAATCTGAAGAACGTTAATATTTTTCAGTGTTTATTATGAATATACTACCGGGATATCAAAAATTATCTAGGTCAAGGGTGGTTGTGGAATGTAAAACGTGTGTCTTAGTTTAAATTTTTGAATATGTTTTATTGTGTCAGAATCTGTCAAGTCATTGTGCTGAAATAAAATAAGACACACGTTTTACATTCCACAACCACCCTTGACCAAGATAATTTTTGATATCCCGGTACATCGTACGTACGCATTAAGCACCACTTTTTCCCATTGTGAGGGTTGGAATTTGACACACTCCCTATGCTAGTTGCATTGGAGTACTAATTTGTGTATAAAAACGATCCAAATTAATTATTTTCTAGCTTCTACTTAGGTCCAACGTATTGTCTTTATCCATTTCATTCTATTTAATTAAATGAAATATGAATCCGGCCAATCAATACATTCTTTCCTGAGCCACTCTATAGGTTTACATATACACACACACACGTGACCCATTTACCCACAACTTATAAATTTACAGACGTCGTACGAGAGATAACGGTGTATTCTTCACGCAGTATGTTAATAGATAAATAGCAAATTTGTCCAGTTCTTCGCAGACAGGTAACGCAAGTGAGGGACGGAGATGGGCGATAAGTGCTGCCGCTAAACTAACGGGCACAAGTATAAATATATTTTGTAAGAATTAAGAGGCATTCGAAGCCATGGTTAAGTTTGAAGAATTGAATGATGAGTAGTATGTGGCCCTGTTAGTAATCTATTATTCGGATTTATGTTACCAACAATTAGTTGGGTAATGTTTTTTGTTTCAGATGCAAGGAATCTGCAATAAGTTAGAGCCTTTTTTTTGTTTTACATTTTTACTAAAATCAATGCAAACACTTTATTTTTTAAATTTATTTGGATGTGTGTCACATCAAAGCACTTATGGATCACATTTCAATTTAAAACCCATTACACAATTTGATAACTTAGGTGTTCCAGTATAAAATATAAGCAACAATTGATTTGAAATAATAACGTATATGTGAATATTTTAAGCAATTTTTACTTATAATTTTTATATACTAAAATGGAAGTTTTACTTCTAAAATTCCCTTTCAAAAAGCCGAAAATTATATAGTGAGGACGCATGCATAGGTTGGAACAAATTCATTTAAAATTTGGAAAAACTTGGAATTTGGTTTGTTTTTTGAAAGAGCGCTGGGACACGTCGACTTTTATTTTTGGCTGCGGTTTTCTGATGGTAAATGTATGTGCACAAGGTGGGTTAAAAATAAGTTACGACAATCAACTTCATTTTTTCAAATGGAAACGCCTATTTTTTTATTTCATTTTAGAATTCCGCATCGAAGTCTGTTTCATGTACCATGTGCTATACCCAAACTCAACAGTTATCGAGTTATCAAACTGTGGACCATTAACTATTATCGACTTGTTTTTAATTTTTAGCCACAAACATTGGCTGAAATGTTACGAGAATTTGAAGAAGTTCGACTTGCCTATTTCAGGAAGTTAATGGTTAACAGTTTGAATATTTAATTTTATTTCTTGTTCTGTTTTTTAATAAATCGGTCCTTTTCAGTACACAGAAATTTTGAAACGGTCTCAGTTATTGATATGTTCAATGGTAAATGTCTCGGTAACTGTTGAGTTTGGGTATAGGACATGGTACCATGAACCAAACTTAGAATTCGATGCAGAATTCAGAAATGAAATAAAAAAATATGTATTTCCATTTGAAAAAATCAAGTTGTTGGTCGTAACTTATTTTTGGGCCGCCCTGTGTAAAATTGAATAATAAAAATTGACGTGTCCGAGCGTTTTTCCAAAAAACAAACCCCTAAATTTTAAATGAATTTGTTCCAAGCTACGCGTCCTCACTGTATACCCGGAGACATCTTTTCAACGTATTTTAGGCGAAAGGTAGGTATATATTAAAAGTTAGTATTCGTACTACACAGCTGGTTCTTTTTTTTATTATTTGACAGGTGGCGAAATCCCCAAAATATTTTACGATAAACCATACAGCTGCACCACGAACAAGTAGGAGACATTATTAAACACAATCATTCTAATTATTGTAACTTTTAATATTTAAGAATAATAGGCTTGTTCTTTCAAAGAAGAACATCACCAAATTTAGGAGAATGAAAAACTGTTTTCCTTTTTACATTTTTTTTTATAGTGATACTGGTTTGTTTATTCCAATACGGCTATTTCCATATTGGAATTAAGAGAACCCCAGCTAGTTTACCATTTAGGCTGACCGCCATTACGCCCGTTAATAATCCGACCGTTATCAGGCGGTGACAATAATTACTTTAAACTCGTTTTCAAAACGATTCCGTTACTTGTTTATCAGTTACGCGGGTATGCAATAAGATAATAAACTTGAGAAGGCGGGTCGGAATTGTTGAGAGACGAGATGAAATTAAAAAGTAGCTACTATACGAGTGTAGGATGAAAGGTAATGCAATGTATTTACCTCTACAAGTTAACAAGATCCATATATATGGGCATAAAGATATAATAGTTCTCCACTACACTCTGCTGACACTTTTTGTATCATCTAAATCAGGTCTATCGTAGGCTTAAGTATTCATCACTCACAAATAATAATTTAAATATGCATTAAAAATTTGTATAAATACAATATTATCATATTGCTAGTAAAAATTACAGAAAACAGAATAGAAAAACACAGAAAACTTAAACTTTTGTAGAAATTAATAAAAAGTTACACTCCTTTTAATAAACAACTGTCTTAGGTACAGAAATATTTAAAAAAAATAATATTTTATAGTGAACTTTAATTGTGTTCTCGAAAGATCCTTTATTTTTATAACTGAAAATATCCTTTACTGGATAATTAGTAATTAGCGAAAATTAATTACTATATTTTTCTGGCGAAACAACCACAAGACTGTAACCTCCTTCCTTGTAATGTAAGGTAGTGTCAAAGTCTACATATATTATTAGAATATATATGTAGACTTTGGTAAATGTCCTGTAATGTTTTTGGCATTTTAAATGGTCAAAACTTCTAATTTCAACTTTATACTTTCAAATTATTAGTATTGCCTGTTCACTAGTTCACTACATTAATAATTCATGATATTTCTTTACCCAAACCATGATATACAATGTGGTGACTTATGTAGACTTTGAACACGGCTCTAAAATGTGCAATAATTCATTACATTAATAATAAATCACCAGATTTATGTACCAACCTAAAAGAGATAAACAATGCAGACTTATTTTATCTTGAAACAGGGTCCTTAAAATAAGTTGCACTAATTAAATTTTTAATTTATGCATAAGAAATAATGAAGCTTTTGGAAAATTAAATTTCATAAATTATGTAAGTAATAGTCATACAGTGAACAACATATGGTGTACGATAATGTGTACATAATAGTGAACAACATATGGTGTACGAACTTCTGCAATAGGTGGAAAACATCAGCAGTAGGTCGGAAAATTGATAAAAAAATATGGTTGCATTACTCCTATGTTATATGCTTGTCATTCATTAGGCATCTCGCACAGTGGATGCGTGTTTGTACGAATCAAAGTTCGTTCGTACGCTCATACAAGAATAATCTCAACACTGTTTTAGTTATACGAAGCATGGGCACTGTGATCCGTCTCCGTCAGTGTCAGTACGTTTCGCACGATTGAGCTATTCGGGTGAACATGTGTCCACTATACGAAAAGCCTTGTTCATACTCAATATATTTATCAGCCTGATATTTTGCTGTTGCGAAATTTGATTTACAGTGCTTTTGTCTCCGCTCTGTACACGTCGAGGCGATAAATTTCAATCTTATTAATGTTTTCAGCCTTTTCCACCTCCATCTCCAGTAATGCACACTCCATGTATGGCATTACTTTTCAACCTATCCTCGTAGATTGACCAAACTGGTAATATTGCGTTTAGCGTAACGGGATTTCTTTTTATATTAATATTTAACGATACGCTCACTTGTGTTGGCTTAAAAAATTTGCAAGTTTTTTTTAGTCGCTTCATTTGACAATGGACTGTGTGCTGCTTATTTGTTTGCAAATAATATATGTACCTACGGGTCGATAGGTGTATCAGCAGGAGAAAGTATAAATAAAATGACGGCCGATTTCTTTTAAAATATACCCAACCCAACTTATATCTGTCACTTTCATACGTCTATTATGTTTTTGAAAGCAAATAATAATACAACGAATATTAAAAGCATAGAAGTTGATATCATTTAAGTAATTTTGTGTCGCAATTTATAGGTGGTTTTTAATATAAAATTTTTAAACATTTTCCTGATTGTTGATTTTAAAATTAAACAAAGAGCAGGTTAACTACATTCCTAGGTTGTCATCACAAGTTAGCGAAAGCACTTGATTATTGATACATTTATTATTTATTGTACTGGAATTTAAGAAGGGGCTGTATATATGTTCACCAATGATATGATTATATTACCTAATACTTTTATCTTATAATACAATTATTCATCGTCATCGTATTAGATTGAGTAAATGTATTATAAGGTTTCTGATTTACAAATGAAAATTTTACACACAGGAATAACAATATAATGTCCGTAACGTTTTATTAGGAATAATATGCCTAGTGAAATTATGAAAATTTATGTTTTAGTCAGGAAGTACATATTATTTCGTTAATCGTTATAATAATTGAAGCTTTACTCAGTTAGTTTGTGTTTAATAGGAAATCATGTGCAATAGATCTGTATATACCGATTAATTACTAGTTAATTAATTAAATACTAAATATAAATATGATATAATGAGGAAATCGTGAGTAGCAGCAGCAGTCATGTCGATATATTCTTACAAAGTTAGAGAATAAGAAAATTATGGAAGAAGTTAAAAAGTAATGAGGTAGGCCTGTCAGTAATAATAAGCATTTATTACTCATAAACTGTTTGTTGCTGTAGCTGTTGTTTAGAAAACACACATATATTTTTTGCCTGTTGGTTTAATTGTATTCTACCTCCTTATTACTGTTTGTACAGACATCTCTTCACGATTCCTTACAATAATTAATAGGTTTATTATGAAGTCATTTATTCATATTAATAATTTTACGATGATATCACTAGGTAATAGTTGTTCCAGTCTACCTAAACAAGTTACCTTGCGATATTATTCGGGGAGATCGGAGATAATATATTATTTCTATGTCTTCTATTAATGAAATTTTATTCAAGTTTTTAAGAAGTCGTTCGATTTCTGTATCAAATCTCTTCTAGATGCAGTGAATATTTTAGGGAAGACACACCTCTTAATAGTATACTCACACCTCTTAAGGGTCCATTCACTGTAGACTTGACAGACATGAATTCGGGCTCGGTTGAGAGGTTGGGTAGCCGATGGGTGAAGACTTACATATTTCCACAACCGAATTATTTAGATTTCAGAGGTGCACGTAAACCCGAAGTAAAAAGGCACATGGAAACAAAGTTAGCCCTCATTGCAAGGGTACCGGATTTGTCTTATAATTACAACAAAATTTCTTTTTAATGTTATAAATTATATATCATCGGAAAGATCAAAAGATAAACTAGATCCCTATAGTAGCAAATTTTGTTTAATACATGTATTTTAGAGAAAATAATTTTTGAAAATACGCTATTTTAGTACAAGATTGTTTGCCTGGAATTTTAAAAATAAAAAGAATTGCGAAAAATTACTACTATAGGGATTTAGATTAAACTCTTATCTTTCAATACTTTTTTACTAAAAGTCGCTATCTTTTATAGTTTTTTTATAATTAGACACGAGACGAACGCCGATTTTGGGCTTATTTCGGGCCAGTGAATGGACTCTTAACATTCATTAGGTTAAACAAATGCATCTACTCTTTATTTGAAGAAAATAATAAGAGCTATTATAGCCTCTTGACATATTTAAAAGAGTCGGCAATGCCTTGCAAGTAAGAATTTGATTTACATGGGATAATGATGTCAGTCAAACAATTAATATTCGATTTAACTTGTTTTTAATGAATGGGAAATTGTTTTCCGAAAATTGATAATAACTGAGTTTTAAACTAACAATTTGGCGACTCGGAGAATAATTTGGCAATTCGAGGAAATGTGACTAGAACTACTAATTATCTATATATTTTTTATTTCTAGAATCGAACCCGGCTTTGCTCTTGGTCGTATTTTGCGGAAAAAAGTTTCGAGCAAATATATGATTAAATTGTTTTGCAGGAAATTCTTGGCGTGGCCACATAGTTCTTTGCGGTTACATAAAAATATCAAATATGATTAATTTTTGCTTCAAATTCCTACCTACTTCTTTCAAGCAGGTATATCTTTATGTATTATAATAAATGGAAGTGGAAATATATTTATTTCACCATTTATGTATTTATTTATGCCTGAGGTACGTGTTTAATAAAAAAATTAAGGATTATAGCAAATTAATGTTCGTTTTATTTATTGCTATTAGTTGAAAATATTTGTGGTAGCATACCAGAAACTAAAATAATTTGAAATATGAGTCGTAAAAGAATATGTTTCATATTATCAAGAACATATGTTATCTTAAGTGGGTTGTAAAAAAAATATCATTGTGGGATTGTGAGAAATTTTATAGGTCATTTAATTAAAGTAAATACAGTAAGTTACATAATTTTGACAGATGTGTTGATGAAGTATAATGTTGGTTGTTGACTGACATTGTTTATTTATAAACTGACTCTATAACATAACTCCTTGTTTAGTATATTTGTTCCAGGTTTCTAAAGCCAAAGATACCTAATAAATACTGAGTAATTACTTATTAATTAACAAAAACAAACAACTACGAGTGTAGTAAGGATATCCCCATATCGTCCATCTGTAAACACGCCTTATAAAATAAGGACTGAACCAAATTAGGCCAAAACAGCTATTCTACTGGCTAATGCCACGCCGAGCGCTGAATTACAAAGCAAAATTTGGCGTATTTTGTCTAACAACGTTAGAATCAAAAATACAATGTTTTGGATTGCAACGAAAACTACGAGGAAATACTCTGGACCTCACATCGTAGGATGTCACTAATTGCAGACCGGTTTCATTAGTGACATCCTACGATGTGAGGTCCAGAATATTTCCTCGTAGTTTTCGTTGCAATCCAAAACATTGTATTTTTTACCGTTGTTAAATTAGTTATTAGTTATGTTGATGTATGCGTTCATATTTAAGTTGTATTCCACAGTATATTCTTATGACCTTCTGGTGTAAAATAGGTAGATAGTGGTATAGGGCTGACCAATCCTGGGGTATTTTCCTTAAATCGAAATGGAAGTGGAAACCTGTATTTTTATAAAATATATATTTTTTTATATTTATTAGGATAAAAGTTATTAAGATTGAATCGGTAGAAAATTTTTAATTCAATTTTGAAATTTTATTCTATATTCGTGACGTCACTAAGCGAAAACTAGGGAATATGTATCTATAAAGAGGCCACACTGATAATATGTGGCTAGTTTCAGTTTGTAACGACGACAAACGACATTTCGATAATTGACATTTGCAAATTCCTGTTTGTGTTTGGCTTGTCAACTCGACGTGTTGTATTGTTGTTTTCTTATGAAGTAAACTTTTATTAAACATGGAGCAAGGTTTTGTAGAGGCTAAGTCCGACAATTTACCGGTTATAGATCCTTTTATGATAAAGATCCTATAGATCCTTTCAGAAATAAAAGGGATGAAAAATGTAAGGTTAGTATTTAACTTAAGAGTATTACTGCAAAGTCGATTAAATATATTCAAAAATTACCTTTACAAATTACGATGTTTTTCTATTACTAATAAATACACTTGTAATCAGTCACAGGCAGAGACAACAATTCACAGGTAAAAATATAAACTAAAAACAATGTCTCATTTTTACCATGATGTTTACCTTAACCAAACAATTCAAACATTAACAAAAGTAAAGTTAGCAGTGACACCAACCACACAAATGAAAATATCCTAGAAATCACTAAAAAATGGCGCAAATTTTGAATTTTCGCTTAGTGACGTCACATAGATATCGCGCACAATAAAAAAATAATTTATGGACTTCAATGAACCCAATATTAAAATTCCAGAAATACGTATGTTTTCTTTTTCCAACTACTTTCCATTGCCGATGTAAAAAAAAAATAGGAAAACACCCCATACTGCCAATTTTTCTGGCACGCTGAAAAAGAATAGAGATCTGCAAATATCGTGAATTAAAAATTGGAATTGTAAAGTAAGTGCAACCCTGGTGCCGTATGTATTTACCCAATTGGCTTAGCTGCCGCATTGGTTAACTATTTTTTTGAATTTCCCAATAATCAAGTTGACGTTCTTACCCTAACCAGGATCTGTTTTAGACGCCGTCTCGGTAAATTTATCCATTTGGTCGAGAATCAAAACAAGCCTGTCAAGCCGCGCACAGCGTTTGTTCCGATGGTTGGTTTTCGCCTGGAAATGAGTTTTATTTAAAGAATGTTTCGACGAAGATCGTTTCCTTTACTTTTGATAAAATAAATGCGATGTTGAGTGGTGGTAAATATTGATTTAGTTAGTCCCTGCGCGATGTTTTGTTGGCTCTTCGGCGATGTTTACAAATGCGTTCAACTGTTTTCTTAAGTATAAACATGTTACACGGGTAGTGATGGGATGGGTTAATAATAGCCAATGATTTTTTGTGCAGATATCCGTGGATAAACTTAATTTCAGTTCAGTTATGATATGATCCCATGACTAAAATAAACAAGGCGGTAAAATGAGAGTATCGTTTTTCTCCTTATCCTCATCACTGTGAGCTTTTTATATAATGGTATGTGTTTAGAAACTTTTTGTGCCTATGCTCATAGCCTATTTTGTTAAATTTACATAAAAAATTTATTTAAAAAAATAAACCCAAGCATTACTACCACAAATATTATTCAAGCAGCCAGAGGATATTTTGAGCTTCTTGAACTGATGATCAAGAGTCGTGAATGGAAAACTTGGTTTGATTTTGATATGAATCGTCAGATTAAAGCACTTCTTATTATTACTTCCGTGTTCAGTGTTTGATGATTTATGATTACAGCCCATTACAAGCCATTGATGTTTGCTGTCTTCATTTCTCGTTGCATTTAGGACTCTCGACTTTAACACCACCTAACGCGCACGCATGTGTACGATACTGGGTAACAGCCCTTTCGGGAATCTTCTATTATTTGCTTTCAAATATTGATGCCTAATTGATATGCAGCTACTACATTTTTCATCAAAAACCAGTGGCATTTTGTTTGCAGAAGGACCCGAGGTTTTTTCTGTAGGACGGGTAGAAAACAATTCCAAAATCTTTTTCTGACCGCAGTTATTGGCGACTGCAATTACCGATGGTGGCACTCGCGAATTTAAACCAACAGAAGCATGCGAGGAACAATATTAGGTACATATTAATACTAGTATAAATAATATTGGTAGCAAGGTAGTATGAAAATATTTAAAAGGATTGCGTACAGTTTTGGGTTAACATTAAAGATCTCAATTTTCAAGTAGGCAGTGAGATTTTTTTTATGTTTAGACATGTACACATATTTTTAGCTTTTCTCTTATTGGATCACTCCTACATACACCAAATTCCGTTATTATTTTCAGATTTCTTCTTGACACAACAGTGGAAGTAAATAAACTTTTTTTGCCTTTCCTTGATTATCAGCATTGCAATTATAAGCCCAGGAGTGGGTTGGATTGTGTTATTGTAGAGTTGTCTGAATCTCCTTAAATTATATAGGTAAATACCTACAGTATCACACATTACAGATTATTTTTTTAAGCATTATTCTCAACGCACACATAAGTTCACGAAACATAGCTGAAAGTGAACATGAACATAATCATAATCGCTTGTTTGAATTTTGTATATCAGAGACCGTAGACTTTTTCTGGAATCCTCAATTGGCACTTGAAATTCTGAGCATTTTGAGCTGTGTTTGCGAGTTTGATTTTCAGAACGAAGATTTAAGCAATACAATTTTTGCAAGCTTTACCGTTACTGAGGCCTTAATTATAATAGTTCTACACATGGTCATTGGATTGCTGCTATGCAGAGCTGTCCAGTATTTGAAATAAAAGTAATTGAAAAAGTATTTCAAATACTTTCGGTATTTGAAGCACTTTATTTCAAATCCTTTCGATTGTCGGTATTTGGTGCTTGGTATTTGACAACTTTTGGTCGAGTATTTGGATTTGGTATTTGATTTTCAGAAATATTGGTATTTCAATTAGTTTGCTTGGTATTTGAAATACTCTCCGGTATTTCAAATACTGTACTGCTATTTCAAGTACCTCCTACTTCTTTTCTTACTTATCCATATATTAAAACACGTCCTTTCTGTCTCGCTCTAAATTCCGCCGCCGAATCGACAAAGTTTCAAAGCTATCTCCTCCGAGAGGGGATTGCGGAACGGTCCAACACAGGCGACCGGAAGTCGCCCCCGGCCTTTCTCCAATGCGTAGGTGTATTTTCGTCCCGTTTCCTACGCGTTTTCCCAATTTAAACGCCTTTTCAAAAAACTGTAAAATTTTCGTCGATCGCCGTTCGGCGAGAGAGATACGGCTAGCACCGGCGTTTTTGTCCTCACGCCTAATGGTCTCGTCACGCCTGCCGAAATCCCGACTTTTCGCGGGACTCCTAGACCCTTTTTCTAATTTTACGACTTCAAGAACCGTTTCACGCGAAAGTTCCGTCCTTTCTCTAATCCTTTGAGATTTTCTTTCGAGACCGTACGTCGACTCCTTCTACGTCTATTTCGTCTTCGAAAATCTCGAGTCGCGTCCGTCTCAACTTCTTTCTCATTTTATCTACCGATGTGAGATTGCACTAACGAGACAAGCACCTCCCACGAAAACTGTCAAATTAATTAAACTTCAGATAGTAGCGATTATCTGATTATGAACTCTTAATAAATAACTAGAAACAGGAACGAAAATCGCGATAGCGATTTTCTCCCATTTCTAGTTATTTATTAAGAGTTCATAAGTAGATAAGAAAGGTAAAAGGCATGTATGTACCTAATCCTACTACTTATAATCTGTAGTATTGTAGAATTAGATACATGAAAACGTCTCCATTCCATATTATCCTACTATTGTACTAATTGTACCATGTATGTAACCTCATTGGCATTATTGGCAACACTGGCAACAATAACTGTATAATTAATTATTGTGAATACCTCATTTACTGTTGTAGAATGTAAATATTTTGTTACCCTTTTTAGACTAAATTAAAAGTTATGTTTGTTTTATGTTTTGTTATTATTATTACTTATTTCCTCAGGCGTAAAATTTCAGTAGGTATAAATAAATATAATTCACATTTTCCAAGTACCATTTCAAATATCTATAAAAAATTTGAAATACCTTAAAATATTTGTTGGGTATTTGAAGTACAATTTGCGGTATTTCAAATACCTATAAAGGATTTTAAATACCCTAAAATAATTTTTAGGTATTTGAAATAAAACTTGTGGTATTTCAAATACTGGAAAATATTTGAAATACTTTATTTGCTCGAAATTTCAATTACTTTTATTGAGTATTTGGTATATCAAATCCTTTCTGTAAAGCAGAGTATTTGGTAATTGAAACTGCAAATACTTTAGATGGTATTTGGTATTTGATATTTGAAATACTTTTGATGGGTATTTGGAGCAGCTCTGCTGCTATGTCAACACTACAAACTACAAGCGTTCATTGAAAAAATAAGCCTATTCAATCAGCGTTGCAAACCTATGCTCGTACGCACGTTTCATAGGTAGGTATATTTTCCTTTACTGAATGTGCTGTGGAATTTTATGAAAGTAACACCTTTGCCACTTATCTCTGTATATAGCTGAGACTATTCCTTGAAACCAACAAGATGTCGAGTAAAATCTTGTTGAGTTGTATAAAGCAATTTCAAAATCAACAATTTTCACTCCATCACCTAAAAATGTTTTATAGTTTATGTCTGTTCATACTTACATTTAGTGAAAGTTTTGATAAACGCGTTAATAAAAATACAAGTTTAATTTATGTAAATTTGGTCTTGAATTAGCGAAGATATCCGGCCAAATATGGCTACAGGCTGAATAGTCATTTATTAATTATTAAGAAACTTAAGTAGTAACATTTAAAACTGGTTTTATTCGTTAATGAAATTTTGTCACTTGGGCGCCTGAGCAATAATGTAATGCTAATAAGTATATGTTGTTAACGTTGTCCTTTTGATGTACTGTAATAGGTATATAAATTTCATATTCGTGCTTAATTTTCCAATAATATTCACCGTCAAGATAATTACCGTTTCTAATTTATTTTTATACATGTATTTATTTAACTAAGGAATAGTTTCCTCGGCGTACCTCGGCATTAGGTATAAAAGAATACATTAACGTCATTCCATCTTACTAAAATAAATTAAAACCATTTTTCTTTGTTTAATAACATGAGCTGATGTTAATCGAGATGTAACTTCAACTCATTACAAAAATCACACTTTGTATTACCGAAGATTGTGAAAATAGTTTATGAAACCAGTAGCCCCATTTATATGTTAATAAAATGTTTGACTGGAAGGAATACTTTGATTCATTAGGCTGTAACGAATTTTTTTGGCCTTATGTCATATCTTATTTAATTATTTTCTATATTCAATTTCGTTGCCTCGATCGGCGTTCCAGAAGGTTCCTGATATCACTGCATACTTGGTTTTCCCATCTTGTTTTGGGCTTATGTTGGTTTCTGGTTCTGGTTCTTTTCTTTGTATGAGCCCAAGATATCGTTGTCTTTGAGTTCTATATGTATACCTCATATTTCATAATTCATTAGTCATCTAAATCCTTCCTTCTTTATTTTTTTGCACCTATTATTTAATCTCCTGCGTATCTTTTTTTTTTCAAATACCCTCAGTCACTCCTCGTTTTTATTGGTGGTTGCGTAATTTTGGTTCTACTGCTGATGTGTCCTTTATATCCTTTAACATCTCCACTTAGTTCAGTTTTCCGCATGCAGACGATCTTCCTTGTTTTTCTATTCAATATTTCACTGAGGCTTTTCCCTTATTTCTTTTTCCTCGTCCCCTTTTTCATTCTCAACAAAACACTATGGTAGTATTTAGACCACAAACACATGGTAGGTAGTAGTATATAAGATAATAACATGTATTAGTATATACCTACTCGTATAATACTAAATCTACATATATAGGTATCTTTAGTTTAATTTTCTTGAACCTTTTTGTATACAATTTTACTTGGCTGTTCTTGGGATTATATGGTGAACTGGACTGTAGGTATTTTTTCGAAAAATGAAGAAAACAAAATATTATTCAGAGTTGAAAAAGCTGTCGACCGCCTGCGAAACGTCCTCATAATAAAATATGTGTAAAAATAATGTTTTTAAACATTGTATATCTATTTATTTGAAGGAGATGCCGAAAACAACTACTCCACGGACAATATGCCCCAACTGGCGTTGCATTACATCAACATCCATGTTGATGTTGATGTAATGCAACGCCAGTCGGGGCATATTGGCCGTGGAGTAGTTGTTTTCGGCATTTCCTTCAAATAAATAAGTAGGATTGTCTTCCTTAAAGACAATAGAGGTCGCTGTAATGGTATCTGCAGAAAAGCAGATCGTTATCTGTCTGTCAATTAGACAATAATTGTCACACAGGTAGTAGCAAAGACCGAAAGAGGGCACTACGGTGTATTTCACTGTATCTCGCCACTACAAACATTGTATATCTATGTTTTAACTATGTTATCTCACGTGAGTTGATTCCAACAATTCGTCTTCATTAATTTGATAATCATTCAGCTTCTTATTTCGCTGGTGTTCTACCACGCGAGCAAAGCTAACAACCTACATTACAAAATTTTCAATCGCTAATAATTTACGTTAAATATTTAAATTAATTTTTGTTTGTCCGACAATCCTAGCATAATGTTCTTGAATAGACAGATCGCAGGTTGCATTTTAATGTTTGCACGCGAATGAAAAACTGTTAAGATACAGTGCGCATTCTTCGGTACGTCACGTATTATGAGGCAATAATATTATTTTGGAATAACAAACGAACGCATACATTATTCACTCGTTCGGTATCGCCTTAAATAAACAAATGCAGGACAAAGCCCAAATATCAAATATCACTGAATACGGCGGTTAACAATTGCCTATCACGACGTGTTTAGGCTAAATCAATAAAATTTATTAGCTGCGACAACTTTATCAGTCCGACAAATTGTATATATCTTGAATTAGAAGATAACGGAGCCTTGGGATGATCAGTTTCCCTTGTGTGCCGGCAGTTTTCAAGTGCCAATTCTTCGACCATTGTGCACTGTTTAATAGTACTTTAATATTATGTGTTTCCTTATTATTGTGTGTGTTGTTAGTATTATGTGTTCATATTTTGGTTTGTGTTGGACGGTTTTCTTATGGAAAAACTTTTGTATGTAAGAAAATAAATATATTAGGTATTAATAATAGATGGTAAGATTAATAATGCTTACTAATACATCTATATTAGCAATCTAATTATACGGTAACATTGTGTTCGTTTTATTTTCGCGCGTACAAATCTTTTTTAAAACTTGTATGCCCAAAAAATGAATCAATTGAAAAAGGAAACGATTACCAATATTTGAAAGAAACTTCTGGTGCAGAAACAAGCACGTGCTTAGTCAATTTTTTTTAGATATACTTAACAGCTAGCCTTCATCAGCTTTTTAAATACAGCACTTACATATACATATGTAGCCCCTCAAACACGTCTTGAAAGTCTTTTATCGTATATTTAAATTCGTATGTTTTAAAGATGCGTTTATAAAATTAAAAGAGATGGAAATATGTACATAATTAAAAGTAAAAATTCGTTATTACGGCCTAGAGAATAATAATATGCCGTCCCTTCCCTCTCCAGTCTCTGAATATCGGTATAATCATTGCGATTACAATGGAGATTCAAAGGCAGAATTCAAAGATTATTTGACTTTATTCTTCTGATGAAAATAAATATTGTATAATTTTTAAAATCTTTATCGCAACCATATTTATATTATAACATGAGGTACATATTTTGTATTCCATACACTCATTACAAGTCTCCTATAATTAAAAAATTACGTGTCCCCTACATTCGTATACTTATTTCAAAACAATTCGCACATATTTAAAAAATTATATTAGCCATTAAAGTAATTATTATTGATACTTATTAGGTGTGTGAGTGATATAATGACTAATGATAAACATCTCGTGATAAATTGTTTTGTTTCTTCTGTCCACTCTTTATAGTCTGTATTGGCTTGTGTAGGTATACAGGTGGCGGTAAAGTTGATTTGAGATGCCAAAAAGCCATGGAAAGCGCAAATGAATGTTGTGGATGTGAGTTCCAATGTCCCTTTAACAATCTTCAATACACGTCACGAAGGATAAAGGGATGCAAATTCAAAATGTTTAAATAATTTGTTCGACTTCTTTGAACACATTTGTAGGATACTTTTGAGCTATCTAATCTGAAGCAGACATCACGGAATTCTTACATGATGTAAGATCAGTAATAAGTTACAATAGGCAGGCAAATTTATGTTTTTCATGAAAATTAATCAATATATATTTATTTTTTCGGTCGAGTCCGTGGCTCAGAAAGAATTCAATATTATCTAAAAATAGTAGTTTTTGGTATCCTTGTCTGTCTCTTTTACTGAACACCTACAGGTTAAGTATATTTTTTTTTCAAAAACCCTCTATATACATTTATATCTCAAATAGGTAGGTATTTATAATTGTGACAGTTATCAATACTAACTACAAAGTTTATATAAAAGTGGATATTTTGGATAAGTACTGCAAAATAACATGTTTTATTGCATTTATAGATAATTATTATAAGGTAAGGCTCGATCCTTATATAATCTTATTAATTATTGTTGTTCGGAGGTAGATTACCTATTAATTACCTATCAGCAGTTCCTAGTTTTTATGCCAAACAGACTCGTTCCATTCCAGTTAATTTTAAGTGGTCTAGTCTAGTCGTATTCCGGTGTTAATGGGCATTATTTATAAATTTCAAGTTAGCATTATATTCTTCCTCAAATTAGGTATGTAGATGCAAAAATTTATAATGAACTTGTGGTGGTAATATTTTTAAAATATGATTTAATCGGGAGTTTATTCATGTAGATGCCAGGCAATATAATAAGACTATACGAAATCTAATGAAATTATTCCACGCTCATTAATTAGTGTTGACATTAGCATACGAAATTTTTAAATAATTGATAATAAATTATAAAACAAAGTACCTAAATTGACTTAATATTAGGTATTTATATTATAGATACAAAATTAAATAGTTATAGTTGCGTTTTGTTAATAATAAATAAATAGACGAATATTGTAAAATTATAGAATTTATAGTGTTTAGCGAAAATTATAGAGAGTGACTCATTATAGTGGCAGGAAATCGCAATTCCATAGACGCGTCTGGTGAGATTGAACTGAATTTGAAAAAATATTTATTTAAATAAGTTAAATTAAGTCTTTTACGGATACTAGAAAGTCCAATAGTTCCCGCATTTGCAAAAACAACCGTTAAAACAATATAATAAATGGCCTAGCAATTAATTGTCAAACATTAGCTGCTTACAAAAAACACGCTCTCTACGCCACTTTCACGAAAATTGGGATGTTGTCCACATATGTAAGTGCGCATGCTCCAGTTTTCGACCTCGATGTTTCGATATTAGCCAATCAAGTTGCTTTTTTATAAATACGCCAATCACATTGCACCTCGTATAGAGTCTATGATTTTAATTTAATTTTTTGAATAAAAAACATGGTAATACTTACAACTTTGCCACAAGTTGCATTTTGTTATTTTATAGCTACTAAAATATTAAAAATGTATATAAAATTTGTTAACAATATCTTCAGAGGGTTATAAATTAAAAAGTTTAAAATACTTTTTTAATTTTTAAAAATTTATGTTTATTTAACCTTACCTTAATAATTACCTAAGTTTTATTATTACCCTAACTTTAGTCATAGAATATGCCGCTGGAGTTTCTACATGCGACTAGGAAACACCCGGTATATGTCGTAAATTTTTGGAATTTGTTTTTATTGTACAAATTTCACAAAATATTAAATGCTTCCGAATAATTCTTGTCTAATGGCGAAATAGTCTTTCGATTTACAAGTTTTAATTAAAATCTATGCTTTTTTATCGGCTGCCTCGATGAAATAAGTCAATTATTTATTTTATTATATCCTAAAATTTATTTTCCAGTCATTTCTTAAGTTACAATAAATTGAAAGCTCATTGTAACTAATAACTTAAAAGTGACCGAGTATTTCTAAAAGTCAGAACGCAGTCAGTCTTATTAAAACGAACCTTATATAATAATGCTCCCATTGTCAATCGATAAAAGAGAGGAACCGGCTGGAACAATCTCATGAATTACGACCGCCAAATTCCACAAATATCTCCAAGTTTGCGGACAATTAATAATTGCAAATACATTTCTGGCGACATTGGATTGAAGTGCGATATTTGATTGCTGATTTGATGGGGTAGCTGTAGGAGCAGTCGAATTTCCCAACAACTTCATAGCCATCATTTGTCACCTGTGAACAAAGGTGACAAAGTGTTGCTGAAATTCTGCGGGAAATATGTGTATCTAAAAACCAGTCAGCTCAGGAAGTGTTTCATATAAAAGTGTAGAGGTCGTCTCGTTGCAAATTAACTGATTTATATTACTATCGAATATTAAACAAATTTGAACTGAGCTCTGTTACATAATGCAGAAAAAACTCATCCAATCCATAATATAAAAATACCAAGTTTAAACATTTTGTTTATTTGTAGGAACCAATATGAATCACTTTTCCTATTTCAGTAAGGCATAAGGTAGCTAATCATCTAATTAATGATTCATTGAAGGGTGGAACTGAAAAAACTATCATATATACCAGGGGTGGCCAAGCTCCTTCATAGTCCGAGCCCTTTTTACTAATATTTATACTATGCCGAGCCATACTATGAAACAAATTTAGTTAACTTACAAAAAATTCCAGATTACAAATTATATCCATAGCAAAAGTGATACAAATTGTTTCCTCCAGAGTACAATGTCAACTGTCCGTTGCAATGAAAGTTTACAAATTCAAAATCGGTTTGGAGTCGGTCGATTACGGACGATTACGCCACTGTTTATGTTCGTTCGCGCAGTTTTCGATGAGTCATATCATTCTTAACTTGGACGGAAATGAAATTTGTTACAACGTTGCACTTAGTGTTTCATATTTGTCGTCAGTAATTTCAAAGACATTTTGAAACACACGGAACGATAATAATTTTTAAAATATAATAGCACAAAAATGAAAAGGGAACTCGGGCAGATTTATCGAGCCACAAATAATCCTTCAAGAGCCGCATGTGGCTCACGAGCCGCAGGTTGGCCACCCCTGAATTCTATACTATGAGTATTTCTGAGAGCATTCCATAAAAACTCCACCTATTTTGAGTTGAAATCTCGTTTATTTCATTTAATAAAGAAACAAATGTTGGCTATAGTTTTAATATGTTTGTGCTGAAGACACATTTCTAGCACTTCGGACTAGTATGGGATTAGTCATAAGCAGTTGCCCAGTTACTACTTACTCTTCTATACCCGTTGAGGGAGAACAGTGAAACAATATAGGACGTAACTGGGCAACTGCTTCTGACTAATCCCGTACTAGTCTGAGGCGCTCCGCGAATATGTCTAATAATAATAATAATAATAATAATAATAATAATAATAATAATAATAATAATAATAATAATACTAATAATAATAATAATAATAATAATAATAATAATAATAACTCTTAAACATATTAACTGCGAACCAGACAGCTACGCTATATACTTACATTTTTTTTTCGGGATAAATGGTTTCGAGTTAAAACAAAAAAAAAATAAATGGTCTACAATTTAGGGCCTTAGGAAAGCTGAGTAATAAATCACGTGTACCTGCTATGAAATAAATGATTGGGAGACTCGGATTAGCTAAGTGTGCCTTGCTTTCGTACATTTTTCAAACTTTCTAAATAAAACATTACATCCCTCTTACCGGCACCCTTGAATGGAGAGTAAGTTTGCCTTCCGCTGATAAATGGGTAAAATATTGCTGTTTTATAAAAAGTATCCAAGGTTAAAAAGGCATAAAAGACTCCAAACGTACATACTAACATTATAAAGGTAAGTTGTCGTTAAATGTCAGGAAGAGCCACATTAACATTTTCCCGCAAGAAAGGTATTTTAGATTTCCAGTATAATATTGACAGCGTGCCTCTTACGAGCCCGGAATAATATACGAAAGATTTTGACACATATTTTGTCAAGAAATAAATTTTTCATTACCAATTATGGTGAAGTGATTTCATATGAAACTACTATACAACTGTTTTATTTGGTCAAAGTGGGAATACGCTATTAGATGGTGGTTTAGTGTTTTGTAACTAGTTTTTTAGTAGAAATAAAGTGTCCTACCTGACAATAAAAATGACTTGAATGTGAACAATATACAAAATAAATTATGGGTGTTACAAAACATTCCTGCGTTATTATAGTCATATAATACCGGGATATCAAAAATTATCTTGGTCAAGGGTGGTTGTGGAATGTAAAACGTGTGTCTTACTTTAAATTTGAAATAATTATGTCACTGTCAAACTGACATCATCAATAACCTACAAATTTCATACCTATTTATTTCAGTTGTAAAACAATAATGAACTACAAATTGTGAAATAACGGTTTTAGTAACAAGAAAAACTAAATTACAGTAATTGTTGGAAATGTCCCCCGTTTTGTTCGATGCACAAGTTGACGCGCCTCCTCATGCTGTGAAAAGCGTTTTGCAGCATTTCTGGCGTGCACATTGCTGAACAATTCTTTGTTTCAGTTCTTGCAAGTTATTTACCGGAGCGAAAATCTTGTTTTTTAAGTAAGGAAATATAAAATAGCCCATAATTGTCAAACAAGGTGATCTCGGAGGAAACTCAACTTCTGTATGCAAACTTATCAGCCGGTCATCAAAAAACTCGCAGAGGAAAGCAATATTTTCTCGTGTAGTATGTGCTGTTGCGCCGTCATACTGGAAATAACCGTACCGAAGTTCATCATCGTTTAACTGTTTCACAAATTCAGCCAAAAAGTTGTGTTTGTACCTTTCTGCGTTGACGGTGAATCGAAAAAAATTAGCCCAATTATTCTTCTGCGAGAAACTGCCATCCAAACACCAATTTTTGAGCATGTAGTGGCGATTCAGTAAAAACATGAGGGTTATCATTGCTCCACATTCGCATATTTTGAGAATTGATGTATCCCGAAAGGTGGAACCACGCTTCGTCAGAAAAAAAAGTTAAGTCCAGAAGATCGTCATTCATTAAATTATTGACAAACCAATGGCAGTAAGCAAGGCGTCTGGGGTGGTCTGCGGGCAGAAGAGCTTGATGTGCTTGCATCTTATATGGATGCATGTTCAAGTCTTTCTTTAAAATCTTATGACATGTTCCATAAGAAAGTCCAATTTCCTGAGAAAGACGTTTTGCAGGCTCCTCTTCCATACGTTGACGAACGTCATTGACAACTTCTTCTGTACGAACTCTTGGTCTACCAGCACCTTTTTTATGAGTCGCACAACCAGTTTCGCGAAACACTTCAACACAATTTGTAAGGCACGCATAAAAATTGTCCGGTAATATTGCCACGTTTGGGAAGTGCTCTCGAAAATTGTCCAAACACAAACGTTGACTGTATTGCCAATTTCCATTAACTAGCGCACCCGTTCGAAAATAGGCTTCAATCATGAAAATTTTGTGCTGTGTGGTAAGAGGCATGATTCAAAAACTGGATTAGAAAATTTCAGCACAATGACTTGACAGATTCTGACACAACAAAACATATTCAAAAATTTAAAGTAAGACACGTTTTACATTCCACAACCACCCTTGACCAAGATAATTTTTGATATCCCGCTAGGTAGTATATAGTATAGAATATACCTACCTACTTAGTTAGTTCAAGCCATCATGACTTGTACATTTTCCATATAAAGTACGTACAGGGTGATTTTCAAAACTTGCTTATTTACAAAGGTCAGTGAGGCCCACCTTTTTAAAATATTTTCACGTTTCTGGCACTTCCGGTATAACCGGAAGTTGACACCAACTTAGAAGTAAGATCGCACACGTACCCTGCGTCTCTGCCACTGGTTATAGTTGAAATGCCACATTTCGGTAATAAATGCATCCTTGTAGTTCGTACAGAAACTGCGATATCTTGATTCATTGAAAAGTTATAAAATAAAGCAATTTTTTGTGACTTACCTGTGACTTGTAACCCCTACAACTTGAGAACGAGTCAAGCTAGGTTAAAAAGTTAAAGGACCTTTTCCCTGTTTTTGTTACTAGAACGCGCTCACCATCAGTTTGTCCCCATATGAAGATGTGTTTGTCACAGTCAATATTACATTAATATGTATATAGTATACCTATTTGTATTAATATATATTCAGTGATGTTATTAAACCAGAATTAATAATAAATCACAATTAAGTCATTAAAAAAAAATGTTGATATATTGATCCATTTAGAGGAGACATACTAATTAACCATATTATAATTTTATGCAATTATTTTTAAACTTTAATATCTCTTCGTGGAATAATTTATTTTGAGGCGGATAAGCATCCGCTTTTTTATTTTTATTTGAGTGTAGTCAAAGCCTTCGTCCAAGGTTGTTATTTGGTATTTTATTCTCGCGTTTCTATAGTGAGTTAAACAACTAATTTATAAAATTATGCCTTTTAGACACAAAGAATTTTATCGATATCTACGTGCAAAAATCATGTTTTGCTAGACATCTGCTAGACATGATTAAAGTGTTTTTACTTTGTAAACAATATTCCCAACGAATTGGCATTGCACATTATTGCACATACAGTGACATGTGGACTTGCATCAATAAGGAAACAGATCTTCTTGTTGTAGGGCTAGAAGGTTGAAGAATTTTTAATACAGTTTTTATTTGAAAATAAATTTAAGAGCGCTTATTTTTCTCATCTTCTATTTTCGAACGCTTCATACGTTTGTAGCGGTTATTATTTACTTTCAGTGAAATTTTTGTGAAGGATATAATACATTTTTTCCATATGCCATTATCTTGTATGTCACTTTGTGCCCCACAGTTCGCTTATTAACTACAGTAGATATACAAAACCACTATCGGGCCACTTCTCTGGTCACTGTCCCTCATGCTGAAGATCATCCCCTTTAGCCGAAGACCGCATCAACATCCCCCGCGAACTGATGGTCTCTGCTGATCGATACATGCCATCCGGAGCTCGGTGACCAGAGAAGTGACCCGATAGTGGTTTTGTATATCTACTAACTACAGAGGGCAGTATTAAAAATACAATGCATATCATTCAGAACTACACAAAAGAAGGCCTGTGTCCCAAATATTGAATTACTTAATCTGTTAACTCCAAGATTGGTGTCTATAAATCGAGAAGTATGACCGATTCCAGACACTGCGAGTATTCAGCGAACAAACATTCAACATTATTTTGTTTCGCGTCATATTGCTGACGCTCCGTAGGAAATGAACGAATAGACAAAGTTGGCCTTCCATCCGAAAGATAATACCGAAAGTTCGCCAAATACACGCATTTTTGGGGCAACTATAATTTTCAGTTGGTGTTAATAATTTTGATACTTGCTTTAATTATTGTATTGTGTAGGTACCTAAATTGAAAGTTAGGCCAGGCGCGCATGGACGATTGTGGAATCGACCGATCACAATCGCCAGATCACAGGTTTACGCGCGCATGAGGCGATTTTGCAGTCAGCCGATTAGTCCCAGCGCGGACCATCGATTGGCAATCGGCCGATCAAAATGGATTTCGTATTTTCTGCTCAGTTGTAAAATGGTTTTGATAAAGGCTGCCTGTATTTCTGCCCTTCTTATTATTAGATTTCGCGAAAAGAAACAAAAAAGGCAATATTGGGTACATCCTCTCATAAGTGCTCGTCTAGTGAAAGGACAGTTTTATAAAATATATGAAGATTTGAGATTGCATCCTGAATATTTCTGTTTTTATTGCGGTCACTAGCCTTTTAATTCTTTATTATACAGTTTAGGTCGCACTTCTACCAAGCTTAGTAATGTTTCTGTGTCAATTTCCATATTATAGAGAAACAACAGACATGCACCTACGAGTAGTATATCGTGAATCGGTCGACTGAAAACATATGCGTTCGCGCGCGCAGATTGAAATACATTGGGCTAATGCAATCGGGCGATCGCGATCGGGTCAGAAATCTGTGTCCAGACACAGATTTTCAAATCGGGCGATTTTGCGATCGTTCATGTGCGCTCTCCATATATAAAGTACAGGTCTAACTACCCTATTGATTAATCGGTCGATCGTAAAATCGTCCATGCGCGCCTGGCCTTAGGATTTGCGCCTTCTAAAATATTGCGAATGTTCCTGGCTGATAATTCGAGTTTCTATTAATATTTTTTAATTTTCTTTTATAACAAATTGGATCACCAGAAATGTCCGCTTTAATCATAATTTCCATAATTAATAAATTAATCGACAATAGATATTTTTCTTTCCAATATTTTAAATCTATTGATAAATAACTGTTATTGTCAATCATATAAATTAATAATGTACTAAATCCAGTCTCTATATTCGTGAAAGTGGCCTTTAAACTTCATTGAACAATTTAAATTTTAACCAATTTGATACGTTATTAAGTTTCGAATAGCTTTTTATTTATATGAGTATTTAGACAACTGTAACGTGCATATGAATATTTTCTTGTCTATAGGAACCCGTTTCAAATTACAAAAAAACACGAAAGCCTGATGAAATCAAAGCGAACAGGATACAAATAATAGAATTACTGTGTGTGGCAGCTTAAATTACATACAAAATGATCAGCTAGATGAACAGCGCAAGTCCCTTATAAAGCCCAAGTAAATATCTTGAAAAGGTCCTGCTTGTAAATATATGAAAGCGGTCCTACTTATTTATAGAAAAAAAAAAAGAAGTCTATATGATCGTTTGCCGCGGCGATAGCTCAGTCTGTTAGGTGCTGGGTGATAGCCTGTGACTAACAGAATGGGTATATTGCGGCGCGAGTTCGAATCTCGCCAGGGGAGAAATGGCACCTCTCCCAGGGAATGGTTGTGTGTCTGCGTTTTTTCATGTGTACCCTCCCTCTACATAAGCCTTAGGCTTTCAGTAGGGAGGTTGTCCATTTCTGTGGTGTGTTTTATGTTTATGTTATGTTATGTTTGGATCTCTAAGTCTAAGACTGTCAATATGGAAATATCTCTATTGGAATCGGATGTGAGATTAGCATTTGGGAAATAACGAAGCCTTACTGTACTCGTACATAAACCATTTTTGTAAACAAATTTACATACAATATTCTACAATATTAACGTAAAATGGACACATCTTCTATAGTCAAGTTGGCAAAGTTACGGTACCCAGTCGACTTTTAAACTGCAATGCAATGTGACACACATAAGTGAAGTATGTGATTGGACTCTTAAATACACCTCGTAATTCCCGTCCAGTGGCGGTAACGGTGAATCGCCCCTTGTCTGCTCCCTCATCCACCGAAAGGTACTTCTCTCGCTCCCATTCACCGACACAACACGGCACACATGATGTTATTTTCATTATCAAGTGCAACCGAAGAAATTCCCCTTTCATGGGCTGCGAGTATTTCCATTTCTTCGCCTTATTTTCTCCAGCTTGGCAGGAGAAATTTCAGCGCAGCCTAGCAACCGTTGGCGAGGCTCATTGTAAATAAACAGTTACTCTTACTTTATCGCTGGCATTGATAACGAGAAGGCCGGCTCTCTCTCTCTCTGGGGCGTATCGAGCGATGACGTCAGGTAACTGACGCGTTGCCGAGCGCCTCGGGCGACATCGTCTCCGGCGAGTCGCGATCGACATGGATCCTCGTCGGCAGAAAAAGACAACGTTGGCGACCAGCAGCGTTACTACGGGGGTATTTAGAAAAATAACCCAGCTAAACGGGAAAGATGCCACTGATTTTTCATACAAAAAACGCCTGTAAAGTTGATGGTAAACTAACACACACTTTGTTTAATTTAATTTTCACCATGGCTTTCTAAATAGCTGCTTTTATGACAGTCCAATAAGTTATTTCGCTATGCTTAATAGTTTTCGTTATAGCTGCTTTCACTATCATGCATGAAATTTTAGATCTTTTTAGATAAGATAACTACTAGGTATCAAAAAGATCCTAATGGTAATGGTTTTTATTCGAACAGACAGTTAATAGTTCAATTATTGCAGCAATGATGGCAATTTTCACTATTTTTTGTCACAATAGACAGTAGATTTGTCAATAGAGAGTATTGACAATAGAGCTGTCCAAAATACCACTTTTAGAGGACGCCAGCTAGGATTTTCTGTATAATAAACCAAATTATATTTTTCAGTTATGTTTTGTTCGAGAAGTATCCAAAGTTTATGTAGAAAAGGAATTGTACGAAATTGAAATACATTTATGGCAAATTATTGCCTTTATGACATATCGAGCAACTGGTAAAACAAAAATTTTCTGGTATTAAATCATTTATCTGAGCTTGTGGTTGGTATATACATTCCCTCTCATTTGATAATGACAATGATTGACTAATTTCATTAATAGCAGAATGTAAGCTGCAATCAACTGACTATCAGTCTAGTATCACAATAATTGCTATGGCGTGTAGACAACAAACTACCATGATAGAATTATCCGTCTGATCTCTTCAATTCATCGTGTGCAATTAGTATCGAACTCTTAGAAATAGACAGTTGTGTTAAATGTCATTAAGTCATTAGTAATTTGGCACCAGTAATATCATAGTGTACTTTCAATCTAAGATATTAAATAGCACAAATACACAAAATTACCTTTAAACTTTTGTTTGGTACATTGACATCCAACTTTATGTAACCAACAAGTCTCTGTTACCAGACACGCATCCTCGGAGATATTTTGAGCTTTTGAAATTTATTGACATTGATTACCTTTGATATAGTGTTAGCCATTCTATTATACAGATTCCCAAATAAAAATATGTTCAGTTTGGAGACAAGGAGAGGTCGATAGTAAGTAAAGTGTGTATTAAACAGAGAAAAGAACAGTGCTTGGGGGAGACGTGACACCTGACAGTTCTGACACTTCACATGGATGACAGAGGTGTGGCTCTCCGCTGCGTTCCCCCGTAAATAACGAATTAGAAGTTATTTTTCTAGTATTATGTTATTTATCTTTATTTAACTATCATGCACTAATATCGTGTGTCTTTGTTTCCAAGTTGAACATATTTTTATTTGAGGACCTGCATATTATATATCGTGCTACTGACATTCCGAGTCTTTGTCTAGAACAGGGGTGGCCAACCTGCGGCTCGCGAGTCACATGCGGCTCTTTGAAGGATTATTTGTGGCTCTCGATAAATGTGCCCGAGTTCCCTTTTTTTTTGTGCTATTATATTTTAAAAAATTATTATCGTTCCGAATGTGTTTCAAAATGTCTTTGAAATTACTGACGACAAATATGAAAGACTAAGTGCAACGTTGTAACAAATTTCATTTCCGTCCAAGTTAAGAATAATATGACTCATCGAAAACTGCGCGAACGAACATAAATAGTGGCGTAATCGCCAATTATTCACCAAATTTTAAAGAATTATAAAGAGAAGTGAAATAAATGTGGTTAATTTTTAATATTTAAATTCAATACACATATTTTGTACTTTTATTTATATGTTTTCAATAAATATAATTTCTGTAAAAAAAAATTTTTTTAATACCTTTTTTGCATACGTTTTAAATACGTATTTAATTGTGGCTCGCGAAACATTTCAAATTTTGAAAAATGGCTCGGACTATCAAGGAGCTTGGCCACCCCTGGTCTAGAACATCCATTAGTGGGCCATTGAATTATAGCTACTTTTGCGTATTTTAACTTTTTAGAAATTTTATTTCACAAAGTCGCACGAACAGAAAAACGTCCTATGGACCATATTATACTCACTGTGTTTCGAAGCAGACTCTACTCGGGTGAGTATTATTTAGGTTTGTTTCTCTCATATATAATTTTTGGTGCCTTAATATTGTCCTGCTGAAAGAAGTCTTCACAAATTATTGCATTTCTAAATTGTGTTTGCAAAGGTTTGCGTGTTAGTCGAGTGTTTTATAGATTTTTAGAATTGGGACATCTTATTTGTAATTTGTAATAAAATTCTGGGAATAAGTCTCAGGCATTAAATTTTGGATAAAAACAATTATTCTTCACATCTACGTCCTCCTTTGGTAGGTGTGATAGATTCCTTATTCATATCGCTTGAGCACACAGTTTAAAGAAAAAAAAGTGATTACGTGGCCTCACTCGGACCGACCTCGAACATGTTTAGTCCGAAAATTTGTGTCGCTGAGTACAGTTGTGTGAGTGCGTGCAGTGATAAAACCCGGATATAGGAGAATGTCAAAACACAATAAGAGAAAACTGTTGGAGGAGATGTACGAGCTAAAAAAGAAAATGGCAAAAATGGAAAAGTATATCCAAGAGGACGAAATGTCGGAAGCCGGAAGTTCCAGTAAGTAAAAAAGACATTTTTCTGGGGTATAAATATATCTATACCATACTGCATCAAGTCGAGCATTTCCTTATACCATATTGAAACAAATCTTATTTGTACAGATTGATTATTGTAATCATAGATAAATAGTTATTGTAATCGTTAAACTAGGTAAATGTGAATCTATTGAACGCTTATCAGTTCGTGTTTTTCTTTTCACCAGAAAAACAGTCTACTTTGTAGGTACTTCAAATGTTGGTTTAATAATTTACTGTGTAGACAATCTCGCTCCGAGTGGGGCACGTTTTTATAGATTGTTGACAAAAAGTACTGCCTTTGTCTTTACTTAGGTACATATACAACGGGAAGCTTTTATTTGAATTTACATCTTCCCAGATCACAATATAGGGTGATTATTTCAGTTTAACGATACTCTAGGATATTTGCTATAAATTCAGTAAATTTGCAAGGTGACCTTGGGCACCAACACACTCAAACTTTTTAGCACCTCCGAGTAGGTTTGCTTGAGGGTGACATTGGGCACCCCACTTTATGTGACATTGGGCACCACATTATACTATATGTGACATTGGGCACAACTTACAAAAATACTGCTTATACACATACCTGCAGTTAAAGCAATATTACGCTTTAAAGTACTTACCTTTTCTTTCTCTGGTAGGTTCTTCTTCTTCCTCCCAAGATTCTGACGAAAGTGACGGTGAACGACTACCACCAGCACTACCCAAAACAACTGTTGCTGAGGTCCATGCCGAAAACAATTTGGACGTCACTCCTCTCTTAGGAATTAATCCTAATGAAATAGTGCCACTGGGAATTACATTAAATGACGAAATTGTTGCAAGATGGACATCATATCTGAGTCAGGGACTATCAGTGGAAGTTAGGAAAGGTCTCAGTGACAAATATCCCATTCCACAAAATTGTCAGGCTTTGCATCCCCCTAAAATGAACGTGGAGCTAAAATCTTTAATTCCAGAGGCTATTATGGGGTCAGAAAAATTCTTAATTACCTTACAGGAACAACTGGCCACAGGTTTAACAGTTTTGGGAGAGCTGATGAATGAAAAACTTGCCAGTGCAGATAAAGAAGTCATTTTTTCAGATGAACTGACTCAAAAACTAGCTGAATCTGCAAAGATGTTTGCTAATGCACATCATGCAATATCAATGAAGCGAAGAACAAATATTATCCCATTTATGAACCTCGACAGTAAGGCAGCATCCTTGCAGTCACCTATTGATGAATATTTGTTTGGTTCCCTCTTCGTGGATAAAGTAAAAACGTGCCAGACTTTAAGGAAAACAGGACTAGAATTAAAAAGAAGCAACCCCAGGGAAGAAAGAAAACGGTTGCAGTCTCCATTCAAAAAATCTTTAAACTTCAAGCGCAGTTACGCCAAGAGCAGAATGAAAGGGGGGAGGGAGGAAAAGGAAAAGAGGAGAATATTCAGTTATTCGAGAACAGGGACATCCAGTCAACCAACGAGACACTCATCGTTCCGTCCCAAAAACCACAGGAGATACAATTAAATCAGGTATATGATGTAAAGTATGCAGGCAGACTAAGGCATTTTTGTGACAATTGGGAAAAATTGACAAACAACAATTTAATCCTAAATTGGGTTAAGGGTATAAGTATACCATTTATGTCAAAACCCTACCAACATTATAGGCCCTCTGTTAGAATTTCAGCATCAGAATATCCTAAATATGAGCAGGAAATAAAGTCATTACTACAAAAAGGTGCAATAAGAAAGTGCAAGCATCAACGTGGGGAATTTCTTTCCTCCTATTTCATTGTTAAAAAACCCCACGGAGGTCATAGATTTATTTTAAATCTGAAAAAATTAAATAACTTCTTACATGCCCCCCACTTTAAATTAGAGGGTTATAAATCAGTTATTAATTTGCTCACAAAAAATTGCTATTTATCCAATCTCGATTTGAAAGATGCATATTTTCTTTTGCCCATCAATAGAACTTTTAGAAAATATCTAAGATTTGAATTCAAGAAAAGGGTTTATGAATTTACATGTCTACCCTTTGGTCTCAATATTGCTCCCCTCATCTTCACAAAGTTAATGAAACCTGTTGCCAAATGTTTAAGATTAAGTGGTTGTATTCTAGTGATATACTTAGATGACATATTAATTATAGGGGAAACATATAATAAGTGCAAAATTGCTGTTGAACAAACCAAACATATGCTTTTGTCGCTAGGTTTTTTAATAAACTTTGAAAAAAGCAATATTATTCCATCACAAGAATTAAAGTACTTAGGTTTTGTATTCAATACTAATAAATTAACAATTACTATACCACAAGACAAAATTCACATCATCGAAATGAAACTTAAAATAATTTCCAAAAAAGAAAAGTGTAAAATTAAAGTATTAGCATCCTTAATAGGAAGCTTAGTTGCAATAGCTCCGACTCATTGTTATAGTTGGCTTCATATAAAGAATTTAGAAATTGCAAAGATAAAAGCATTACGGCAAAATGACAATAATTTCAATGCAACTATGCATATTCCTAGCGCACTTTAACTGGATTTTAAATGGTGGTTAATTAATATATATAATTGTACAAAAGAAATAGTAAATAAATCACATGCCTTAGAAATATTTTCTGATGCATCTACTACAGGCTGGGGTGGTTTTTGTGAAGGTGAGGAGGCGAGGGGCTTTTGGAACCCTGAACAAAGCAAAAAACATATTAACTGGCTCGAAATTTGTGCTGCCTTTTACAGTCTAAAATCGTTCGCAAAATCATTAAATAACTGTTATATTTTGCTACGTATCGACAATCTTACAGCCGTAGCGTGCATAAATAAAATGGGCAGTACTCGTTACTCTCATTTACATAATATAGCAAGAAAATTATGGCAATGGTGTGAAATGCGTAATATTATTGTCCACGCATCCTACATATGTTCGAAAGAGAATATCAATGCAGACAGACTTTCCAGAATTAAATCTGAGGACACAGAGTATGAATTAAACCCGAAAGCATTTAGGAAAATTGTTATAACTTTCCAAAAACCAGAAATTGATTTATTCGCTACAACAAAAAATAAAAAATGTAAATTATTTGTTTCATGGGGTCCAGATCCAAATTCTGTAGCCACAGATGCTTTCACTATAAATTGGAATAAGTATTTTTTCTATGCCTTTCCACCATTCGCAATAATTGCCAGAGTCCTACACAAAATAATATCAGATAAAGCTACAGGAATTTTAGTAGTACCAGATTGGCCTACCCAATCCTGGTACTCAGTTTTTCACAACCTGTTGCTTGAAAAACCCCTGGTGTTTTCTCCCAGTAAATCCTTACTGTTGTCTCCTTTCAGAGAACGTCATCCCCTACACCAGGACCTTTCCCTGGTGGCAGGGCGCTTATCTGGCAAGTGTTCGCGAAAAGGGTACCAGAGGAAGCTATTCCTACAATGATCTTATCTCTCTCTGAGAAAACCATACAGCAATATACATGCAGTTTTAAAAAATGGTGGGATTTTTGTGTAGAGGAGAAATTTGACCCAACATCTTACGATATAAATCATATTCTCAAATTTTTGTTGAAAATGTTAAACGAAAAATTGTCATATTCATCCTTGAACACGTATAGGTCTGCCCTATCCTTAATATTTGACTTTGATAGCCAAGATGGAAAAATAATTAAAAGATTTCTAAAAGGGGCCTATAATACAAACCCCTCTGCACCAAAATACTCATATATTTGGGACCCATGCGCTGTACTAAAAATCTTAGCAAGGTGGTATCCATTACAAGACATTAGCTTGAAAAATTTAACATTAAAATTAGTAACCCTGTTGGCGCTAACTACAGCACATAGAGTGCAGACCTTGTCTAAAATTACCGTAGAAAACATCATGGAGTATGATGATAAAATAGAAATTAAAATATCCGAAAGGATCAAAACCTCGGGTCCAAACAGGAAACAACCGTTCCTAACATTTCCATACTTTAGAGAAAGACCTGAATTGTGTGTCTCAACCACAATTATGCATTACATTAATAGAACAGAGACCTCTAGAAATAAAACAAATTCCCTCATACTTACCCATAAAAGCCCAATTAAACCTGCAACCACTCAAACTATCAGCCGTTGGATAAAAGAGGTTTTAATGCAAAGCGGTATTGACACGAAAATTTTCACAGGACATTCAGTAAGGCATGCCGCTTCCTCCACGGCTTTTAGAAGAGGACTTAATATCGATACCATAAAACATACGGCAGGCTGGTCACAATCATCACAAGTTTTCAATACATTTTATAATAGACCGTTGTGTCCTGAGACCGGTGCGTTCATAGAGGCAGTGATCCAGCACCATTGATTATTATTTGTATTATTTTGTAACGTTTTTCTTATCTGTTTGTTAAAATGATATGTTTAAATTCTAAATACAACATTTATTGCCCGAAGTATTATGTTCAATAATTATTCTAGTTAAATAAAGTATTTATACATATATAGATACATTGTATGCACTCACAGCACTTTTATATCTCTCAACATCTATCACACCTACCAAAGGAGGACGTAGATGTGAAGAATAATTGAAAGATTGGTCGACTTACCTTAAGGAAGATCAATCTTAATTATTCGAACATCGTAGTCCTCCTTTGGTAGCATCCCGCCCGCCTCTGTTGTTTTATCCCCAAAAAAGTGCATCGCTCCACAAATTTTGACTAAACATGTTCGAGGTCGGTCCGAGTGAGGCCACGTAATCACTTTTTTTTCTTTAAACTGTGTGCTCAAGCGATATGAATAAGGAATCTATCACACCTACCAAAGGAGGACTACGATGTTCGAATAATTAAGATTGATCTTCCTTAAGGTAAGTCGACCAATCTTTCAAATATAATTATTTTATTGTGTAAGTAAACTAAAATTAATTTTATTTGGTTAAATATGAAAGAAATAATATTCATGAAATTATTTAAATATGTATTTCAGTGAAAGTTTAATATCTCCTGGTAACCTAAGTATTTAAATTAAACCTTGCCGGCATCTATTAAATATTTATAAAATTATAGTTATTTCCATTCTTCTATTTTCTGTATGTGGATGCAGACGCCTTTTAGGCATCAGAATTCGTAAATTAGCCGGTCAGCAATTAATCTGTCTTGGTGAAACTGCCTGCAAATATTTATTGCGATATTTGGCAAGCGTGGGTTGTGCGGCCTTTTTATATTTTATGAGGATATAACCGTTTTCTTATTTATAGTCATCTGTAGAAAACTGTGCTCAAGAGTTAGTTATAGTGATCTTATGAAAATATACCTGAAATAATATTGTAGACTACTTACAGCAGTAGTAGTAATTTTAAACAAAAATATTCTAAATATTTTCATTTATCATATATTTATTTTAGCATTTCATTATTGTTTGGTTAGTAGTGACAAAGTTTACAGAATTATCTTATATTCTGTAAACTTTGGTAGCGAGAAAGGGAGAAGTTAATGTTCATGTCTTAATGTTAAAGCTCTTGGAATTTTTGAAATAAACTTATCTAAATAATAATATGACCATAGGTCATTGCAATTTGTAATGGTAGTTGTAGCAAGTCTTTATTATTAAAAGCCTTGGCCGATTGAAAGTATTGCTGGGCAGATATGAAAAAAGTTATTGGAAATCTCTTTAATACCAAGGAGATTTTGAACCCCTTAATTTTTAGCTTGTAGTTATCTTAATCGTTAACTGAGCATGCGCTTTGAAGGATACTCTTTTTGGCATTGCAGTGCGCATGCTCAGTATAACGATTATACAATAACTAAGGAGTTCAAAATCTCCCTAATGTCGCGCAGTATTAACGATAACATTATTTAAATACTCCCTGACCGTAGCTTGTTCACAAAATTGTAGTAATTGCATGGAATGGACTAAACAGCGTCCCTCGTTATACTTTCCTTCTAACTTAAAATTGTTCTAAATACTAGTAGAAGTTATCAGAATTTAGAACTATATAATGCTATTCACATTCACCAAGAACTCTACTAACTACTACAGTGCTAACGCCACCAACATAATCTAAAGTTCCGTTAAAATGAATATTTTCAAAAATACGTATTTTCATCTAATTTCGAACTTCATGAAAGTCTTGTAATAATGTACTTATTTGTTGCTTGAATTTTCTAATCCAGGTAGCACTTGTAAAATTCCAACCGGAACTCAAGCCTCGAGGCTCTTCTGGTCTGAGACTGGGACGAGGTCTCGATCGAGGACTACCCTGTCTATTATATTTTACAGAGACAAGTCAGCAACTGGACAGCGGTAGTCGATAGACCAACCGGCAGATCTTATGTCTGCAAACACCTGACATTAAGTCCCTGTCATCGGTTCAGTAGAATTATAACTTCATTTAAATTCTGTATAGTACGATTTAATAGAAAAGATTTGTATCGATTATGCATTTGTGCATCCATTTTCTGCTATTACTGGCTTATGGTAGTGGTCTTACAATTATTTTATCTACTTTCATTTAATAATGTGAATTTTACAGTTCTATAAATAGTTGCGTAAGGACATATATTACAGCACTAGTGTTGTAATAGAAGTCCTTACAACACTAGTGCTATAATGAAAAAAACCCGTTTTTATTACCATTTTTCTGTTAAAAATCCCGCTTTTTAGATGATTGATTTATTTATTATTAAATAAAAAATTATAAAACCTAATATATAATATATGTCGGCGCCACCTTCAATAACTTCTGCGCGGCTATGGTTCCAGACTATACCGACCAGTGCAGGTGCCTGTCACAGCACACTTACGTCGAATTTATTATTATGGTGTTAATATAAACATTGATACGACTATTCGGCTTAACGAATGATAGTTTAAGATTGGGACAATTTCCTTATATGGATATAGGAACACGCTAAGGGAATCCAAAGCGAACGGAACGAAGCCAGCTAGCCCGAGAAAGGAGACAGGCTCCGACATATATATTATAAACATTAATAATACACTTTTTACAATTTTACAATTAGACATTTGTAGGTATACCAGAAGTAGATGTGATGGAGCTGTTTAAGTTCGCATTTCCAATCGTTAAATCCGTGTTTGACCCCAAGCTCTTCTTTGCTATCTGTTTCTCATTCTCTAAAGAATTTTCAACATAGTTTTCTGCAGTAGAAGATTTCCAAACCCCATGACGGTTTAACATCTCAATATTTGCACCGCCATCAACCAGAATGGTCTAAGGACTTTCTAATACAATGTCCAGTGTATTCTTCGGGATTCTCCAAGGTTTGTTGCAATCATTTTTGGAATGCTTCCAAAAGTATTCGAATGCTCCGACAGGCTGGGAAGTACAATTTCCTTGTCTGTAGAATACAAAAAACCGCCTGTGAGTTACATTGGGAGGGGGAAGTGCAGCATATTTTCGAAATATTTAAACAGATACCTCCCACATTGCCTTCTGTTATAACAAATTCTCGGGTCATTTTTTGTTTTCGTGCATGGAATCACAATTTTTATATAGAGGTCATTGAATTGAATATGCGATCTAACATTAACTTGCCGATACCCAAAGTCAGAAATAGATAAATGTTTACCAAACTGTTTTTAAAAGAAGTTATTACTTACTTATTTGAAGGAGATGGCGAAGACAACTACTCGACGGGCAATGTGCCCCGGCTGGGATTGCATTACTCCGGCATCTCCATAGGAGTTGTCACATCTTTCAATTGCCCGTGGAGTAGTTGTTTTCGGCATCTCCTTCAAATAAATAAGTAGAATTGTCTTCCTCAAAAACAATAGAGGTCACGGCTATAATGGTGCCTGCGGAAAAGCAGGTCGTTATCAGTTTGTAAATTTGACAACAATTATCAGACAGATAGTAGCAAAGACCCACAGACGGCAGGCAATACGGTGTCTTTCTCACCACTACTAATAAGTTAGGTACTTTTTTAATCTAACTATAAACATACGATCATGATACCTTTTATACTAGGGCTGCTCCCGATTTAGGCGGGAGCCTCCCGATTTCTTACTGTCCCTCCCGCTTTTTAAACTAAGCCAAGATACTCCCGATTTCCAATTAAAGCTCCCGATTCTCCCGAATACTTCCGAATTCATAAAATTCATATATACAAATTATTCAGGTAGGTATAAAAAATGTCGATACAGACCGGTACCGATAAGGTAACATACCACATACCGGTACGAACGCGAATGATACGTGTTGCAACACTGTAACTACTGATACAAAATATTCTTTTGTATATCTTCTGCTGGCGTGGATTATTTAGATAAAATTTGGTTGACGTTGGGCAGAAGTCTAATAATTTTGAGAAAATGGTGAATGCGCGCTTCCCCCCTCAAAATTCGACCCTCCCGCTTTTTATTTTTGAAAATCTGGCAGCCCTATTTTATACCTACCATTGTACAACAATGTACTAATCCGTAAATTGTTTAAATCAAAGTGTCATTATTATTATATTCAAATTATTTTTATAAATCGGTAGGTTATCACTATTTAATGTAAGTAAGTAATATGGGTCAGTGTTAAAACGTCACGTAGAGGTCAATTATAAAGGCCGATTGTTCACAATCGGAGACGTAACCAAACATATTTTAAACTGTATCGTAAGGTAAGTTACAATAAAAGAAATTTAAAAGTAGCAAGTGGCTGATCCAAAAATAATATGGATTCAATTTTCCACTTGGAATTCTGGCGGAAATAGTATATACGCAGCGGGATGTGGCAGCAGCGCGTTCCTCGTTTCTAAGTTAGTAAGTTAAGCATCATAAACGTGGCAACCACGCTGTCCTAGACGACTCAGTCAGCGGTCAGCAAGCTGCTGCGTGAGTGAGTAAGTAAATCCGCCGATGTCAACCAGAAACGAAAGACTCCTTCATCGTGACGTTCCGATCGGTAGAAAATAGATTTGTTTTTTTTTTATTTACAAACAAAATAATCGCCGTGGGATTATTATTAGTTATTTAAAGATGCGCCTCGGCTTACTCCTAGTGCCTAGGTCAATTTACAAAGAAAAATGTGGGTGACGTAACACCTAAGCGTTTACGTATAGTATTTTGTTATCTCCGATCTTTGTTGTTTGAGATTGAGGTTCTAATAATGTTTCTGTTTTTTTTTTAGGATTTAAGAATGTAACAAACAATTATTTCGCATACCAACCGTAAAATTTGTAATTTATTGCGTCTTATTTTTATTTGTAGCCAACGTATTTTTTCAAATAAAAATATTAACATATTTACCTCCCAGTTATACTGAATATCATTTTTCCCCCCACTGATTTTTTAGTTTTAGTAGGCATCTTTTTTTATATATTATATGCCTTAATTCTTAATTTAATAACATTGCAAAATCAAAAAGCAATTGTATATTGGGTATCTAATAATGTATATTATAATTTTATCCCGGAAAGTAGTATATGGTATACAAGTTTGACGTCGAGTGAGATGTTAATAAAAAAAAAAAACACGAGGAACAGTTTTAATAACCATAACTTCGCAAACGCAGCAGCGTTTTTGACTAACACTTTAGTGCCACTTCAGTACCACTTTACATTTTTAAGTCTGCAGGCGTGTAGATTTTTTTGGAATATTTCGCTTGTTATTGGAGATACTCCCCTGAAATCCTCTATCACTGTATTCGTAAGAGAAGGCTTTATCCGAATATGAAAAAATATACAGGGTGTCCCATATGAAAAAATATATTTTTCTTGTCCCGCATTTCTGGACCACCCTCTGTATATTCAAATCTTCTTAAAAGATGTCCCCCGAGAACTGAAATCGACCTGTCCCGGCGTTTTTCGAAAAAATCTGTCATCTAAGAGTTATTTAGGGTGGGAAGTTCTCAAATTGACACCCTGTATAGCAACAGCCTCTGGATAAATTACTAAAGGGTGGTTGGTTATAGTCCTTTGAAGGAGGTGTTCGAGATTTTATATTTTTTAGACTATAATAGAAAATTCAATTCGAATTCAAGAATTCAAAAAGGGAATTCAAAGGGGAATTCAAAGAGAGGAATAGCCATTCAAACGAGGTTCTTTACATGTGCTGTGAATATGATATGCCCCTTGGCAAGTTTTTATAGAAGAATAATTCTTGTTACGATCAATGTTCATTTGTAAGTAGGAATTTAGAATTATAAACAATATTTTCGTGCATTTTCCCGAAAAAAATGCTTAGTTTTCCCATATAAAACTAACATGTTTCG
The DNA here is from genome assembly GCA_963924545.1 of Pogonocherus hispidulus. Lineage (NCBI taxonomy): Eukaryota > Metazoa > Arthropoda > Insecta > Coleoptera > Cerambycidae > Pogonocherus > Pogonocherus hispidulus. The sequence goes on from OZ004694.1 coordinate 76,935,255, forward strand.
ACCATTTTGTATCCAATTTCTGATAACGTAAAAAATAAGCATTTTTCGGAACAATGCAGTAGACAAAATAACTACTAATACAAAATACCTGTCTAAAAATGTTAACAAATATTGTATCATAATAGGTACTTATGGAAAAAAACATTTATGTATAATTTATGTATGACCAGAAAATCCTCGTTTGGGTTTACTAAATTGCGTTGTTCGCATCTTATCTTATTAATCCAAAATAGTTCGGGCTGTCTGAAAATTCTCATACACTTCCGGACACCTTGCAGGGTAACTAACTGTATAATTCTCTAGTTTCCAATCTTCGCAACTTCCTTCATAGATAGCTGTAGTTCGGTAATTTTCTTAAATTTCGTTCATGTTATTAGTTAGACATTTATTTTGTTCCCAACCATTTTTAATGAATATAATATATTTTGTATAAAGGAAATCAATTTTTTAAGTTTACCTTTTACATTTACCTTTTCTAAGTAAATCAAATAAAATAATTGTATTATATCATGTAAAGAGTGCTGCAAGAATTTGCTTAGTTTTTTATACTTTCCTCTTCATGCAGAGATTTTCTGTGAATTTCACCTGAAGATTTCTCTACTTCTCTACATATAAACGTGTCTCCGCATAACTGACTAAGAATGGGATTAAAATGTGAAAATACATAAACTAGAAGAAAATGAAGTTAACAGATTGATAATTTTATGTTATATTGTTTGAAAAAACTTAAAGTTGTCTATTTTTTTGTGACGTTTTTTAATAATTCTAAAGCAAAAGTTAAATATATACAGATAGCCCATTTGGATGGTAATTATATTGGCATCTTGGAAGCTATAGAGAATGATTTATAATGTTTCTGATTAATATTCCGCTAATTTAGTCTAGTAAATTATTTAGACTACCTACATCTTTATTTTTACATATTTTAAAATGGCATCCAAAGCAAACCACAACACAAACTGCTGTGTTTATGGGTGTCATTCCAGAAGATGGAATGACAGAACAGACTAACAGAAGTATTTGAAATAGAACTTTGGAAGTATAAGAAATAGTTCCTCATTTTCACCTAATAAGCATGTAACAATTTTATAACGGGAAACGCATTTTTTTACAATATAACCATTTTGTTACAGTGCATTTATACTTTCCTAAATATTAATAGTCTTATAAGGCCAGTTTTACAATCAAATTTAACGGAACTTTTAAAGTTACTTTTTAATACCTTGGATACAAGATACTACTATATTTATTGCTAGTGGAAAAATGATGTGATATGAAACACAACATTTTTACTGGTGTTCCTCCATATTTATTTACAATTTTCAGTGCCCTCATCACCAATTTCGATCGCCAAAATGTATAGAAAATAATTTTCTAATAAATATGCTTTTTTTATTTTTATTCTTCCCAGAACTGAGTAAAATCCTTAATTTTTTATTTGTGACATTGACAACTAACACCAATTACGAGTAAATTTCCCACAGAAAAAGAAACAACAGTAAATACCGTTATCGGATCGCCTATTATTCAACGAAATATGTGCAAGCCGTATGTGTCCGACTATTACACACCAGTCGAACACGTAAGTAAGTGTAGTTTTATGTGTTTCTCTATAACAGCAGCGGATGTCCCACTTTTATAACAGCGGTAATCATTGCACAGAAACCAGCATTACCTTTGCCATAACACACACACACACTCGGATATTAATTTTATGTGTATGTACAACCATGGCTCGTTGAAAAGTAAAACGCGAAACGGCAGATCGATTGACCTGAATCCTTTCTCGACGCCAGTAGTCCTTCGTATGCAAAAAGGCTCTCTCCGGTTTCGTGTGATGCAGCTGTGACGTGCTGCATAAGCGAATGGAGCAGGAACAAAAGGAAGTTGCAGTTCGTCATCATTCATCATTGTTATCGCTTGGAGGTTATGTTAATCTACGTCTTCTTGGTTTCTACGAATCGGATTGCGTGACGTAACCTTTACCGAGTCGCTTGTTGAAAGAAAGTTGCGAATTAGGAGAATAGATCATTCTAACTGGTCTTGTAATCAACGAGTCTGGGAAGGAGGATTTTGCTTGGTATATTTTTCTGGCAGCCAGAATTTAATTTCGTGTTACATACTCATACCAAAGTTTGCAGAATTATATAAGTTACCTCACTCTCGACCACGCGTCATGCTACCTATTCCGCCCCCTTCACCCGTCTCAGGTACCACTCGGCACCCAGACATTTACACAGTGACTCACGCTTGCCTATAACCTGTTATGTGCGATTGATATAGAGTGACAAAAACAAGTGATTATTTATTAATGTTTTGTTTCATTTTTTGTAAAAATGCCTGTGGTATATTGTCTAGTGGAAGCTTGTGGTATATTGTACTGTGGGTAGTTGTCCCTCGCAATATATGTAACCGAATATTTTGAAGAAAATGTTTTTTACAACATTCCTGTGAAATTTGTAGCAGTTTTAGCAAATATACAAACCACGGTCTGTGATCTTCAATCTTCTAGTAGCACAACATCAGGGGGATTAGTTGTACCCTTTGAAATATCGTGGAATTTGTCGTAGAATTAGTAGATATTTTTATTAGTAAATTTGAGGAATTAGTTTGCCACAAAAACATTATAAAAACACTAAAAAATGTACATACACAGAATTATTCAACAACAGTTTAGTCGTTGGTTTCTAGATATAATCTCAATGATGGCACATTTCACCTTTTTTACGAAAAATTCTGGTTTCACCTTGATGGGTAGGTAAATATCAATTTCCAAAACATCTGGAGTATCTAATTTCCTTGCAAGCAAAGGTTGAAAATCCTCATGATTAGAAGGAGGGGTAGTTATATTATTATTAGATTAGTTATTAAAGCTCCCCTTCATCTATGGAAAATAAGAATCAAGGTGGGAATGAGTCATTATAGGTAATTGAGTCAATATTTTCTAAGTGATATAATTTTGAAATCATTTTGAAAAATGGTAAAACGTGTAGAGAAAATTTAGCCGAAAATAAACGTTTGTTGAACTGAAATTTATTGGATGGAAATCAAGTGAATATCATAAAATAAAAATGATATACACAACAAATATAAATCTGTAGGTATACTTTTCGCTCTTATTTATTTTTCGCGTAGCTACAGCTGCTTAAATACATTAGTAGGTACTATCTATATATATGTTTATTTATTGTAGTTATGTGTGTATACCTCAAAGAGGCGTTGAATGTGACCCATTGAACTAGTAGTTGTAAAAGCTAAGCAAATATTGGGTAGAGAGTACTTGAGTTTTATAATACATTTGTTAGTGATAATGGATTTTCGATACCCATAGGAAAATATATGTTGGGAGGGGTGCGATTATTGAATATAGAAAGTTTTATGAGTAATGTTGGATGTGCGTTGTATACAACATTTTGGCAAGAAACTTCAAAATTGAATGATGCACTTTGGATGTTATTGTTATTATAAACTTACTATCGCTAAATAGGCATCTGGTTGGTTCATGTCGATACGAAAAAAATAATCACTATAAAACTGATTGTAACTCTTCTAATTATTTTTTAGATGAGAGAAATAATCATTTTAACTAAAGTACAAATCAGTTTTAATTCGGTAAAATATTAATAAATATTAAGATAAAGTAAGTTTGACCGTGTGACCAAGCTTCCGAGAGATGAAATGAATTAAAAAATCTTTTAGAAACGTATACATATGCTAAGAAGAATGCGGTAAACGGCTTAGGAATAAATATTCCTAAATGGATTTTTTAAAACGGGATTTCTTGTATATTTTATGCTAACTTGTAAATAACTACAAAAGCTTTTAAAATAATTTCTAGTAAGCTATTTCTAGTATTTTTACAACTAGTTCGTCCATTTCAATGTATTTTAATGCAGTACTATAAAGAATCTCCGTGTGTTTGCTCAGTTATAAATAGATATCATGATAATAATACTGGAGAGGACCAATTATAAGTTATTATAACCGTCGACTCGATGATTTACGAACACGCATAACTGGGTGGAATCAAAATTTTTTGATACATTTCATAATAGAATCTGGTTATATTTTGTCCCGTGTTGAAGCGACTATGAAGATATGGTCACGTAATATAAAATTTTGTTTGAAAATCTCGACTACTGTCGAAAAAACTCGGAAAACTAAAATCTTGGTTCTTCGTCTATCCAAATATTCGTCTTATGCAATTATTCAGTCGACGGTTTGACAATATAGTTTGGAAAAATGAAACTTTTAGGTACTAAATTTTGTTCATAAAATCTTCATATGATTGGTGCAAATCAAGCGTCTTTCTGTGTTTTTTCGTGTAAACTCTTTCCTGTAGAGTATCTTTCGTAAAGATTTAGGAAGGTATTTACTTCTGTAAGCCCCGCCGCCATCCATTGACCGTGGTCATGACCTGCGATAGTTTGGGACCCAGAAGGATTATGGCTCTTTACCCTCCCTATCGCTGTAGGCCCAGACTGCCTCGTAAAGGTGGACCCCATCCTTCACATGTAAGCCCCTGAACCGAAATTTGGTTTTCAAAATGTCGGTTGATGTTTCCACGTTAATTTGGTATTGTTTATAGTTTAAAATATTTGTAGGTATTATCAATTTGCAAGTCCCTTATTTTGTTTGTGACAAAACAGAAAATTCGGAAGTAAAATTTGTGAAATGTATGTACAGGGTGTTTCCTAATGGCGTGCAGAAAATCCATGGGCGTATTGTATGACTGTAATTAAGGTAATTTCGTTAAATAAACATAAAATTCTAAAGCAACCGTTCTCGAGCAACAGGGATTTGAAAATAAAAGAAATAACTTAATTTTTTTTATTTTTAAACCGCTTGTGATATTTTTAATACATTCGGTATCAATTTGTTATTTATAGCATACTAAAGTAATATTATTAAACTTGTATACATAGGTATCATAAAAAATACACTTAAGAAAATCAGTTTTGTTGTAGGATACGAAAATTGTGTAGAGGATAAAAAAGAAGGGTAGAATAGAGCATATGAAGACACATTTTATTTTTAATACTATACAGGGTGATATAATATTTGTTTATCAAAAAAACATAATAGTACCCATAATTCCACTACTGATTATTTATAAAAGCTGAATTTCTTTTATTTTATAGCTGCTAAAATATAAAAATGTATACCAAATTTGTTAACAATATCTCGAGCTGTTAAGAAATAAAAAAATTCAATTAGATTTTTTTTTTAATTTTGAAGAGTAGCTCGAAATCAGCGGCCTTAGGACCACTATGATTATTTAACGAAATTACCTTAAGTCTTGCCTCTGATTTTCTACATGCAATTAAGAAACACCCTGTATATACAAGAAAACCCGAATAATACTGATTTACCATTACGAGTAATTGAAGTTATGTAATAATAATTCTATTTTGATAGATAACTGATCAGAAATATCTCCGGCTAAAGATCATATTCCTTTTTCGGCTGGACATTATTCATTCTCTCCCAAACGCGACTTTGGTTCGGTCTGTCGATCGCTGCATCGCTGACCTCAAGGTTCTTTCTAGGCTAATGATCCAATAAGAATTTTGGGAGTGTGCACAAATGGTCGAAAAACAAAATGTGTATACTTTAATCTCTGATGTAACATCGACGTGTTCGTACTTCATATAAAGCCGAAGTGGCTCCTTACGGACGTCGAGTACGTGACCTATTCTAAACGTTATTGTTATTGAGGCGAGTGAAATAGGTTCCTTGTACGAATAGATATAAAGCAGCTATTTATTTGTAGATGTTCAGTATAAATTTTATTTTCACATAAAGTTTTTCGTACGTTGCCTTATAAGGAAAACGGCTACTTCTTTTTAGAGGGCCACTTACTAAACGTTACACAATCAAAATTTCTGAAATGTCTGAAACAGCATATTTTCTATACAACAAAAAGAATTCTTACCTTTACTATAATAAAAGAGTAGAATAAAATACTAATTTAAGGAGTACGCAAAACTGTATTAACGTTGGAAAATGTTTAATAATACATACCATCTATCCAATGGGCCTTCTCCACATCTTTTTTTTATTTGCTTATTATAAAATATGTACTTAAATGTCTATGCCTAAAAAGCATTTTTTAAAATTTTTTTCGTCGCCAGATATATTTTGGAAAAATTGTTAAAATTACCATATATTTCAAATAACGCGCCATTGACCTCATACTCCTGTTCGTTGTTGTCTGTTGGCTGCCCTGCATTTTGTTTTCCGTCAAGTGAAGTGTGCTTAACCTAACTTTCGTTTTGTGTTTTAATTAATTTGATTTAAAATGAATAAAATTGAAGAGGGATATCTTGATGCAAGCACCTTCGGGTGGAGACATCATGACGACGGCTGTAGGCCAGACTCATTCTCGTCAGTATAGGGATAACTTAAGACTGATTCAGATAACCTTCTAAGGCCCGGTTTTTCAACTGATGGTTAACTTGTAAGTTAGCTAACCAGTACCTACAAGTTAACTGATGGTTAATTTGTATATGCGTTTTTCATTCATTTTTTGATCTCCGGTTTACTAACTGAAGGTTTCCATTTTATTTATTTATGTTGGCAATATTTTTTCCAAGTTTTATGGGTTTTGCTCACAAATATGGAAAATGCACATCACCACTAACCTAACTTTTTATAGTTTAAGCGTAACCATCGTGATTAGTTCACGACGGCTACGGTTTAAGTTTATTTTTGACTTTGACAAGTGTGATAAGTGTTTGAAATGGGTGATAAAAGCTTAGATAATGATAAGAGTTCAAAAAGATCGACTACTTTCCATTATGAGGAAGAGCAATTATTAATAGGACTCGTAGACAAATACAAAAACATTATTGAATGTAAAAAAAGTGGCTGTATTATGTGGAAGCAAAAAGAAGCAACTTGGCTCAAAATTAAAGAGGAATTTAATAGCAAAAGTAAAATAAATAATTTTCGCAGCATAAAAACTTTAAAAGAAAAATATATTAACATGAAAAAAAAAAGCTAAGAAAAAGTTTTCTAGCAATAAGGAGAATGTATCTGGGACTGATGGTGGTCCAGCTAAAATTGTTACCACTTGTTTATCAGCAGTTGTTGACTTGCTGATAAACAGTCATTTCTGAAAGAAAAATTATATTCAAAAGTTAAAACTCCCAAGTCAAACTTCTTTGTAATTTAGTAAATTGTCTACAGCTTACCTATGTGTTGGGTAGGAAATAATATCCTCTATTTCTTCCAACAAATTTTCTACTGTACGTTGTGACAGCCTAAATCTATTAAAAAAATCTTTACCATCGTATTCTTCGAAATAATTCGGCCTATGTCGTATTACTTTTGGTCGTCTAATTTCCTCGTCACTGCTATAGGCAATAATATCATATTCCATAATGATTTTAAAGAATTATTATAAGTTTATGGAGCAACAAAATTTCTTTGACAATTTTTTTTAGGTTAGAATCTAAATATTAACATCTATACTTATAGTTAACCACTGCTTTATGAACAGGTTAATTTAACCCAAAGTTAACTACTAGATTTCAGGTAACTAGGAATTGAAAAACCGAATGTTTAATTTAACCATTGGTTTTCTCCTAACCTCAAGTTAACCATCATTTGAAAGACCGGGCCTAAGAGTTGACAGTGAAATGGTTAACGATTTCGACGTCACAAATAGCAACTTTCTAAGTGCTGAAGTGCGCAATGTTAAGACAAGAAAGTTAGTTTTTATAACCCAAGTTATCAAATCATTTAGTTGATTCTATTTTTAAAAAAGTAAAATAATATGTGGCAACGTGGAGCCGTTCTTTAACTTGTCTACATTTTATTGGCTACTGGAGTGTGATGTCAGCGAACCGCGCAGTTTGAAATGATTCATAAAGACCCGTCACTTTGTACTTAGATAACTTCGCTTAGTTACAATTCTTTAATAAATTGGGTTAATTCTACCTTTACTTATGTACCAGTATAACGTTTGATATTCATAAGATAGTAAAATTCAATTTAGTGGAAAAGGTCCTTTGATACTCATGTAGCCATGCATTATTGGAATCAGAATAAGAAATAACGACGAATTAAAAAATATCAAATCTGTGTTTGTTGCAGATGGCCACAAACTGACGAAAAACCGTTTAAGTATCAAAAAATCTTTTATAGTATATTTTTAATATTATTTATTGGCTTATTTAACTGTTTACGTCTTTTTTTATATAGGAATTAAGCCAAAAAGTTAACTAAGAGATAAATTATTAATGAAATTGTCAAATACTATGGTTCAATAAAGTTTTATATTTCCTCCTTACCTATAATGTTAGGTATACAAAGGAATAACCTTATTATTTTTAAGATATGTCGAAAACAACTACTTTGCGTGCAACATGCACCGACCAACATTGAATTACAGCGGCATATCGTGACCTAATCGTCTTTAATACATTTTTATTTTTATTTATTTATTTATTTATTTATTTATTTATTTATTTATTTATTTATTTATTTATTTATTTAGCGTACACCACCCGACAACAATGCCAATTAATGGGTGGGAGTAGTGTAAAAATTACAAAAGGATATAATAATATTAAAAAAAGAACAATAAGATGAAGGAATAAAAACATACAATACTAATAAAAAAGAATATTACGCATATTCTCTTCACATTCAACAAAGTTAGTTGTTACACTAGATAAGTAACATAGAAACAAATTAAATTAACATAGATAGTGAATAAAGTGTAGAAACAGGACACAAAATATAATAATAAGATTCTAAGGTTATAAAATTGTATGTCGGATATTAAGTAGCAGAAATTTTCTTTTTAATAGATGGTATAGTATCATGAAAGATGTCAACGAAATTCTGCACCTTGCAATGATAATAGTCCATTCTGTACAGCGGAGAGAATTTTAATAGGTTGGTCTTGGGTGTCGGAAGGTAAAACAATGATGAAAACCGAGTGGTAAGGTGGGGAACACGAAGACATAGAGAGTATAACAAATCCGGACAGTCAATTCTGTTGTTTACAATTTTGTGAAGAGTCACCAACGAATTACACATACGACTAGTGGCCAAATCATTAATAGTGTTATCTACATTTTTTAAATAATGAAATATTAAACAAGCATCTATATTACATTAAAAATAATTATTTTTGGTTACCTACCTTTTGTATTGAATTTTAATGAAACATTTTTTTTATTTTTGCTGACAAAACTGAAATTTGGGGGATTGCTACAATTTCAGTTTTGTCAGTAAAAAGTAAAAATATTTTTTTCATTAGAATTCATTACAAAAGGTACGTAACCAAAAATAATTATTTTTAATGTAACATAGATGCTTGTTTTATTTAATAAAAATTTATTAAAGATAATAAATTGAGGTTGTGTCAAGATATGCCTTTGCAACTCAATGTTGGTCTGGCTTATTGCACGCAAAGTTGTTCTTTTCGACATATCTTTAATATAATAAATAAACTTTTAATTCAGATCAAAATTTATAGAGCAAATGTCTTCGCTTTTTTAAATATACATTTTTCTTATCGATAACTAAATAAATTAGCACATTTTGTAACGTTAAATGGACGTCCAAGATATGTATCTGGGTCAACATGTAAATGATTAAAGTAATCACATTTGTTGGTTTATTTATAAAATTATTCTGCACTTCGAAAAACGGTCTATGACTATGAATGTAGAAGTCATAGCCTTAACACCGGTTTGTTGGTGTTGCTGTCAGTAATTACAACTTTCTCACTATACAGGTATTTTTCAAATTAAAGTAAAAAATATTGTTCGTGGTTTGTAATTAATATAAATAGATGAACGATACCAGGTGTTGTACATTTTTTTGTTGCCAATGAAGGTATATTAAATTATGATGTGACACTGTTGATGTTATTTATTGTTCTAATTTTTATCGTTTAAAATATCGATATTTTTTAAGTTATGGAATAATCTCTATACCTCATAATAATCCCAAATAATAAGTCAAATCAATATTGACTTGAGTTACCAATAAAGAAATATGTAACAATAATGGATTTTCACAAACGAATCAGAACCAGTCCTTTAAAAAGATTTCGGACATTTCTTATATGTATTTACGTTTGTAGATATACTTGTTTGTAAAAATAATGAACATTGAATTTCTAGATGAAAAGAAGTGGGAACCAAAATATAGTTTTTGAAGTAGTTAATTTTTTTTCAAAACAGGATATTTTTGTTTTATAATATTGAAAACTAAGATCTATCTGATGGATGATGTAGTCGTAATTATTGATTTACTTTATTATGAATTTATTTTTACATGAAAACTTATGTGGTTTATTCTTTTACAGGTAAGTGGTCGATTTGAACTTCACACTTCACGTGATTGGTGAGTAAGGCACAAGGTATCCATGAATGAAGCGCTGTAAATGTTACAAAAGTTAATAATTACACAGGTATTTTTTTGTGAATTTTTTTTCAATGTTAATATTTACAGTAAATACTAAGCAAGTTACGTCAAGCGGTTATTGAAAGGTGATCACAAAAGTTATTAAAATGTAAGGTAATGTAAGGTCTAAAAAAATTTTTTTGAAACTTCGAAAGAAAAAATCAAAGTTGTTTGCTTAAAACATATAAATAGCTCTTTATATATACATAGCTTTTGTCTACAATTTTTAATTAATTTCCGTTTCAACACAACTCCTTTCAACAATTTTTCGAGGGTACACCCTACGTTGTAAGTATTATTATTCACAATGCCATGTGATGGTTTATATATTATGCTGGTGATTATCGTGTATACTGATTAAGTTTTGACCCAAAAACAGAACAATGAATTTACTTACATTTTCTTTTGCATTTAAGAAGTGTCATTATTCATCGTATGAGTGGGTTGAAAGAAGTGAAAACCGGTAGGTACCTAGTACGTCATCATTATCACCATTACATAGCATGAATGTATAAAGTACATACAATAATTTAAAAGGAGTATTTTGAACAACACGTACAACATTTAGTAAATATCAGCGTAGGTTGATTTTAATTTTTCTTTTCTCTTCTGAGTTTAAATAAAACTGCGTGTGCGCAAGATAAAATAACGTACGCAATAGTCAGTAGTATTATTAATAGACCATCAACTTTCGTCATATCTTACTAATTACGAAAAAGTGGTCTCCATATGATCAGTCGCAGTAATTAAGGAACTTATTTATCAAGCAATAGCAAATAAGATTTCTAGTAAATATCTTATTTGTAATAAAATGTATTAGTTTGTGTATTTATTTTATCCAGTTTGTTATATCTGTAATGATGTATAAATTATCTTTTATCAGGATGTATACTAAACCATTTGCAAATTGTAAAAACAGTATTTTCACATCGTCCAAATATTATGTTTTACATAGGTACCTAACCTTTTTAAATCTTGGATAATTTTACTTTCCAATATGTCATTTACATAGTGAAGTAAATAATTACAAAAAATATTTCTGCCTTTTTGAAAAAATTACGTTTTGCCTAAGTATTTAAGTCTGATTTTTTTATAAAACCCATTACAAGCTTTGGCACCAGTGCAAAACCTATTTCCTAAATTTTCTAAAAATATATAGTTTGATGATTGTTTGTAAAACTGATTGAGTTATTGCTCATAGCCACTCAGGAGCCATTTGTTTGCCGAAATGACTGCAGAAAAATTTTATAATTCAAAATATAGTTGGGTGTGAAAATTTTATTGAGTTTGATAAGTAGGTATTTTTATATTAATTAAACTTTAAAATAACACTTATTGCGCGTGAAGTAGAACTAGTCAAGTTTATTTTTTGTGAATAAATCTAAATGGTTATACAGTGTTATTCAGAACTTATCCATAATAAAATTTGGGGATGTTCAACATACATGTAGTGAAAAAATGTAGTGAACGTGGTCGTGCAAAAAAATTTTTTTTGGCTGCTTCTGAAAACTATTTAAAAATTTTTCATTGCACGCCGCTGGATACTGGTTAACTGTAATGAAGTGACCTTGGGACTGACAATGCAAACTGGCTAGCACGAAAAAAACTTCGGAAGTTCTGAGAGTAGGTATACCGACACCCGGCGCAAAAAAAAATTGCAGCGTTTTTACTTTAAAATAAACTTAAAGATAGATAGATGTGACCAAAGTGACGTGTCTTTAAAATGAATAAAATTTTGTTACACTAATTTTGAAGAATTGCGCTACTTGATTACTAGGTATTAGAAACATGAAATTTATAAAAAATTTGCACATACCTTGTTACAAAAGCTGTTCGAAATTTTGTCCCTAAAGCTATCCAATTTTGCCGCACTAAAGCGAATGTTCCTCCTGGTTGCTGATCTTGTAAACGCAAATTATTAAGTAAATTGGGGATTTTCAGCATTTTGCTGCAATAACCACTCACAAAACCTAACTCGTAATTAATAATCCACTGGTAACAGCCCATTAACTCAGCATTACTGTACACATGAGCTATTTTGAAAATTTTACAGTTTAACACTCCTACGATAAATAAAACACCGGCACTAGACACACACACACACTAGAGAAGACACAGATAGACTGATGACTGAATAGACAATAGAGATACTATCTCCGCTCCAACTGTATTCACTCGGTCGTCGTTCGAGGTACAAAAACGTGTTTACTTTTTTTACCACATTCTTAGGAATATGGTAGGTATATCAGATGTTGAAGTACAGTTGCCATCTATGTAGTCCTTTATAATGGTTTAACTTTAAACATTGTTTACGGGAAATCCTAAGTCTTTATTAATTTTTTTGGTGATGTCTATTTCTTATTTAAGGATGCACATATCCTCAAAGTTTTAGAGACAAGTTCTGAATAACCCTGTATACAAAACATAGTACTTCCAAAATTTAAATGGCAGTTACTGTTAAAAGTCTAAACTAAATCCAACGAGAGAATGGACTTCTTTGCGCATTGGCGATTAGAGTGGGAAGAGTGTATAGTGAGCTACACAGGGCCGTTAAAACATAAAATGTAGCGCTTCTTCAGTGTAGTAAGTCAATTTGGTGAAATAAATTTGTCAATGCCATGTAATATAAACGCTGAATATTCGTAAAATTAGACATTATGTATTATTTAAAAGGTAAGAACATTAAAAAAGGAAGGTATCGGATCCTGCTCTGAGCCAATTACGATGAGGCAGGGGTTGAATAGGCGGAGATCTAACCGAAACAGGCGAATTTTCGCCCAAGCGCAAGTCCCTTCTCTCGTTGGATTTAGAAAATACGATTACGTTCTTCGAACTAACGCTTTTGAAGGTACAATTTTGCAGATTTTGTGTTAATTCCAAAGTTATTGTCTTGTTAATATTTATAATAGCACTGACTTAATTTTTTCTATTTACTACCAGTGCGAACCGATTTGTTACACAAAGAATTTAGATTTCAATGTTGAACATAAATAATTCAATTAATAAAACAATTAACAGATTTCAAAACCGCTCGTCATTTCGCACTTGCTCTTTTAAACATGCCAATGCTTTTTTGCCATGTACTTTTTAAACAAGAATTATTACTTTTTTCAGTCAGCGAATGAATTGAAATTGAATGCTCGCACCGCAAGTAACGTTACAATCTCGCTGATAGAAGCCAGACTACCAAACCACTTGCAATTAAAAAACTTTTCTTAATTACGTTATAAAATAAATTTATTCCGCTTGGTTAACGTTAAAGTAATCTCGCTATGCCTTGATGCGACATTGACACACTAACATTGTAATAGATTTCTGCGTTGCGAAATTTTTGCATAACACATACACCACAGTTTCCATTAGCGAACCTTATCTGTACAGAAACGGATGGCTCTCACATGTGGCATTGGAGTTTTTAGCAACCTGTTGACTCGTTCCAATTTAACTGCGGATTATACGGGACATTCCAAGCCATGTGTTGTATGCAGGAAAAGATATCGATTTAAAATATATATGTATAGCAACCAGGTGGTCGCGAAGGCTGACCGGCCCAGGTGAGCCACAAATTAGAAATGAAAATTTATATCTAGTACTTATACAGTACGTTTCAGTGAAAATGAATCACACTGAATTAGTACTTTGCCCTTCAAGAAATCCCGAGGCAAGTTTATGTTTGCCTGGAAGAAGATCACCACATTTTGTTGCCAACTTCTTTGATGTTGACTTGCTTACCCGACCCTCTCCCTAGGGTAGCCAAAATATAAAAAAATTAAATTGGGAAAGGGGGTGGGAGTGACTTCCCATGTGAAAGGTCTTTCAATCCTACCTGGATATCAAAAATTATCTTGGTCAAGGGTGGTTGTGGAATGTAAAACGTGTGTCTTACTTTAAATTTGAAATAATTATGTCACTGTCACACTGACATCATCAATAACCTACAAATTTCATACCTATTTATTTCAGTTGTAAAACAATAATGAACTACAAATTATGAAATAACGGTTTTAGTAACAAGAAAAACTAAATTACAGTAATTGTTGGAAATGTCCCCCGTTTTGTTCGATGCACAAGTTGACGCGCCTCCTCATGCTGTGAAAAGCGTTTTGCAGCATTTCTGGCGTTATGGTTGCACATTGCTGAACAATTCTTTGTTGCAGTTCTTGCAAATTATTTACCGGAATTGCGAAAATCTTGTTTTTTAAGTAAGGAAATATAAAATAGTCCATAATTGTCAAACAAGGTGATCTCGGAAGAAACTCAACTTCTGTATGCAAACTTATCAGCCGGTCATCAAAAAACTCGCGGAGGAAAGCAATATTTTCTCGTGTAGTATGTGCGGTTGCACCGTCATGCTGGAAATAACCGCACCGAAGTTCATCATCGTTTAACTGATGCACAAATTCAGCCAAAAAGTTGTGTTGTACCTTTCTGCGTTGACGGTGAAATCGAAAAAAATTGGCCCAATTATTCTTCTGCGAGAAACTGCCATCCAAACACCAATTTTTTGAGCATGTAGTGGCGATTCAGTAAAAACATGAGGGTTATCATTGCTCCACATTCGCATACTTTGAGAATTGATGTATCCCGAAAGGTGGAACCACGCTTCGTCAGAAAAAAAAGTTAAGTCCAGAAGATCGTCATTCATTAAATTATTGACAAACCAATAGCAGTAAGCAAGGCGTCTGGGGTGGTCTGCGGGCAGAAGAGCTTGATGTGCTTGCATCTTATATGGATGCATGTTCAAGTCTTTCTTTAAAATCTTATGACATGTTCCATAAGAAAGTCCAATTTCCTGAGAAAGACGTTTCAAAGGTTTTGCAGGCTCCTCTTCCATACGTGGAAGAACGTCATTGACAACTTCTTCTGTACGAACTCTTGGTCTACCAGCACCTTTTTTATGAGTCACACAACCAGTTTCGCGAAACACTTCAACACAATTTGTAAGGCACGCATAAAAATTGTCCGGTAATATTGCCACGTTTGGGAAGTGCTCGCGAAAATTGTCCAAACACAAACGTTGACTGTATTGCCAATTTCCATTAACTAGCGCACCTGTTCGAAAATAGGCTTCAATCATGAAAATTTTGTGCTGTGTGATAAGAGGCATGATTCAAAAACTGGATTAGAAAATTTCAGCACAATGACTTGACAGATTCTGACACAACAAAACATATTCAAAAATTTAAAGTAAGACACACGTTTTACATTCCACAACCACCCTTGACAAAGATAATTTTTGATATCCCGGTATGTTTAGCAGTTTATTTTTTTTTTTCCATTGATGTCAAAAATTAAGTTTTGTTTTTTATTTAGCTTTTACATTTTTAGTTTAATCATTCAAATAAAGTGTCATTTTTATATGAAGTTTTTGGATATTAAAACTAGTTTAAATAATGTTGTTTAACATTTTGCAACTTTAAAAAAAACATTTCATAGATTTTGTCGGAAAATGGCATGTGAATGTCTGAAGTAATTATGGCTGAACAAATAATTGAAAAACTTTTCACGTGAGGAGTTACTCTACCCCTATTTCCTATTTAAATTTTTGACATTTTGGCTCGAGGGGAATGGAGTACATGTTATTATATCGAAGTTGCCAATAATATGTGTCTCATCATCATCTTTGGATTTTCAAATGTACATTGTATATTTGTATACTTGTATATTCTTCTATATTTCAATTCACGATCAAATTCTGGGTGATTGAGCATCATAGTAAATTTTTGGCTAATTTTGATATATCAAATCCAGTTTTTATATTATTATTTTTGTATCCAGTATCTACATACACTAACATGGTACCTGCATACTCTACAGTAAGATACAACATTTGGATGAACAGAGGAGATGAGAACAGAAATTAGGTGGAGAAGAGAGTAATAGTAACATAAATGAAATATGTGATAGGGTAGAGAAGGCTATTTTGTGTGGGGCAGATGTAATAAGATAAAACGCAGGGGGAAATAAGAAAGGAAATTGGTTTGGCGAGAGGTGTAGAAGTTGTTTAGACAAAAGAAATAAAGCAAGATTGGAAATGTTGAAGAATCCGACTGAGAGGAATAGGGAAATCTTTAAAGAAGCGAGAAAGAAATCGAAACAAATATGTAAAGACAAAAAAAGAAAATTTTTGGAAGAAAAAATAGAAGAGTAGAAGAGGAGTTTAGAAATAAAGACAGAAGAAAGTTTTATAGAGAGGTAAAAGAGGAAAAGAATGGATATAGGGCAAAATCGATATACATTGAGGATGAGGAAGGAAATTTAATAGGGGAAACTGAAATGAAAGAGAGGTAAAAAAATTATTTCCAGGGAAAGTTTGGTGGGAACTTAGAGGAGGAAATTAATGGAAAGGATAAAACAAGGTTCGATATGATTGTGCTGGCAGTCTGATTAAAATGTTAAGATCTAAAGTGGTCTCCAGGAATGTAAAGCTGAGGATATACAACACGGTGATACAACCCACGGTCGTATTTGTGTTACATTCAAAAATGTTAAAGTCATGGACGAACTAATAAGTTGTTATGTATATAAAGTACATTTTTAGTAAGATATACTAAAACTGTACTTTCACTGTAAGATATAGTATACCCCAATATTACATCCAATATTCACCAGTAATTTTTCAAATTCACATTCGAGTAGCAGAGAATACTGTAGAAGGTTTATTAACGATGTAGGTGTTCGCTATGGACTATAATCAAACATTAATAGACAGGAAATAAACATTTTTGTAAAATTTTATGAAATTTCTTATGAAATCTTTAAATTTATTTCGTATGCTTTTATACTGGGTAATATGGAAATTTCAAGTATTTAGTCTGCTTAAAGAATAAAACACAATAATATATTAGCAGTTCTATTTAATAAAATTTAAGTATGATACGCGACGATTTTTTTGGAACGCATTGTACATACATACGCGATAATTTTAAAGGATTCCAGCGCCTCAAGTGGTTGAAAATGTGAACACCGAAACAAGGTACCTAATGCTTGATAAACGCCAAACCAAGCAAATAAATAACCTTGTTTCGATGGTACGATGTATAAACTTCAGAGAGCGAACATTTAGCTGCATTCGTCAATTTAAATAAATATGTTTAAATGTACCCCTAACCCCTACTGACACACACTGACTTGCTTAAATCGATTTTTGAATGACTAAATGAAACTTGCTTTTAAATCGATCCGACTACTGGAAACAATAATTTCAACAAACAACTTTTTGTCAAAAATTTCGTCACTGTATTCGGAAATTATTATAATGACATATCTGCAGTTTTTTAGCCGATGTGTATAGCATGGTAAATGTTAATGCTTGCGTTTAGCAAAATTGAAAGTCATGCTTAGTGGCAGGTACTTACACCATCGCGTTTGGTAATCATTTTGAAATTGAAACGAAACTACTCTCTAATTTTTAGGTGGGCCAGGTTTTATCGAAGTGCCTACTAACTGAAATTAAACGAATATGTGCTGCTACTGCAATGAATTATTTAATTTTAATCTAGACCTAGTATAATGGTCGATCTGTTACGTATCTCCCGGTGTTACCGGATCCTTTTAAGTAAATTATCCATGTAGCAGGTTTTTTGCTTTTTTTGGTTTTCTGTGCCCAGCGTCAGCTGGATTATTTGCAGGTGGCGATACGGCGCTTGCGCGTTCCTGAATGGCGGTTGTTAGTGAAAGTGAAGTTTTGGTATTGATCCATTATGGTGCGGTTAAATTTGCATGACGTCATTTAAAATGATTATCGTTGAAACTATTTCGTTCTGTGTTTCTTCATAGCGAAGATTTAATATATGGAAGAATTTATATTCGGATCAAGCGCTATTGTTTCAATATTATCTTCGTTAAAACTTTTTTATAGAAAGGCAGCGCTTGGATTAATAATGGCCGAGAAAATGTTTTAGAAGTAATGCAACTCGTTATTTACTTTAATTTAACATTTGGGATTTCCAACATTACCTATTATTCAATGACAGGCAGAATATCTTTACAAAATCTTCTGTTAAAGAAGATTTGCCTCTTGTCATCTTTGATTTCTAAATGGTTTGTCCTTCCTATATTTTCATTTTGTCTAATAGAAAAACTTTTCTGGTTCATTTCTTCGTTTAGAACCTATACCATTGTCTAAGCTTATACCATAGAGTAAATATACAAACTTAGATTCAATATAAAGACCATCCTGGGTACGAATTCCTCTATTGAAATCGCTGAATTTGAAATCTAAATGTCTATAATGTTAGTTTCTACGTATTATTATTTGTTTGACGCTTCGGACCTCGCGTTTAAGCGACAATTTTCAGCATTTTACCTAAATACCTGTCTCATCGCTATGAATAAATAATGAGATAAAAACAATATTTCATAATTTTGACTAAATTACTAATATTAAATTAATAATAATCAATGTATTTTATGTACATTCTGATTATACGGAATCGTTGATTAATTTCATTAATTAAAAATACGTTATTTGTTTAGCTAGATCAAGATTTTTATGCTATTAATGACAACATCATTTAATTACGTTTCCACATGTATTCTTTACATTTCGCATTTAAAATAAAAATAAGTATATTTACTGCTGTAACTGTTATATTTTTATTATATCAACAGTTAATTACTTTTATAAGGCTAATAAAACGTTTTATGTTAAACTTTTAAACAAATAAAATAATCAACCCAACAGCGCTACTTTCTTTTTAACTTCGCGCGATTTGTTGATTTGTTGGTAGTAGAGGTTGAGGTAACTAATTAATAATTTGGTACCTAACCTTTATTTTACGTTATCCTGTACTCAACGATAACATTTCTCGGTTACACTGGCAATGTCCGTGGATATGGGGTGTTTGCGGTTTTTTCAATATGTAATCCTCTTCCGGACAACCTTTGGCTTTATAGTAGGGGATTGTTTAATGTATATAGTGTTTTAATTTCAGTTAATAATTAGTAATTAATGATTTAATTAGTCATAAGCCATTTTTATGCTAAAATTATACAGTCGTATTTATTTACTACAGATACACACTCGGCTTGAGGACTTATTCTTCAACAGGTCGATTGTCCAGTCGACCATAAGGATCTCGGAATCGGTAATAGATACAGAGTTGGCCAATTTGAAATTGTGTGTGTTTTTTTTAGAAAATTCTTCATTTTTTATTTTGTTTGCATACGCCAGAAATTATAGCTCCTGTAGTTGCGGTATTTTTGTATATGTGTGTAAATAAGTAAAAGAACATTCGGCCCATTTTCAAAACGTTTTCTCTTGCAGATAGCTGTATGCTCTTTAGAAACGAACCAATGAGAAAACCAAATAAGCAAAATAGCGAATCGTAACGTTAATCAATATCAATAAAAGTTTATCGATATTCATTAAACATCGCATGGAAAATATCGATCCAAAATATGGGGTATCAAAAGGTAAAGTATTTATAATTTAAAGTATCAGATCGTATCGAACATCCCTAGTCCGGAGCGAACTTTATTGCCATCTAACTATTTTTGCCGTGTCGTTGTCGGTCCCAGGCTTTATTTATTTTCTAGCATCAGGCACCGAGAATTCCGAGACATCTGGCAAATGTCTGGCGGTCACCGCGGGGAAACATGAGGGACCGATCCGGCCTACGCCTAACAAATGGGAAGTTGGGAAGGATAAGCAAAATAGAGATGCGGTAGTCTTATTAGTTAGGGACAAGAAGAGGGTGATGTTATGCGCGTATTGGGGTCTAGAATGAATAAGGGGCTCGACTGAAATGTGTAAACATCATCGGATTGCTCTTGCAGGAGTCAGCAGCGGGACAATATTAATTTTGAGGTGGGACATTACCATACCTAAGTTACCGTTTCATTTCGTAAAGGTGGATTTTATATAATAAATGTTTATACCTAATTTCCGTTCTCGACAAATGTATAAATAATTTTGTTTAAACTCCCCGCTTCTAAAATTCACCTCCGTAGAATGATTTTGAAGGTCAAGGCCATTAACATCTAAACACCTAAATTGTTCCCGCTTCCTGCCTGCTGTGTGACTATTAGATTAAAGTATTTATTTTCTGAATATACCTTGTGTTTGTTGTGATAGATAAAAGGATCTTTCATATCGGTAAGGGTACAGATAGGATAAGTAATCGACGATATGATATGCTGCCGATGATTGTATCATAAATATTTCTTTGTCTATTAAGAGAACTGTCGTAGATCAGACCTCAGATATAGCAATCTGTTCAAAGGATAGGAAGGGTCTAAGGAAATTTGCAAATCGCCAACAATACCTAAATAATGTGATGTATCGCCTATACTAGAATCCCTAAATATATTAACTGTTACTTAGTTATTGTTAAATTGAAAATCAGTTGTTTATAATAGAACCTACTTCTGTAAAAATCAATTCTTTTAAATATAATTTATTGATTTATCTTTCCATCTCTTTATATCTTTTATATAGCAATTAAGCAAAATATTAATTTATCTTGTAGTTAACTTTTTGGCTTAATTCCTATATAAAGAAAGATATAAATAATTTAAACAATTTACATTAAAGTTTCGCCAGAGATGTTATTCACAATAGCATTGTTTGATGTTTTCAAGAATCGCAATTTTATTCTAGCAAATAAATGCAATACGAGATGGGGCTTTGAAATCGAATATCAGCGCTTTGAACTCACAGTAATAAATAACAAATGAGCCTATTAAGACAAAAATCGATATTATGCAAAACTGTATTATGATAATATTCACTTTAACTTTCAAGTTTGATAATATACTTCTATTCCTTCTGTCAACTATACAACTTGCATCGACTAATCTCAAATGCTTTCAAAATATTGCAACCAAAATAAATGGTATTGTTATTCGCTATAAAAGTTCTTGATTAGATATATGTATTTGTGGATTACGTATGTGAATTATGTAAATATACCTATCAAATGGAGGTAGCTGCCCGTAAACTTTGCGAAATAACTAAATTGCAATTCCAAAATGTTCATTTCCTCTTCCTTACGGCTGATGGGGAAAATGTTACTCAAAATTAGAAGTGGTAAAGTTTCTCTTCCGTTTTTCTGGCAATATTGGTTTGTTCTTCGAATTCCAGAACAATTTTTCGTGACTGCTAACCTTGTTCTTCATTGGAACTCCCACAAGGATCCATCTTTGACTACCTGCACAAAGTTTCGAGTTTTCCAAACATCAAAACCGACTAAATAGAGGCATATGCGGGATAACCACCATACCCTAAGGTCAATCTGATGAAAAAAATACTATTTTCGAGTCAGCCTTGCCGTTCGAGCGCGAGTTCCACCGCGGATCGGCTGTTTTCGCGGCTTCGACTGCGTCACGCCGACCTACTAACCCCATTTGAAAACCTCGCGGCACGGCTACGTCGACTTTGCCATTGAGTCGCCGGTTGCCTAGCGGAGAGCACGTACGAGTGTCGCGCTTCTTCGCCTCTGCTTATTCTTACTTGCCTTTTTATCAAGCAGCCTTTGGACGACGGTGTCGCTGCCTGCCAGCGTTGGTTCCGTGGGCCCCGCAACGCAGAAGGACT
Source organism: Pogonocherus hispidulus (assembly GCA_963924545.1). Taxonomy (NCBI): domain Eukaryota; kingdom Metazoa; phylum Arthropoda; class Insecta; order Coleoptera; family Cerambycidae; genus Pogonocherus; species Pogonocherus hispidulus. Next base: position 76,957,222 of record OZ004694.1, read on the forward strand.
CGGTGTGCCGTGCGCCAAAAAATGTAACATTCCATCGAAAAGTTGGATACTGTGTGTCTGTGGTGCCACTACAACTGTGATTGTTTGAAGCTGTGTGGATTATAAATTTCTAGTGATTAATTAATTGTTATATTATAGTGATTGTAAAAAATGTGTGTTAAGTTACACCAACTGTTTAATCTAGTCAGGATTTAACGATTAATAATGTTGGAACATAGTGCTATGTATCTCAACGTTACACCACCATACGAGGAAGACACATCGTTCTTTCCGGATTTTTACACCACACGGTGGGTTACCAATTTTGCTCTTGCGTGTGTATGTGTTGTGTGTGGTCCTTTGAGAGTTTGTGATTTCTTTAGTCATTGGAACTTTGCCAGTTCCTCTATAAACGAAAAGGATTTTACAGAGTACGCCTTTTGTTGCTAGACGAAACTCGTTTCTCGAGTCTGCTGCCGTTGACGATTAAAAACACAATCTTCGAATTCGATACGGAAAACGCTTCAACTATTATTCTAAATGCGATACTTATTTCACTTTGTAATTGTTCTTTTATTGTATGATCGGGCAATTTTAGTTTACTGTCGTGATCGAAACTAAAACGTCATTTGAACATTGGAGATGTTAACATTGTTAACAAGTCACTTGTGACTAACTTAATTACAGTGATCGATGGAATTATCGCTTTGCATTTATTGGAAAACGGATAAGTCGGAATTAATAGATCTAGTTGGTCAGATCGTATATTTAGAAAAACCTGATCTTCGATCTGTTGTTAAATTCTAGTAGGTCAATAACTTCATTCAGTGAAGTCGAACGAGTGGGGAGCGATGGAGAGGTATTGAATCATAGGTAATATGCGTACGCCTAGCCATAATAAGTAATGTGTCAAGAATTTTGCTAGCCATATTGTTTCGGAACCTCTGACGCTGGCCGGGAAGTTCATTGAATTTAGGTGAAGCTAAATGAGGAAAAAACGTGAACTTTGTAACAAACTCTCGCTATTTAACCATTCATGATTAATTCGTCGAATAAGCATACCAACTATTTTTTTGGAACAGTTAATCTGAATTCTATGACTTCATGCTCGTTATTGTGAACCCCACTATTTCGAAAAAATATTTTATTAAATTTGTTTAATAACATGTGCACCTAGAAAATGTAGCACCACAAATATTGGAATTTGATCAACTGCACTTAAATACAACAACAAGTTTAATAAAACAAATAATACCATCAGAACTTGATAATAATTTCCCATTTTTGCACGTTGTTTGTTCGAATGAAAATTTAAGAGGATTATACCTAGTGTTTGTCAAAATTAATAATAGAAGCTTGTTATCAATCACATGGAAAACACGCATGAAAACATGGAGGATATTTCAGAATTCAAAACTTGCTTAGGCCTTAAAATGCATTCGTCTTGGGTTTTGAGCGCAAAAAATTGATTGATGTCCAAATTCCATTTAAAGTCATATTTCCAGGATTGATTTTTTCGCAATTTGTTTTTTACGTTTTCTAACATTCATAATGATGTTCCACAACGTGAATAACAAGTAATTCGGTTCGTCGCTTTTGCGGATGTTCAATATATTTAAATGTCACAGGCAATTATTTAAACATTTTATTAGCCATTAGGTATATTGAAAATGAAGTGAATATAAAATGTGTTTCCGGAGAGATAGTTCTTGCCTGATGTGGCTGCGAGAAATATTTTAGGCGTAATATAATTTTAGAGACACGGATTGTCAAGGCTATCTTGATTTGTTTCAAATTTGTACTAAAGGATGATTCAGCACCAAGTAAAATCATTGACTGAAGAATATAGATATGTACACGCTTTTGTTACATTCCTTCCGACTGAAAATAAAGACTTTCCATTGGGTTATTGGGTAGATAAGTTTATTGGTACGAATTATGATCGGTATATGCTTAGAGATTCCACTACGGTGCGCCATTAAAATGTAATAATGAAAATAAAAACCTTTTGAAACGAGCAGGCACAAGAATGTGCAGGTAGTGGATATGGAAGGATCCAGAAACGATCAAAATTGACTTTTGAAGTTGAAGATTGAAATTGAAGAATTTTACTTTATCATCATTGTTTGCACGCCATAAAAAACTCAGACCGATTCTTTCTTTTCTATTTCTATTAGTCAGTTATTTAGAGAATATTGTTTTATTTAATGCAATTAGAAAACTTGAGTGGCTTCTTTGTCAGGCAGACAAGATGTGAAATATGAGAACATACACCACCCAGTCCCTAGTACCAATGTCTATACTTTGTCTTCTGAGCTGAATATTGATTGTCTTTTATTCAATTTTTAATTGTCTTCTCTTGGTTGTTTCACTTTAGATATAAATAGTTGAGGAAACCATTTTGTGTAATCCTTTTTTCTTCACTTCATATAAAAATATGTTCTCTTGCACAGCAATAATGCCAAAGATTGATATATTTACTGCCCACTGATCGGTCAGTAGAACGATTTCTTTGAAAAGGCAATAACCTTCACTTGAACTGGTCGTTGTTTTGGCCTTTTAACGACCATAATTACATACTTAATGTCTTTTTTATCACGTAGGTGCTTGTACTCCTTTGAAAAAGCGTTGAAAGTGAGGGGACCAAAATAAATTTGGGGTTATAGATTCAAAGAACAAAAGTTGTTATACGACGGGCAACAAAAGTAATCTAAAGAATTCGGATCGAGGTGCTTGCCACCTGCTTAACTTATATAAACCCTTTTCTGCTGGCGGTATTTAGGCGACTAGAGAATAAGAATAGTTTAAATTGTATTCTTTGAAAAGGGGTGCCGAATGGAGGAGGATGATGGAACAACACGTGTTTAGCTATTCATTATTTTAGTATCTCAAAGAACTAGTTGTATTAAAGTTTCATAAGCAATTATTTAAAGGAATAAATGAAGTGTTATGCATATTTAAATAATCATATTTGCAAAGGATATGTGCAAAGGATATGTTAGAACGAAACAAAAAAATATTAAGTTCACTGGGTTATCCTGAGCTTCATACAAAAATTGAATTCTCCCTTTTCTTGGACGGGCTATTTTTTTGTAGACTAAATTTGCTTCTGTTTCCACTGTTCGGCTAATTCAGTTGTATGTACTAAAATTTCCTGAAATTGACTGTGACTGCCAAGTGATTTTAAGGATCTAGTCAACATTACTCATTTAGTCAGTGAGTCAACAGTATTTAAATCGTGTTTCTGCAAAAACTTGCTAGCCAAGTTGATTTTATTTAAAACCTTATAGTTAACACAGACGTAGTTTTCCATATAACACCAAATCATTATACTGCACTCGACGCACGTTTCACCAACCAACTTGGCATCATCTAGAGATGGTTAAAACTAAGTCTGAGTTTTAATAATCTCCAGATGATGCCAACGTGGTTGATGAAACGAGCGTCGAATGCAGTATAGTGTTATATGGAAAATGACGTAATACCAAATAATAAAACCTCATACCAAAAAACGATGCATATCAAAAAATCAAACCTTTTTATTTTCTTGGCTAAGACATCTGATTTGTTCCTAGCAGTCTGTTCGCGAGTCAAATCGTGAGAAATATCTGCTAAAGTATTATTGATATTCTCTATTTGATATTTTAACGGATTCTACACAGCTACCACCTTGCGTGTGTCACCAAGGGGTGTTTAAGACTGCCCTGTAATATACATACCCCTCGATCCATTCTGTATGCCAGACTAAACTTTGACTTCTAGGAGTTAAGCTGATTCTACACTGTCGATTAAAACGCGACGCGCGTTGCAAGTTGTGGCTAACCGCTCCCTCTAATAAAGTCATTACTAATGCGGCTATCTATACGGCCGTCAATGGATCATTGTTGTCCATGTATGAAATCATCCCTCAGTTCGGTCACTGTTAATCTACTGTTTGATGATTAGTAGTAAGTTGATAGTAAGTAAAATTCAAAGGCGGTTGCTGGCAGCAAAACAGCCAACCATATTTTTAACTGCTCATGTAGAATCAGCCTTACATGTGTAACTTTGCAGTCGGTGATACCCAAGGATTGTTAACTGTTTACAGGATTGCTCGATCGCTCAAATTTGTCATCCGCCTTTCTGACGTCATCGAAGATCTATGTAATCGAATTGTCGAAATATACCTATTTTGTGTTTGTTATATTTCACATTTGCCAAATAATTTTCGTATTTGAATGATTATTAATATTATTATTTATTAAAGTTTGTAATAACAGTATAAAGTGTACCTATTTTTACAAGTTCGAGATCTTTGATGACGTCACAATTATGGATTACATTGTAGTATAGGGATCGAGCAATCCTGTAAACAGTTAACAATCCTTGGGTGATACCTACCTGATAACAGTGAAATAAAATCTAGTAGATAAACCTCAAACAAAGAAAATAAGCCTCATAAATAAAACGCAGTAAAATAAATAAGATACAGTATTAAAAAAACATTGAACTAATTATATTTTCTTTAGTCGGAATCAGCTCGATAAGTAGACTTCAATGATAATATAGTATCCTATTTTGTTTTTCTAAAATAAACACACAAGTACACCGGCTATGTGATGATAAAAAAGATAGTGGCAACTGGGTGGAAACATTTCTAAAATTCTAAATGAAGTACAAAGTTCCCACTAGTTTCTGGTTAAATCTGTTTCTTTAGGTTACCCTAATGATACATTATCCAATGCAACCATTAGAGGGTAGCTTATGAAATGATTCCCTGTAATAATTGAATTTTTAATCTGGGATCTGTATCCGGAATCCGGGCGTGGGGCGATTAGGGTATACATACATATTTAATTAAAATTTCTATTCTACGTGTATGCAAATGTAATTAACGGATCAATTTATGCTGGTAAGAGTTATAATTACAAGGTTTTTTCATTGAATAACACCTGGATAGCGCGTTTCAGTTTAAAAAATGAAGGTATTCTATTAAATAAATTAATGTAGCCTACATTTCTCAAACATTGTTATTTGCCGGTGATTGGTTTTTTGTATAATGATTAGATAGTGCTGTTGAATAATTAGTGTAGCATTGTCTGGCAGTCAAGCCCTATCAGGCAGGGAAAGTGGTTTGGAAAAAAAATACATTTTTTATATATAAAAATGTTTAGGGGATGCGATTCTACAAATACACAAGGATAGTTCTTCTTGACGAGAGCAATCTTCGTGGCTAATAAATAAGCCAGGGTGAAGTCTGTCAAAACTAACCTACCTACTTATAAAGTTACTTGCTTGTTTCTTGTTTATATACATCGTGTAAATATACAGGGTGTCCACCTAGTGCGCGTAAGTCCAATATCTGGGTTAATAAAAGAGATAACTTAATTTTTTTTTCTACAGGGTTGTCTAATATCCCGAGCTGCACAAAATGAAAATATATTTACATATTCAGGGTGTTCAGTTTTTCCTGGACAGGTACCAACTTCGTTTTTCTAAATGGAAATATATATTTTTTATTGCTTTTTCGAACTAAACCCTTGATTTTAGTAGGACTTTCATCAGCCTTCCCTATACCTAACTTAAACTGTTTTTGAAATATTGACGGGTGAATATTGACATTTTTGCAACTTTGACACCCTGTAAAATCTAAACGGTTTGAGATCAAGCAAAACGGTTTGCACATTCCTATCTTAACTTTTCATAAGCTATCGTTTGATACTAATTTCAAATTTATACAGGAATAAAAAATTTTCAAAATTTTCAGAAAATTTTAAATTTTTGGATAATTCTAAAATTAGTACCAAACGATAGCTTATGAAAAGTTAAGATAGGAATGTGCAAACCGTTTTGCTTGATCTCAAACCGTTTAGATTTTACAGGGTGTCAAAGTTGCAAAAATGTCAATATTCACCCGTCAATATTTCAAAAACAGTTTAAGTTAGGTATAGGGATGGCTGATGAAAGTCCTACTAAAATCAAGGGTTTAGTTCGAAAAAGCAATAAAAAATATATATTTCCATTTAGAAAAACGAAGTTGGTACCTGTCCAGAAAAAACTGAACACCCTGAATATGTAAATATATTTTCATTTTGTGCAGCTCGGGATATTAGACAACCCTGTAGAAAAAAAAATTAAGTTATCTCTTTTATTAACCCAGATATTGGACTTACGCGCACTAGGTGGACACCCTGTATGTGTGTCGAAATGTGTAGAATGTGACGATATAATAGTTGCGGCAAGATTCGTCATAGAATGTTAAAATGATGAGAACTTTGAAATAAATAAAATCAGCTAAATTAATATTGTGGGTCGATTGATCATATTGATGTGTCGGTTTTACAAATATTTAAGGAATTCATTTGCATTTAGCAATCTTTTAGCAATCTGACGTGCCTGATTTAAATTTTTACCGGCACAATATATTCTAAGTTGTACCCGAGGTTGTGTATCTAAGTCTGTTATTCGATACACTATCGAAGTAGTACGTCATTTTTATTACCTACATCTTATTTTAAATATTAGACATTCTTACAGTTTAACTATTATTTATATAGTCTATAGACTATATTATGATACAGGCTGTTAACTACAACAGCCGAGGGATCTCATTTTAGTAATTTGAGTCTTGCCAAATGTTTCAAATTAATTTTTCTAAATTGTTGCCCATTATTGCACATTGTGTATGAATTTACTTTGTACGTTGGTCACAGTTTCTAACGTTTACATATTGTTCTGTCATTTCTGCCCTGGCTTATGTCTGTCTTCTCTCTTTCTGTCTGTTTTCTGTCACTTGTCAGTTCATTTTCTTGTTTAGCGTTTGCATTTTGTGTTTTTTTGTATATTATGATCTAAATTAAACGTATTGATGAATGAAACCATTTTTACGAATAGCAAATTAGGTATATTTTTCCATGTTAATCTCACAAAGTATTTAATTTTGTCCTGGATTCACCTACAGGGAAATAAATCTGTCAACTTCGCGCCATTTGACGGTGTGACGTCACTCAGGTCTTGTATAGTAAACAGCCTTTAGATTCTACATTATTGGTATTTTATTGGTATAAAGACATTTTTCCGTTTTGTTGTAAAGTTTATGAAATATACTATAAAAAAAACGTTTTGGCGTAAGTTTTTTTATATAAAAAACAAAACAGAATCCAGTCAATTAGATGTGCATTGATTTTAAGCTTTAATGTATTCAATTAGGTGTTTTACTTTTCTTTTCTTAGCGAGTTGTTGATGTATTTTCAGACCAGATTTATCGCGTCCATGGCATAAACTACGATAACCTCTAATTTACAAGAGGATTTGCTGCTATTTAAAAAACAAACGCTTAATTATGAACATCAATAATTAAAAATATGTTAATCTTTTATAATATATACATTTTACAAAATAAAAATGTTCACGTAAACAAGAATTTAAGGAATGTTATAAAATAATTTACATACCTAACTTGAAAAATGAAGCAGCTTTAATATTTTCATTATTTTATGTAAAATTTTGTGATGATTAAGAAATCAAAAGATGTTTAAATGATACAAGAAATAGTTAATTCTCATTTTGAGTGTCTAATTATCAGTTGAAATTTCGGTAGAAATGTAACAAACGGACACAATTGCAACCATTATGAAAATTTAAAAAAAAATCAAATAGGTATACCAACGTGAAAATTTTTATGTTTACTTTACTTTTTTATAGGTATGTAAAACTTTATTTTAGCTTGGAAATTATAAATTATTTTTTAAGATTTTGGAATTAATAATGATAATAGCTACGAGCTCGATAGACTTGTGTAGGAGAAGGAGCAGTATGCTATTATTTTGCAGGCCACGAATGCGCCCAGAATCGACTTACGATGTGAAAAATATAACTACCATTTTGTACGAGAATAAGAAAAAAGCTGAAAAATGTTAATTAAAGTGAACAGTAGGTTGTCAGTCATTTATATAGTGTGGGTGTATTACTGGTTGCATATTAAGAACAGTAACAGTTTTATGCGCACTGAATTAGGAGCAATAAATACAATTTTTTAATTGATCTTATACATCTAAAATTTAGATTTTGGATAGATGAAGAATTATTGTCGAATTTTTCTCACATTTTCATGACGAATGTCAACCAACGTCTCTAATAATTTGTATAATACGTTGAAGAAACCGCCTCTAACCTTAATAAAGGTAAAAATCGTTGAAATTCTAATTGATTCTGAAAAGTGAATTATACTTTGTCAGTCGTAAAACAAATAAAGTGAATAAGCTTTTAATCATTGTTTATTAATTAAAGGTTTGAAAATAAGATAAATCGGGCAATATCACTCGAAAACTCACTCACAGCTATGATCGGATATTTATTTATTTATATATTTAATGCTTTATTTAAAAAATTGTAGGAAAAAACCAATTTTGTTTACATAACGCAAAGTCTAAGCCCTATATGGCTAGGTATGATTTTGAAGTGTAATTTTTATTTTATCCATGCCTCGTAAATGAAGCGTCTACACCGGTCGTACTTTTCTATAAATAATGGGGTCTAGAATCGAAATCAATTAAAAGTTTCATTGAATCATGACTCCTGTGCAAATATGAGTAAGAGAAAATGTAAAAGTTTTTCAGTACCTACTTGTTGCCCTTGATCTTGGGTGTTTTGTGTTACGATATAGAAGAATATCTGATTGGTTTTCCCATAAAACATTCATTCTACTTTTTAAAAACCAACTGCCCATTCCTTTTTAAAGTGGACTAATACGGACGCCTATGAAATAATTTTACTATGTAGTAAACAGTATATAGCGGGCGTGATGTGTTTGTCAAGATTTGAAACCGATCCTCTTTCTTTTTCCAATATTAGAGGTGTTTCTATTTAATACAACAATAATTATACAAATCCTTTACTTAGTAAAACACCCGACAAGATTAATAATTATATTGTAATCTAAAAGACTGTTCGGATTTTTGTATCTATTCAATAGGATCAAAACAGTAGTAAGCAGAAGTAGCAGTATCAAGTTCCATTATTGTTTCACGATTCTTGTGTTCGCTGATAGGATATCAGCGTCATGCTTTACTGAAATCAATATGTAACTTACGGCTGAGGTTAATGAAACATGGATAGGTGTCGATATTTTTGGCAGGTGTCACCATTATACTTGGAAAGCACAACAACCTGTACCTGATACATTAATCTCTGTAGTAGAAAAAGTGAACGACCGTTAATCTGCATCATGACAGTTAAAACACAGAGGTGGATCATAATGACAACATTATTTATTTACGCAATAGCACGTCTGAAATTATACATATTACAGCGATAGCACGTTCGTTAAAATTTCCACATATGATATTTTTTACGTAATCAAACTCACGGCAAACATTTTCTGCCAAATAAAATGTTTTCCCCCATTCCTGAAATGCCTAAAAATTAATCGTCTTACAAAATGGCGCGACTTTCACTTAAATCGCTCGGGTCCTCTATTGTATAATAATGGAGAACACGCAATTCCAGCTCACATTATTTTGTAACAATTAGAGGCAGAAATTAAAAACGAATTAACATTTTAAATAAATTTAATCGCCATTAATAATTACCTAATAGACATCCTCGCGGAAATCACGAATCTTGTTGGCAACAAAAAGTTAATGGTTACAACTTTCGGCTGGCTAATTTGAAAATGTTCGACAAATGCCACACTCGTCACGTAATCAGTTGGCGCGAATATCCCAGTTAAAAAATAAATTGGTTGAATATGTTTAACCTCGTGTCGAATCACAATTTTAGTCATAGAGGCTATAAAATAGTCTTGAAAACTGTTGGAGAAACATAGTATTTATCCTACAGTTATGCGACAACAGTTAAACAAATTCAATTATAACTACTGAAAGGATAATAAACAAATATTTTTCATTAATTTTTGAGCACTGCTATTTTAAGCTTATTGAAAGTGACTTGGCTGAGGTTGAAGGTATTCACATCAATCTTTACATATATATAGACTTCTAGATAGTGGTAAAATTTACAAAATAAAGCATGCGGTTATATAAGAAACTGTTATTATCTTTTTTTGAATTATGTGATATATATTTTTCATAGGCTTGACTTGTTATCTGTAAAACCGGGTTCGGAGTACCTAGTTCCGGTTCCTCGACCGGAAAACGACTTTAGTTTAATGAAAGTGAGTGAATAAGGCGAACCATTCATTAACTGAGTGAGCAATTTATTTAGAAAATAAGAAATTTCATTTTCCAGAAATAAGATTAAGTACCTAACAGGAATATTACTTGTTCTAGAAGATTATTATTAACGTAATATTATAATAATGTATTTATGAATATCCATATATTAACTTGGTGATGCCTGTTCAGTGGCTTATATTTGAATAAATTCTTAAGTGCATGGCTAATAGCCATGCGAACTTATAGGCGATGTTTGGTTAGAAGACCCATTCCTGGAATGGGATACCTATAAAATAGATTTCTTCCATTCTGGTTTTAGCGGAAGTAATATCAACTCTCGATTTTTATATAGAACACCCTATATATTATTACATTTTAGAATCTACGTCATTTTCTGAATCCAACGATACAATATAAGTGACATTTCAGCTGTCAAATTACTATTTAGACTGTTTTACTTTTGAATTTAGAGTGCCGAAATGAAATGGGCACCACCAGACAAACAGCGGTTGGTGTCTAGTTTGTAGTCTGTTTCTATTATATCTATTAATAGTTTTGGTAGTCTATTGACATTGATACCACGCTGTATGACGATACATTTTTGACGCTACTTTAAACATTTGTATCTCTGCGAATACTATGAGTTAATGCTTTTACAAACCAAAAAGAAAAAATACATGATACATGACACCGCCATCTTAAAATATTTTGAGTCAAAATGGGGATATGAATTGGAACACGAGAACTATCGAAATTTTATTCTCATGGAATTATAAAAGTGTTTTTCTTGCTTATGAGAAATAGCATTTTATCATGCTAAAATTGCTAACAAAATTATTTTTAAATTTCCGGCCATTTGTTTTAATATTTATGTGATAATTTATAACTATTACTATAAAAACATCCGACATTATTAACGAATGTTTATGATAGCATATGTTTTAATCATTAATTATATTAAGGACAAGATAGTCGGGGCAGTATCAAAATGTGTGCTCGCCTGCACAATATTAAATACCTACTTTTAGTGTCTTGGAATTGAGTATATCGGTATCTCCCGTATACACGTACATTATGTATTTGTAATAGGTATAAGTATTTAGTGTTAAAATGAGTAAACAAAAACTAGTTAAATGTGATAAACATTTTTGAACATTCTAACATAATGGAAATAATGTATTACAAAGTACGTATACCTATCTATTTAAATTCCTAATTATTTATAAACAAGTTTATTTATTATCTACTACAACGCCGAATTTAAATGATACCATAACTAACGATCAAAACAACGGCTATATTAAAAAGTTCTGGCGTTCACTCTAGCGAAATTTTATAAAAGCCGAGCTGCTCACAAAACTTGTTAGACTAGTTATGTTCTATAATCATGAATATGCAAGATATTCCATGGAAATAATTATCTACAACACGAACGAAACTCTGCCTGCGTGTACGACAGCGCCATCGAATGGCCGGAAAGGGAGATAGCCTGCAAACTATGTCGCAAGCCACTAGATGATTTACAGGACTTATTACGAATAACGTGCAGTCGTAGTCGATCTTGAATAGGTCGTCGAAACAGTAGGTCGTGTTTTTAATGAATGCTTAATTTCAGCAGAATGTTATTAATAACGAATTATTATTTAAAAGTTTACAGGAAACTTTTTTTTTGAAGTTCTAATCCTGTAGTCACATTCTTGATTCAATTAAATTCAAGTTAATTCAATATAGTACCTATCTTAGGCCGCGTTTATACTTGGTGGGAGATGAATACGGGTGCTGGGTGGGTGACTGACGACGTTCGCCTGCTCAAAGTGTCAATTGCCATCTTTCCTGACATCTGGAAGCACAAGCGGATCCATTATGTGTTCAGCCTGAAAGTATACGGTCGATTTTGTACTTCCAGGTGGCAAGCGATGGATAGGGACAACGTCTAGTGATAGACAACGTCTCTGGATGAAAATGGCTACCTAAGAAGTTACTTAAAATTAAAATAATCCGATATACATCTATTTATATTTTTTTACATCTGGTTGACTGTAGTCCGTAGGTGTTGTCATATATGGGTATCGTTCAAGAAGAACCTATACGAACACGATTTGCTTACTTTTCCATTGCGGAGGCACTTCGTGAAGGGCGAAGCTGTTAGAAGTGATTATATTTTTAATCGAGATTTCAATTGGCAACGCATATATATTACTTTTTGGCCAATTTCACGTTATTAACATATATCATATTTTTATAAATATTTTATATTTTTAATACCTACTATCTCCATCTTCATATCCCTTGAAAAATGTTAATTAGTTTTTCAGTTTAAATGACTTTGATGGGAATAATGAGCATTTCAAGCATCGCGCAAAGTCGGAGAAAAAACATTTTATGCTCTGTCAGTCTTACTCTTATTTGTAAATAAAAATCGATGATTCCAGGAAGCTGTTCCAGCATTAGTAGTAGGTTTTTTACTTGCCACTTTATTTATAATTCAGCAGAAGCATGTCTCAGAGTTGAACATGTACACGACTGGGAAGAGAATAGATACTCAAAGCGAGGATCATTTTTACAACTAACATAAAAACGTACCTGAAAGCTCTGGCTCTACTACTATAATATAGAATTCGTCGCGCTCCAAAGATCCGAACTTATTAACGTACCTAATTAATGTTCTTCTGTCTCATTTCGGTTGAAAATATAATTTAAAAATATAAATGGCACTTATTTATTTAACATAACATGTATTTTTCTCCACTGTACTCATTAACTGATTGCAAGCTTTATGTATCTGTAGCCGGTGATTATGGTAATATTTGCAGTATAGAAACGGAAAACGCATTACTAGGCTTAAGATATGATTGTTTTAGCAATTACAAGGTATAATGAAAACGTGTTTCTTACACCAACTAAAACTTACATTAGTTTAGAAGCTGGAATTCCAAAAAACTATTTGGAATATAATTTTGTACACAGAAATCGATGCGGAGGTTAAACATTATAAACTTTTATTAGAGTTATAGAAGAAACTTTAGTTTTTATTATATTATAAACTATTTTCGTTAACAAACCCTAGTTCTGAATATCTCTACTCCTCAGTCTGATCAGTTCGAACTGATACTCCCAAATTCATGTTCGTATCTTTTTGGGGACTCCCAGTATATATGGATTATCTTTCTATAGAAATCTATAGTGATTCGTGCAGGGACAGGGCCTGTGTTTCTTTGTGCGGTATTGTGAAAATATTTTTGTGGCAGGAATGGTAATTATAAATCGAATCGGAATTTAAATATGCATTAGAATCGTTTTAAATTTAAGTATCCAAAGCACTTAGTTTATCAGGTAATAACTTTAACGGCTGCCCGGTCGAGAAATATAACTTGGTTTTACAAAGACTCAGTTAAAAAAGTATAAACCATAAAAATACTCGTAAACAAAAGAGTGTGTGATGTCATGCCACGCCTATTTCAATGCTTGTGTTATGGTCATGCAAATATTAATTTGTTATAAAATACTTCTAAAAATTATGTGTAGTCTCCCACTAAATACTCCATGATTAATTATGCTATTGCACAGTTAAATGAATATAGGTAATTCATTTAACTGGGGCTATTGCTTGTACATTTTTCTCAAAATTATCTGAAATATATGAAAAACAACAATTTTATTTTATATTTTACATGTACGCATATTTAGAGAATAATAATAATACCTCGAGATAGAAGCACGTAACAAATGTTATAATATAAATATATCGATAAATATTAAAGTGTACCCAAGTTTATTCATTTCGTATATTGAACATTTAAAAATGTTTTTTTGAAAAAACTTTGTGTTTAATATTAATGATTAAAGCCAATTCTAAAAGCATAGTGCCTGGTATAAACAGAATTTATTAATATGAATTTCATAAACAAAAACACAAGGTTGAATGAATCAATCAATTATTATTAAAAGATTTATTGCCTTACTATTTTATTAATCCATGATATTTTTAACTCTGCTGACTGAAACCATTTCCAGATTTCGCAATTGAAAGCAGTGATGTTTTACTGTCTCCATTGTTATCTTGCCTCGTATTGTTTATTGTTTACTAATTTATTTAATATTTCAGGCAGTTACATTTGCTGAAATTCAATTCACTATTTTATTTTGCTTACATAATTCTCCATATTTTTTTCCATAAATTTGTCAACTTATTGAAGTCGTATTTTTAAGTGTTTGTATATTTTCGTGCAAGATAGGTATCTTTATGTAGTCACTTTATAGTATTTCCGAGATAACTTGGCGAATATTTTTTTAAAACTGCATTTTAAACTCGAATCTAAATAATAACTCGTTTTCTATGCAAATTTTGATAGTAAGTACATTATACTTCTCTTTTTCTTAATGTATTTTTCGTGTGGTTACTTTTTTCAGTACAACGCCTTGTATAAATTAAGGAGTAAAACACATTAAGCAACCGGTAATATGATTGCAGCTGGTGATAATTTCAAGATTTAGTAGAAATAATTCGGATTATGGATATTTTTATTGCGCATCAGCTTACATATCGCAAAAAAGGAAGTCGTATTTATTTGAAGACAATAAATTTAATACGTTAGGTATATACATTCTGAATTTTTTTCATGGGGGATATAAGGGAGATTTTGAACCCCTTAATTTTTACCTTCGTAATCGTTATACTGAGCAGGAGTAGTGCCAAAAATGATACTCCTATCTTATGATACTGCGCATAGTCAGTATAACGATGTGCTAAAATTTAAGGGGTTCAAAATCTCCCTATTAACAGAGTATAATGCTATTCGTGAGCCGATATTCATTAACAGAAAAGAAATCAATTTGTCACTCTGGGTATTGTAATCACATTTTGTGTAAAAGTAGGCAAACAAAATATTTCATAGGGGTCTCTCCGAGGGCTTCCTTTTATCTCACATAGTACTTGGTACTTAAATTGCACTCGATATATTCCATAAAATTTTTTTGCAAAACTATTTGCACAATAAAACTATTTGCACAATAGATTACTTGGAGGTGAGGTGGATCATTTGGAAAAAGAAAAATTGGACAGCGGTATCCGTTTTTTTAAATAAAGATGTTGATGATTGCATGCCACTGATTTTCTCTATTCAACGTGTGTTAAAATACAGGTCAGTGGAACACATCTTTAAGACTCATTTACATTTATCACTTTGGATGTTCATCTTGGAGGAATCATCCAAAGTGATAAGTGTAGATTGCCTTTTATTTGTGTTGCATCCAAAGTGTACATTAAAAATGAACGATGAAACAAATCGACCCTCTACCTATTTTTGATGAAAGAGATGTGCTCTGAACCGATGATTCATCCAAAGTGAAGGCTCAGTGAAAAATGTAAATACGATGAGTTCATTTTCGCCACTACTTCACTTTTTAATTTTGCTAAAGCTAGTCTAAAGGCCCGTTTTCACGCTCATGCTATTTGTGCAAATTGATTTGTGCATGCAATTTGCGCAAATAGAACTGAAATGTTGTGGCTCGTTTACACGTTCATGCAAATTGCGCAAAATGATTTGTACATGCAATTTAATAAACTGAACTGTTGCATACTGGTCAGGTCTATACAAATTTGTGCCTCAACCCCCAAATTCTATCCCCAAATCTCTCTGTCCCCAAATTCTATCATGAATTCTTTTTCTTTTTTTAGACATATTTTTTGTCAAACAAACAACACTACTAAGTACTAACACCGAAGTACCTATATGAAAAGCACGTGGAGGGTGCACGTAAGAACAAGAATTCATGCATTTGTGCCAACCACATGCAAATTATCTGTCCGATCAGATTTTACTCAAGCCAAATTTTCTGGCTCGTGCAAGTTAACGATTTTGGTTTTCACGCTACAATTTACTTGTACAAACTGGCATGCACAAATCAATTTGTGCAAATTGCATGAGCGTGAAAACGGGCCTTTAGGATCACTCCGGATGATTTCACTCTGGATGATTCACTTTGGATGTACATCAAAAGTGATGCAGTGTAAATTCCGCTTTACCAATATTAAAAATAATTATTGGTTCGTTGGTTTCCGATATACAGCAGATTTCCTAACTTTCAATGGAAAAAATGGAATGGAAAAGTGATTCTTCAAGTTTTAAGAATGTAGACTTGGTTGCAACCAATTTCCCTTAGTCGCCATACCTGATTGGTTTGGTATTACCAAAGAATGTAGACTAATAATCTTTGGTATTACCATGGCATGAATATCTTTTTTTTATTTTTACTTTTATACTACTAGAGAATGGATTATTTATGCGCCAGCAGTGAATCATCAATCTGGAACGTATTTTTCAGATTGTAAGCCAAGTTCCCACCATTAAGTTCTTTAATTTTAAAATCATCCTGCAGAAACTACTCGTATTAGAGAATAGAGAATGTTTATTTTGGACTATATCATGTGCCTTGAAGCTTTTACTATTGTCATTAATGTGACTGCTAATGTCATTAACCATATTGTTGATTGCCGTTTTCTGTAGCGTCACATTATCAGAACCTTAGTACAGTAGTTATCTGGCTTGCAGTTGATAGATGTGGGCAACGGACATCCCGTGCTTCAAACTTGCTCTTCGCTTTTATATACCGGGTGACTTCGTATAAACTAGCACCTCCCGTAACTTTTTAATTTTTTATCGTACTGGAAAAAAGTGTATATTTTTTTAATGGAATGCCCTGTGATTTCGGCTAAAATGAAAGATCTTTTTTTCCGATTTAAAATATTCCATACAAGTTGACATTTGGTTCAGCCGTTTTTGCATTATGTAAGTTTAAAGTTGCATTGAATTTACATTATCTTGGTATACGCTGCCACGATTAATGCATAGAAATCAACAACTTTTTGACCAGTGGGCCATGAAAACAAACAATAGTAACAAATGTTTTTGAATTGACATTGTCATTTAAATAAATGTTAGTGGAACTAAATCGATTCCTTCTAATAATAACTTTGGAATAAAAACCAGATTTGGAAAGGAAAAAATTTCCTCCATATCAGTTTTTTATTTTTTCCGTACGATAAAAAATTAAAAAGTTAGGGGGGGTATGGCAGTTTATACGAAGTCACCCGGTACAATATTTTAAGGAAAACTTGATTCTTGTCAATTTTAATACCTCGTGTTTTTTTAGAGAATTCCTAAAAAAAGTCCCTACGACTCGGTGCTACACGCATTGTCGGGTTTGTAATTAATATAAATAATTGCAACAATGAGCACCGCTATGCACCTTTGTCGTTGTAATCGCTTGGTTAATGTCTGTTTGAGTACTTATAAACACGCTTTGTCAAGCTTAATCCATTTGTTATATTTGTATCCTTTTTTAATTAGCTCAAAATCCGCTGCTCTCCTTTATCTAACATACTAAAACTATTATATTAAATTAATTATTACGTTGGCGTTAAGTCAGTAATTCATTACGATAAGACCGCTTCTTGCAACTAAAAGGACGGTTAATTTCGAGCTATAATTTTTGTATCACCGTTAAACTTATAGATCGCTGACTCAAGTCTACGTTATTTACATTAAAAGATACCTATTCCTATTGGTGTTAACTATAAGGACTAATATCCACTATCTTATTATGCTTAATTTGTGTGGAATATATTTTTATATGAAATTTTCTTTAATATCAAATTATATTTTGTATTCACTGATCTCATAAAATTATCATTTTGTTGGGCATCTGGAATGCATTATAGGTTATAGATTCTGAAGGCCCAGAATACCTAAAGGCGGGTTCTCATTAGTCAACTTCATTGATCAATATCATTGAATCTATGCGATTGAAAGAAAATAGATTAATGTGAATATCCGTTCAATGATATTTGATCAATAATATTGCATTTCAATATAACTGAAAGGCATTTCTACTTTTGGTTGAATCAATAGACTGATTCAATTAGATCGAACAGTGCTTGATAGTGGGAACATGCGTTCAAGTTCAGACGCCTTGAAACGCCGCGCCAACGTCCGTATATTTGAGGTTAAGTTGTGTATTTTAATTCCTAGGTATGTACTTAAATTCTGATTTTTAAAGAATTTAGCTAAACTTTATTGTATTTCATAATAGAAATGTCCAGTTTTAAATGGAGGGACAACCATATTATACAGGTTTTGGAATTATACCAGTCAGAGGAGTGTATCTGGAACATTAGCAGTGAGGAATATAAAAACATAACAATGCGTGAAAAAAGTTATGATTTTTTAAATATTCCCATATAATACGGACGCCAGCCCGCACAATTTTCTTCTTTGCAGCCATTTTTTAAACTGACACTTGTTCAATCGTATAGATTCAACGATATTGATCAATGAAGTTGACTAATGAAAACCTGCCTTAAGCCGTGTTTTAGGCACATTTAACTTATTAACGTTTCCAACTAATCACTGATTCTGATTAGTCGAGGACTCAGTCCATGATGGACGGCAGCAGAATTGGATTCACCATTGCCGCTAAATACAGTAACCCGAAAAAAATCGCGAACCAATATATCAGAAGCACAACTTGGCACTTGAAATTTGGAATTCATTTTATTTGTTCTCTTTCGCTAGACGGTGTAATTCTGTTAATCTTAATTAAATTTCAATGTTTTTATAAGAGTTTAATAGTCAGCAACATTATCTGTCTAAAATGATTACGAGTAAACGAAACACTTATCAGCCCTGTTGTTTTCTTTCTTCACCTAGAAGTCTTTTATCTGTTATCTCTCTTGCGAGATACTAGCGTCACATACACTTAAAATTAGATAAAAAAAATGTATGAAATTATCGTAAGGCAGTCCGCATCTTTAGTAGAGTTTAGTTCCTATAGAATTATCTCTGGTGTGGTTAGTGCTGTGTAGTTTTTAAATTGGCAATTGGGTAGCCAGATATATTTTTTTATTTTTGTAGTTAAAGGCATGCCGTTGTATCGACACTGTCACTGTAATAAAACGTCTACTGCCTCATAAAAAACAGTTACGTAAGTTTTTCTGTTAAACATCGTTGTCGCTTGGCTAACATAATAATATCCTTATCATTATTTTATGCAGTTATATGGTTATTTATTGCCTATTCTAGTCGGTATTGTTTAAACCGGAAAAGATAGGCTCTTGTTATTTTTCTGTAACATTGTAAATTGCACGCAATGCGCTTAGGCGAGTCGTTTAGGATGTTATTATATTATACTATATAGAAAGAAGCATGGGAAAGTAATAACGCTGATGAATTAAAAAATTAATTGTAGAAACACGGCTTAGATCCGTTGATAAAGGGGTTTGTGAGAAATTTTCTTTCAGTTTGAGTAGGATGAATAATAGCTCAAATGTTGTTAGGGTCCATTTCGGTAATTTATGGTGAAGTTGTTAAAATCTTCATTCATTTATATTTTCATACTAGTAATAGTTAAACATTTTACGTTTATTAATTAAATAAAAAAATAATAAGAAATCTTAACTTAATCCATAGTCTAAAAATTTTATTCCATGAGTAAAAACTTAATTTATTCCTAAAATGATAAGATTGACATAAAAGTTAACCACAAGTGGTCATATCTGATTTGAGGATTGGTTGTGAGTAATGATTTAAAAAAATAAAAAACCAGACGAAAATGAACAAATTCAGACAACGCGGCAAAGTTGGCGATGGCAGATAAATACCGACAGATACAGAAAATATACTGACTTGCGCATGTATCTCTCCCACACAAGTCCCCCTCTCCCACACAAGTCTCAGAGTTTCGGGCTAGTCCTTGTGATTAGAATGAGGGGTAGAGATATTATTATTATTATTTATTATATATTTTTCTTACTCTTATAAAATTTGCATCAACAGCAATCGCAGATCCATCAAACTCAAATAATTAGAGCGCAAACTGTTTAGCAAAATTGGTTAGTGATTGGTAATTGAACATGTATGATCATTTGTCTCAATGAAATTAAAAGAAATGCTTTCGAGGTCAGGTCTTAAACTAGGTTAGAACTTTTTAGTTTTATTTTTATTAGAATGTGTGTGCTTCTGACTTAAACCGCCAATTCTCAGTAAAGGTCAATTCTTGGACTCGGTGGTCGTGTCAAACCTGTGCGTCAATATGTATCTTTGATTTTCTGATCTTTCCTTGTACTAGGCGGGTTTAAAAGGAGACATCCTGTCTGTTTTTATATTTATGAATATGTCATGTGATGGCATTATGAAGGTGTAGGTTTTATCTCTAATAAAGAGAGATAATCAAAATGTCAACCAATTTTTTTTCAACTTTTTCAGCATAGAGATTTTTAAGATATAAAACAACAATTAGATATATATTATTAACGTGATGATATTACTATATTACATTTAACGCTATATACTTGACAACATTACGCTTGGGTAGATATAAGAATATGTAAAAAATAATAATCTCTAGTACATTTGCCATTTAATATATCCAAACGCATTTTCTGTGTTTCTATATAAATAAGTTGTATAATATGAATAAATTACTTCATTTAATTAAAATTATTTTTCACTCTGTGTATAATTTAGAAATTTCAGTGTCCCAATGTTACCTAAATTTTAAGGTTAAAAGTGAAAGCGAAGTTGTTCAGGAATTATTTAATTCAGTAACGTTTCGTCATATTCCGATAAAGCCAAATATATATTAACTGTATTGCTTAAATGAGGTGACGCATTTGGTATTATAACATTTTGGAACCAAGTTCTAAGTAGCTAATTATAATCAACTATTGCTGTTTTGTGAAAGGTTGTTTTAAATATGTATCGTATGACGAATTTATTTTAATCAATTTTGGGTCATTTAACTTAATCTGAAGTTTACCGAGATGCGGTTTCGGTGAAACTCGATATAAACGACTTCGATGCCAAGATCAAGGTACCTATAGAGTTTTCATAAATTCCTCAGTCTCACGTGATCGCGATTGTAGGCAACCAAATTTACGCTATTGGTGTAAATTTAAAAAATTTCCCACAGACAGTGATTATGTCAGTAAATTAGTTATTTCATATTTCCTTTACGTATTCTAAGTTGCAGTTGCAGGCTGTAATTTTTATTAATAGAGTATTCAATTTGGTCAAAATATTAAAAAACAGATTTGAAATTTAGTCACGTGAGGACTTTATGTTAAAGTCCGGTATATATGTATAATTATTTATGGTTAATCCACTTCGTATTGTAATATAGGTATTTAAGAAAGAGTTCAGACATGTATACATTATTTTATACATTAATTTTTTTTTAATTATTAAGATTTGAACGTTTCAGTTGAGATTTAGAAAAAGGTCAATTTAAGCGTAGTAGTTAATAACCGAAACTTTAATTTCCGAAGTAGCCTTGTAAACAAAATTTCAAGCGTAAAAAGTACCTCTCAAAGTACCTACGTTAGGTGCTATTATCGACTAATAAAATAGCCAGAATTGCTTTAGAAAATATGTTTTATATACAGCTTTTATATTATAAACATTCTATTAGTAATTTTTTTATAGTTATTTGGTTGGATTCATTCCAAAACAACTAAACCTAATAAACGCATTTAAAATTGTAATAACCATAGTGTTAGTAGTTAATAGCATTGAGTTAATAATAATGTAAAATCAAAAAGTAGTAATATTTTACCTTATTATTTTATCAAAAACATAAGGTTTAAATTGTATTTTATTGCAGGCTGCCATTTGCCTAAACAAAAATTTTATTCGCATTAAAAGAGGCAAGCGGGTCAATATACAGCAGAAACTAAATTTAAAATTAAAAACTTGGCTGAGCTCCTACTCAGTTCTTAAATAGTGAGCAAGTCGTTTTTGATTTAAAAAATGCGAGAATAACTTTGAGGACTTTATTTAACGATATTTAAATTACTTTTAAAATATGGTAAAAATTGGAAATCACTTATTATTAATTATTTTTACTAACCTACATATTTTTACATATCAACTAATAATGTAACAACATTCTGTAAGTAGACATATTAAATCCAAATCGCTAGCTTGTTAAGGTCCGTTTTCACGCTCATGCAATTTGCACAACTAAATTGTTGCATGAAAACCAAAATCGTTCACTTGCACCAGCCAGAAAGTTTTCCTTGAGTAAAATCTGAAGTGGTTGGTTAGATAATATCCATGTGATTGGCACAAATACATGAATTTGTTAACAACCACTCCAACTCGACGCATGCTTAATAGCAGCGAAGTCTAGTCCTGATCTGCTCTTGAATTTTATTTTTTCGGTGTTCTGTGACTAGTTGACGACATACATACTCTCAACGGTTTACATAATTATTTTTGTCTGCTTTGTATTTTTGTTAATAATATAATAATGTCAAAAAAAGAAAAAGAATTCATTACAGAATTTATTGAGCTGTATATAAAGGTAGACTTTCGTAACAAGCGACACCGACAGGAGACCGAGACAGACGACAGCGACACTACCGATACAATGGAATTCAATGCGATTCCGTTCGAAGCATGCGACAGGGACACGCAGCTCCGTGGTTGTCGCGCCTTGTACCTTGCAGCCTGTCTCACGTTTGCTTCTACAGCAGTAGTGTCGCTGTCGCCACGCGGATACAAGTGTATTTTGGCTCTGCAAACAATGGCTTCTAAGTACATCGAAAAAAGCTAAAATTATTTTATCACAGTCTAAGTCAATTGCTTTTTCATCTGAAGAAGATGAAATTTTAATAGACTGTTTATTAGACGAGTAGAGTAATAAATAGTTTTTCGTCAGTTGAAATCACTGCAGTTCTTTTTGGTTCCATTTCCTTCTCAGTTAAACTTAAAACAAATTAAAATTGTTGTTTATTTAACCTACAATATTTTCTAAACATATCTTCAACAGACATTAAATGTTGCGATATTAATAGTTTAAAAGATTCCTCATCTTTTCGTTTTGTAAATAAAGTATTTATTGGTGCCCTTTCACATTTCTTATAAAAGTAATATAAAATCATATCTTCATCTTCTTCCTCTAATAGTATTTGTTTTAAAATAATTTTCTTATTTGCGGACATTATAATCTAAACACTACACACGCGTTAGTTTCCAGCAAAAGGTGTTAATGCACTGGCCTGTCGTACGTTGCGAACGAGCTCTTTGGTCTCTTGTCTCGGTTGCTGTCGTCTGTCTCTGTCGCCTGTCTCGGTCTCCTGTCGCTGTCGCTTGTTACGAAAGTCTACCTTAAATATTTTCCTTGTCTCTGGAAAGTCAAATTTATCTGCCAAGTTCATCTAGCGATAGAAATGCTAAATCTGAAGCTTATGAAAGTTCGTCTTCATGTTCCATCGTTGAGTTTTGTTCACACTCGCCGAAATCTCAACTGTACTGGTGGACAAATTCATGCAAATTTAGATTGATCAAAACGAGTACAACAATTCCGTTTTATTTGCGCAAATTACCATGAATAAATCAATGTGCGCAAATGGCATGAGCGTGAAAACGGACTTTTAGATGAATAGGATATTTCAAGTCAAGTTCTACGTTGTCTGTAAGTATCTGTTGTTTAACAGTATTTAAATTAGGTTTAAAAAATTTAATAGTTCTAACTACATACATGAATAATTTAAAACATTGCGTCTGTGTTTGTTTGTAAGCATTCTCAAAGCAATAAATCGGTCTTTGTCACATGTCGCATTGATAAATAAATATTTTGTATTGGTGTCCACGGTTATTTATCTTTTCCTTCGTCCATGATTTCGTGATCGTGATTCTACATAAGCCAATCCAAGAGTGACATTTTTTATATTGGACCAATCCTACTGCAAAGTTTGGTAATCATCGTCACGAAATCGATGTCGAACGAAAGCTGCTAGAATTTTAATATTCCGCCGATTTTTATTTTATACTGTACTCTAATAGTAATTGCGCTAACATAAATCTATCAATTTATCAAGGTTAATCAAATATTCTTGTCAAAGGTTATTGAAAGTTGAATAAACTTCCATCACGCCCATACAGAGGCGTAACAATTACCTTTTCAAATAGAGATATTATTTAATAGGATGTATATAATATAGCTCTTATTATATGAATGAAATATTCATTTGTATAAATAGAAAAGGTAAAAGAGAACATTTGAAGTATATTCATAGAATGTGTTAAAGTAAGAATGTTCAATTATTCTACGGTATATTCGGTTCGCAGAATATACAGGGTATTCCCTAAGTATTCTAAAATACTAATGAAAGTACCTCCACAAGTGATTTCATGAAGAAAAGGTCATATAAAGTTATTTCATAAATAGTTTAGAACTATTTGAAGTTTTATTTTTTGTTTATGGAAAATTCCTGTACTATGTTAAAATTTTGTTTTTCGAATTGCCTTTATTTACACATCTTGGTAAGAGCCTATTACCAATTTTTCACTTTAGTAAAATTTTAGACACAATTTTTATGAAATAAAAGAATACTTACGCCATTACTTTTAGCAGTGGCGTACTGAATGGATAGGTTTTTAATTTAATATCAAATTACTCGTGTTTCCTTCAGTATTCCAGATTACTTCGGAAACACTGTATCTAATATTAAATTGTTAGGAAATATAAAAGATAAATGCTTCAAAAATTTTTTTCACACACGATATGTTTTGTAACAACACAAAAGATACTATCAGAATGAATTGAAATTATTGTTCGTTTCAGCTCTGAAGTTAAATTTTGATCTTTTTAGACTAAAAAAAAACTAAACCAGCATGTAAATTCCTGCGATTTTTGAAACCGATTTTCGAATAATGAATTACAATTTAATAACATATTTGAACTTGATTTTTTTTATTTCTCAGGATTCCCAATCTTGATATCGATGTAGCTTCATTGAGTCGCCCTGTAAAAAATTTTATATTTGTTAAACAAGTGTAAAAATAAAATAAAATCGACGTATCCCAGCGATTTAAAAAAAATTGTGGTTTAGGCGGCGGTTACATTGGATGGAGATTCGTACGAAATTTTATTCTTACGAATTGGTACGAATTCGTACGGACTCGTCTGAAGTAAACAAATATATGCTTCTTTATGTTGGCGGTTACAGTGCATAAGAGCATTTGTTACGATTTCGTACGAATTCGGACGATGTGCTGATGCGACCAAACTATTTTGTTTTTTTTTGTCAGTATTCGTACGGAGTGGAAGAGTCGAAGATAGATTGCGAAAAGTTTATAACTTTAATACAGGAAAGAAGGTCTTTGCGGGACAAAAAAGTAAACAGTATCATAATAGACACTTAACTAAAAAATATGGAGGAAAGTGGCAGAGAGATTTTTTATTTGTTTCTTAAAAGTTATTACAGAACCGATTAACATAAGTAAAAAAATTGATGTATTAAAATAATTATTTATTAAAGTCGAAGAATTTTGGATTGTTTTCTTTAATTTCTGTAAACGATTGTCCAAACTCATCCCCATTCTGATTTATCCTTAAGAAGTACCTAATCGTCAACACAAGTAATAGAGTTTTACAACTGAATTCATTGTCAGTGCTGTTAAAGTATTTACATATGCAGAGTATGCACTACTGAACTACCTACTACTGAATACTGAATTTCACTATCAGTTAGTTATTCACTATCACTATCAGTACGCATATAATGTAACCATTTTTAATTACGCATTCGTACGAATAGATTTCTTACGAATTCGTACAAATAAAACTTCGTACGAATTTGCATCCAATATAACCGCCGCCTTACGATATTGAATTTATTTCTTACTTTATGACCATACTGTATAATAATAAGTAACCCATGGAAAATGGACTTTTCCGCTAACGTTGATTTGGAATAAAACTATCATATGATGTTGGTTTTCTAAAGTATAATATATGCGTTTAAGTAGCTGCTAGGTACTAATGTAAGTATATCTACATAATTCCAGAGTAGCTGCTTATCCATACATTTCGAAAATGTAATGTCCTGTTTTGAAATTCACCGAGAAATGGTAATATCCGTAGACAATGGCCTTGACTAGATTTGAAACGAAAGAAATTGCGCAGTGGGAAGCGCGGTTCGGTTAGGATTAATTGAAAAACGCCATGTCGCACGGTTATTGAATTGAACAATGATAAAAGTAAAAGCAGCGTGCCACAATGGAATATAATAATATTGCGTGGAGAACGTATAAAGAAGACGTTAAAGTCGACCATAAAAGTGGTAAAAACTCGTAATATAATACTAAGATATACTGCTTCGTCATTGGCGTAGGTATCTCAGTAGTCGTACTGTAAGAATTTATTTTATTGTTATATTCCTTCATACTGAAAAGTACAGGGTGGGCCGTATAAGAGTGCGTATCCCCTTATCTCAGAAACTATGTGAGATAGAAAAAAAAGTTTTATATAAATATTGTTTGCGTTAATGATGTCGGTATTTTTTTCATATAGTTATATTTGTAGCTCTTCAATATACAGGGTGATGAACTAAACTTATATTTTTTTAAATGGAACACCCTGTATATTATTACATTTTTGAAAAGCTCTTCAAAAGACTTGTTCAACGATATATAATATGATGGGTCTGTAGCCCACCGTTTCGGAGCTATTGACTGTTATCTTCAGAAAAAGGTTAATATTTATAGCGAGCTAGAAAAGTTACTGATTGAGGTGATAAGCTGTAATTTGGGCCAAGAAATTCTAATTTGGTCTATTTTATGAAACATCTGTCTAATAGGTACTAAAATAAAAAAAATTGCAACAGTGATGCCAAGTTTCGTGAAATTTTATTTTTCATGATTCTTTTAAATGGAACACCCTGTATTTTATTACATTTCCTGAAAGTCCTTGCAAAGACGAGTTTATTGATATATAATATCAGGGGTCTACGACACACCGTTCTGGATTAATCTGCGTTTCTCTTCAGGAATTGACACATAAGTTATGCATGTTTGTATGTAATGTATTCTCTGCAAGAAAAAGTAGGCTTAATAGAATGTTATATATTTAATCACAAAAGTCTTTAAAATCACTTTAACATTGAGAGATTATGTAAGAAAATATTATTTAAGATAACTGCCAGATATTCATACCAAAATTTATCATTTAATTTATCATTAAATTCATACCATTCATTAATCCAAAACGGTGTGTCGTAGACCCCTGATATTATATATCAATAAACTCGTCTTTGCAAGGACTTTCAGGAAATGTAATAAAATACAGGGTATTCCATTTAAAAGAATCATGAAAAATAAAATTTCACGAAACTTGGCATCACTGTTGCAATTTTTTTTATTTTAGTATTAGACAGAAGTTTCATAAAATAGACCAAGTTAGAATTTCTTGGCCCAAATTACAGCTTATCACCTCAATCAGTAACTTTTCTAGCTCGCTATAAATATTAACCTTTTCCTGAAGATAACAGTCAATAGCTCCGAAACGGTGGGCTACAGACCCATCATATTATATATCGTTGAACAAGTCTTTTGAAGAGCTTTTCAAAAATGTAATAATATACAGGGTGTTCCATTTAAAAAAAGATAAGTTTAGTTCATCACCCTGTATATTGAAGAGCTACAAATATAACTATATGAAAAAAATACCGACATCTTTAACGCAAACAACATTTATATAAAACTTTTTTTTCTATCTCACATAGTTTCTGAGATAAGGGGATACGCACTCTTATACGGCCCACCCTGTACATGTCTGCTATGAATCTAGTTTGCTCGGAGGTTTTCTCCTTTACGAGGAATTTTGAATGCAACAGTAATTAAAGTTGGACTTCTTAACCGACCAAAAAGAAAACTGTTCCTTAAATTAGTTAGATTTTGTGAAGATATTCCTCAAATATATTACCCTTTAGCGTGGTTATTAATCTGGCCTTGTTTGGATTAGAATAGATAATTTTTTATGTATATAGCCAATTGAAGTATCAAAAATAAATTACTGATGCCTTTTGATATAAAATATGTTTGCCCTATGTGACAAAGACTCGGATAAAGATAGAAATCAACAATATCACTTTTTCTACTCCTCGCCACCACCCATGTAATTTTTATTGTAATTGTTTTGTTAATAAAGATTATATTTTGTTTTTATATAGCATGGACATCAATAGGTTTAAACTGTTTCATGGTAGGGTGGATTCATCAGCGTTATTGGAAATTTTCAATATACGGGTACTTAGATCTGATTCTCGCGATGAAAGCATGTATCCAGTTCATATACCTAATGTCAAACAATTATAATGGAATATCTCTTTATTGTGACAAACTGCTGTAGTCTTAATGACTTATTGCGTATTACAGGTGACTGTTTTAATGATAATTTTAATTATACTTAATGATGTAAGCTGAGATTTAATGTTTGGTATTGTACTAGGTACTGTAACAATTTTGTACTGTATTACTCTATTTACTGGTGTATTATTAAAGTTCTTTCTACAGCTTTTGGAGCTGCATTTTACATCACTTAAATGTCATAGTTCATCTCGTAATGCATAGTTCGAATAATCTTAGTCGTATATTTTTATTAAAACCATCAGAGCACAGCGTACTCCTCGGTTGGGGCGGGTGCTGTGGAATTAATTAATGAAATAATATACCCTTGGTCCAGATTAACTTGGACTATAATCCAAAAATTCATTGAAAATGGCCCGCCGATCAAATTGCCTCTCAAATCGATCAAAGTTTGCAACAGTTTTAGTTTGAAACATGGTCAAATTTTGAAAATACTTATATCCCTGTTCCATTTGTTAGAAAATATTTTGAAACGCAACGTTTATCTGTTTATCTTTTCCTTTCTTCTTTGTTGATAATCGTGAACTACATACAAATAATCTTAAAACATCAGACCAGCAATTTTCATTGTTACGTTCTGACGAATTTTAGGTCTGTATTAAATTTACAAATGAATTCTTCACTTATATGTTATTATAACGTGTAACAACTGTTATCTGGAGCTCCCGCCTTGTAATTATGAATCATGAATCCTAATAAATGTCTCTTTGTAATGATTTTTCCATGTTCTAGTCTTAGTTTGATATCGCGAAAAGGGAGCGATGTACATTTAAGAAGTGCAGCTAGGTGTATAAAAATTTGCATTTACTGTTTTTATTCTAATTCCCTGGCGCCCATCTATCCAAGTTTGACGGTCATGGAAATAAAATCGATACCTCGTAAAAGTGCAACTCGACCTTCAGTCTGTATAATGTTTATCCGTTCTTCACCTCTTCAACATATAGAAACCGACGGCAAGCAACCAAATCATGGCATAGTGGCGCACTAATGCATGCAGCCGACAACAGAACCACTCTTTGTGCGATGTGTAATGTGCCGGTCGTTTTATGATGTTCTATTTTTACTAGTTTTGCTTTATGGACCTTCTCAGCTGTGCGCCGTCCCGACCTGCCTCAAATCTAGAAGGCTACGTGTGGGAGGGACCGTCCCCGTCGTCGAGACGCGGCGCACGCTCAGATCGCCCCTTGCGTGACGACGACGTCGAGACGCCTTCGCCGGCAAGTATTGATTCTCTTCGTTTTCGCAGTCTACCGGGTGTTGGAATTCTGCGAACCGAAAGTCGCGGATATCTCCAAGCTGCTCTGTTGTCTCTCACATGTTATGCGATTTTTTTGTATTATCTCTGCATCAGCATATAGTAATGTTATGAGTGCGTACAAAACTCACTAGTTGTTAGGCAATACGTTTATTTCAAGATGCAGAAACCTACTGTTACCAGTCTAGTGTAATATGATGATTTTATATTATTTGTTATCCCAATTGTTTGGCTTAGGAAACCATTATATCAATTAATAATGACAAATAAAAGACAAAATTAGGGTTCACCATAGGCATACTTTATTACAATATGTAATAACGAAATTCGACGAAAGTGTTATATAAATTTGTAATTTATTTTCAACAAAAAAATTATATTAGACCGAAAACCAGTGATATGAAGGCTGTGATAATGTAAACAAAAAGTAACTAGTATTTTCTCACAGGAAGTTTCGTTTTCCATTTTCATTTTCCCAATAAAGTAAATAGAGGGTGCCACCAAGGTATATGTTCCAATCCATACGTTTTCTTTTGTGGTGATTTTTTACTCAGTCTATTTTGAATTTACCAAGTATTGCACTTCAGGTGTTACTCCAACTGAAAGACAGGGTGATACATGCAAAAGGCATGGTGTGCAAGTAGTCCAAATGCAGATTATATCATAAATGTATTGTATTTTTTTAACAGTTTTTATCTTTATACCAAAAGCCTTTCCTTTCAATAACTATGGTTCTGCATTGGTTATTATTAAGTAGTTCAAATCCAATGCTTTTAACTAACAACATCATAGCACGATAGGGCAAAACATCTGACACGAATGAAGAAATGTGTACCTATCATTGTTGAGATGTATGAAATTCACCACGATTATGTTATTTTTTAATCATAGTTTTATATACCTACCTACTAAAATATCTTAAAATACCTACTTAATTAACATTAAACCGTAAATGAGACGGGAATATTGAGAAACTGTTGAATTGACAGATTTACTCTATATTTTTGTGGAAATACTTGTATATTTGCTATGAATTTTCTTTCAGAATAAAAGCGGAAAATAAAACTGAAATAAAAACCCATCGACTATTAATTTTGTTGATAGGGTGGGTGTACGTCTATTATCATGTGATGTCCTTGAATAAAAGTGAAATCTATGATAAATATGTACCGTTGACGTCGAGATATTCTAGATAGGTCATTGTTATTCGCAAACTGTGCACAGTTTGATAATGAAGTTCATAGCCCTTTGTTACCTGATGTTTACACTGACAGTTATTTTTTTCCAAGCCAATTGTCTGATGATAATAACTAATGCCAATTAGTTTTCGTTTTCGACGCAAGATAAACACGATAAAACTACTGCGTCACTCTGCGAGGTCGATGAACTTTTTATTTTTATTTCGCACACGCATTTCGTCAAAAATCGCTAGGATACTTACTTTTTGGCGTGTTTATGGTTTAAACTCGCTAGATATAATACAATTAAAGTGCTAATTGAATATCTGTGTGATTACTGATTATAATTAATACCTTTTGTACTGCCAGTCATCGTATGGGTGAGCATCCGATGAAAGCCTTTGCCTGATAAAAGATGACGGAATATTATAAGAAGGACCACCTACTACGCTTTACAGTAGCGTATTCTATGGAAGTTAGGGAAATTTAGATTATCATCGTATAAGAATCATATTCGGTATTTAATAACTTTCGATTTTCTATGTGACTTGAATTAAACAAAACTTGATAAATAAATAGAATATATTTTTGTAGTGAACTGTCAAGTATGTATTGCAAAGGATTGTGGGATTCATATTTTTTTTTAAATTAAGCATTTCATTGCATCGAGCGAAAGAGTTATTTGAAACCGGCAGTAAGCCAGAGTAGATCATTTAGTCAGTAACTTATAAATATGTTAAATAATTTAAATTACTATTGGCGTTTGCAGAAATGAAGGCGCCCTCTGTATGAAAACATTTATACCCATTTAATAGATAATTTTATGTTTTATATTATGTTTTATATCCTAATTGTTTGGCTTAGGGACAATGAATAATGACAAATAAGTTAAGTACCATTTACCTTTGATAAATAAATGTCGGTAACTTATAAATATTTTAAATAATTTAAATTACTATTGGCGATGGCCATGAATGCGCCCTCTGCATGAAAATATTTAAACCCATTTAAAACATAATTTTTCGAGTCTTTTTGGTGATATAATGATAACATAACATGTATTTGGGCTTGTTTCACATAATAATTTAGTAGTGCTTGTATCTTTTTGGTATTGCAAAGTTAAAAACCACGTGGTTAGTTGTTGAACATCTGACACGAAAATGTTTGATTCTATAAGTATCCTCGATGAAGAAAAAACAGAACGCCTTGATAGCGTAATTAATTACTAAAAAACTAATTATGAAAACACTTAAAAATTTATTCAAAATACTTGAATAAAAATAAATAAAATAAAATATTTCAAAACAAAATGTGTTTCTAAGGTTTGGTCAAATTGATCATAAATAATATACCTAGTGTCAAACTATAGGAGATAGGACATGTGACAGGCTAACTAAAGCTGAGTGTACACGATCTAAACCTGTGAAATAGACCGTATAATTGTTGTCACCTTTTATAGATCAAATTTATAAAGTATTATCTTAGGTCCATCTTAATATAAGTATATTTGTTTATTGTGGTAATATTTAAATAATTCACCTTGTACGTTTACCTTGGTTTAAATTGCTACTTAACACGTAATAATTGTGAAACTGTTAATTGTTCCCTCTTTGTTTTGATGGTAAAAGTATCACCCAGAACTTACAAATGTATATCTGTACCCTAGAGCCAAAGTGTATTAAGTTCATTTTTCTAAAAATTTATTTTTCGTATTTCCCGCCTAAAATTTGATATTCTTTGTTAATGTAAAGTATGATATTCTTTGTTATTGTAAAGTATATTATGTCCTAACACTTAAATTAGGACGTAATATACTTTACAATAACAAAAGAATATCAAATTTTAGGCTGGAAATACGAAAAATACTATTAATAGAAAAATGGACTTAATACACTTTGGCTCTAGGGTACAGATATATGTATAGGGGTTTTCATTAAATGTTGGCATCTCTAGTATCAGCGTGTAGTATATAGGAGTTAGAAAAGACAGGAATGACAAAACTTATAACTTTGTATAAGGTTGTCTATTCCGCAGTCATAAATCATAATGCAAATAATTGCTGTTGGTTCCACATGACATTTAAACTTTTCTGATGTAATGTATTTATAAGTATTCATCTGCATCTGAAAAAGATAAAATCTGTGATTAAACGAAAGGCTTTTAATGAAGCGACAGTTCTTTTTAAAAATACCTACTAGTTTTAAAATTTACTTTTTACGAGTATATATGAACATCACTTTGAATATCGTTAATGTTTATACATTTTATGCTGTCTGCATATTTTTTTATAATTAAGTTGTAATCTAATGGACTAAACGTGTAAAGATTATTTTGGTTTTTATAATAATCTTGACTAACTTGCAACTTTATGTTTTATGTCTAATAATGACACAACTCGTTAGTTCTAGGTAGGTACGTAGTTATAGTTGGGAATTCTAAATACTAAATTAAACCATTCTTTTTTTTTGTTAGGTACATTGATTCCGTGCTGCAAAAATTTCAAAAGTCTCCATTTTGAAGAAAATAATTAATACGCGATAAATGATACAGACTGCTTTAAAAAACCGTGGCAACGGTTAATCTTATGTTTATTTTAAATTGTGTTTTTGACACAAACACTATGTTTGTGTTAGTTTTTTATGTTTTAATTTAAATTAAATTCTTTTACAGATAACCCTGTACATTATGATCCGCTGTATTTTATAGCTCCATGTTTAAGTAAATTCAAAGCTGGTAAAATATAAAGTGAATCGAAAGTTTTCTTAAACTTTAATCTAAAAAGATTTTTTTAGCAGAAAGTTTCAGAAAAGCAGTCGATCAATCAATATTCCAGAGTTTTAGGCTCTGAATATTGATAAGCCCTTCACATAATACACATATAATTAGATACTAAAGATGAAAGGATTATATGGTTAAACAGTACTAATAGATTAAAACATTTAAATTAAAATAAATAATTTGATATTATATTGATTAAAATCACCATCGTATATTTTAAATAGGCAGCTAACACCCCTTTCATATAATTTTGAAGGTCCATAGTGAAAAGAAACGTCTGCGACCTCGAAGTCTCCCCATCGTCTGGAACCAGGGACATCCTTATGTAATTTATTCTAAAAGAAACAAAGTTCGGGAACGGCATCTATAGAATATTGAGTTTCCCTCCCCTTCTATATTAGTCGCAAACTTGGCGTCTCAATTTTTCGAGTTATACTTGTTTTCCCTTCTACAATATATTTACACGTCCCTTTTACTAAATTATTTGTTTACCGTGGTCAAAAGTTTGGCTAACAATGTAAAAAGTTTGAGAAACTTCGTTTCGAGTACTTAAGGTATTTACAGTAAATTGATATCGTATATTTATATAGAAACATTACTTTCAAAAAGTATGTAGTACCTACACGTGTGTGTAAAGAAACCATTATTATTATTATTATTATTTGTTATTTATTATTATTTACCTACTATTTTTCGTGTTTCTGTTCTTCGCTGGTTTATGTTTCTTGTAGACGGATTAGTTCCAAGTCCAATCAAGAAATTATTTTTGGTTTAGAAATGATCTTACTACCACTTTTTGTGAGTGGTACGACTATATACAGTGTCTTCCAGTGTAAGTAGAGAGAGGTGATTTATGAATAATGTGAATTTGGTTCCGTTTCTATACTCTTTCAACTTCTATTCTTTCTTTTCTTTATATTGTTTAACTATGTTTCGGTCAGATGATATGGCCACGTCGATGAGGTAGGTGATCCTTGTTATGAATATCTTGAATCATTTTGTTGCATAGCAGTAAAATCTCGTAACCACTCTACCAGAAGAGTAGAGTGTACTCTTCTGGTAGGTAACCACAGGTTCTGGAAGTGTAACCACTTCTATCATGATTTTACACAATTCTAACATAGACAATCCACAAGGTATTGTAGACGGTTTTGCACAATTTTTTTCTAGCGCTTTTATTAACTCCTCAGGATACGTTTCCAACCCACTTCATAACTCTTGTTGTAGCAACTTCCTTCACATACCCCATGTTAGTGAAAATGACGTTATGGTTTCGGTAAAGAAAATTAAAGCAAATCTGACAACCGGTCCCGATAATATCCCTGCTCTTATTGTCAGGGATTGTGCAATGGTGTTCTGTAAACCTCTGTGTACTATTTTTAACTTAATATTGCAGACTAAAACTTTCCCTGACACCTGGAAACAATCCAGAATCTGTTTGTGGAGTATCGTGGGTATAAATCTGAACAATTTAGACAGACTTCTGGTGTACCTCAAGGCTCTGTTCTTGGACCTTTACTGTTTGTTTTATTTGTGAACGATATCGCGGATGAACTGGATGTTAATTACTTACTTTACGCGGATGACTTAAAGTTGCATTCTTATGTAAAATTCGAACGCGATTGTTTGAATCTCCATCTTTGGATATACTTAATAGTTGGTGTATTGATAATTGTTTACCTCTAAATGTAGCAAAATGTAACGTCATGTCATTCTCACGTAAAACCAATACCATTTATTATGACTATAGCTTAGATAATTGCGTCTTAAATAGACCTGACTTCATCAAGACCTGACCTTGGGGTTATTTTTGATTCAATATTAACTTTTTCCAAGCATATTGAGGAATGCGTCACTGGTGCTTACAAAAATTTAGGTTTCGTCTTGCGTAACAGCAAAGAGTTTAAGAACATGTCTACATTGCGTACATTATATACCTGTTTTGTTAGATCCAAGCTAGAGTATGCCTCTGTTGTCTGGGCACCAACGTACAACTGTCATATTACATCATTTGAAAAAGTTCAACGGCGATTTTTTAAATCGGCAAGTTATGTCTTGGATGGTAGCTATCCAGTAAGAGGTACCTCTCAGAAATTTTTTCTAAATAAATTTGAAATGAGCAGTCTTGTTAGAAGACGAGCTATGTACTCTATTATTTTTTTATATAAAATTATTAATAATATGGTCAATTGTCCATCACTTACATCGCTCATCAATTACCATGTGCCCAGAGTAAATGCTAGGTCGAGTAACTCGCTTTACCTTCCCACCTCTCGTACTAACCTTTTACAGTCATCCCCAATATATCAAATGTGCCTTAATTATATAGATACTCAACAAGAACTTGACATATTTCACTGTAAGATTGCTGATATAAAGCATAAATACTTAGTACCAATTTAAATTGAGTTTTATAATGGTTTATAACAATGCTTATTTTTTTGTATATATGTACATGTTTTTTTTGTGTTTTTCTCATTTTTCTTCTTTTGATTGTATCTATTTATCTTGTTTCTATAGTGTTATTGTGTTAATAATGGCTACTGTTTGTTTGGCTTGTATATGTTTTGTTTATATTAATACTTTCTTCGTCATTTATCCTGTAATTGGGCTTACGCCCGTTGGGTAGATTATTTAAAATAAATAAAGAGTAGTATCTTTTGAATATCTGAACAATTTTTCCAATCAGCTGGGTTAATCGTCAATATTGGTTATCTCTATATCAATTTGTTTTGATCTGGACTGTAGAAGTTTGTAGCCGTAATTTGCATGATAAAAAAGGGCCATAGACATATTTATATCCCTGTTCTCATAAACTTGCATTGTTAATAATGTATTTTCCCATTATCGAAAAACCCGGACGCATTCCGACCCGCACGTGGTTGTTAACTGCAAAGGTTCCCTCGTTCCGTATAAATTGTTTAAAATAATCGATCGGCCCACTAACCCAGTTGCACCGTCGGAATTACTACACCATATTGTTGAAACATTGCATAAGCAGCTCACAGCGGATTACTGTTATTATTACACTTCCATTTAACAACAAATTTTAATAAAAACAATTCACTACGGGAATTCGACACGTAGATTTGTATTGTTTTCAGATCCCTAACATTGAAATGTCAGTAGAAACGCGCATTCTCGCTGTTTTTTGAGCAAAACGCGCTGGACGTTGATTCAACTGCGGTTGCTTGCGACACTGATAATAATATTTAGTAATTCAAGTGGTGGATTGTCATTTGTTTAATGCATACTTACTTAGAGGTTATAAAATAATGTATCTAACTATAGAATTAACGATGGAATTATAATTAAATAATTGTACAAAGTACTAACGTGTGTGTGGTAACCTCTGTCCATTTAACGAGTTCTTCCATAATTTGAATTTGAGTATACTTATTGTATTGCACAAGAAGGTCGAAACTTTATTGTGTTTCGGGTTTATTTCGTTTCAAAGTCCACAAGTTTATAGTTTTTATTCCTTCTTGACGAATTGAGCCCATCCTGTATATGTCCAAAAACTGCTGTAATGAACCATAATCTGCTAGATCACAGTCCAATTGGCTATAGTTAGTGGTTGCTCGGCATAGAGAAATATAAAATATAAAAATATAAGTGTTCTGACATTGATGACTACAAGTTCAAATTTCAAATGTCAAAATTCAAGTCATCTATTTGTTAAAACTAGACAAAATAATAGATCCAACTTGTCGTTTGTGACAAAAAATTATTTTATATTATACTGATCATGAAGAATAATTATACTTCATGATACTGATATTACTTGTGGGAATTATCCTATAGAGTATCCTATATAGATAGAGTAGATCCTATAGTAGATAAATAAAATGTATTACTAATACGCATGCCACAGGCACTTCAGAAAAATGTTTTTATTGTAGTTTCTTTGTGAAGAAAAACCTGTACATATTTTTGTTTTATGTTTTTCGAAGTAAATTTTGTGAGTAAACATATTATTTAAAGTAGTTTTTATATTTTCACGGGAGAAAACACAATTTGATAAGCTACATCACAAACTAGAGGACAACTTCCTCTTTGGTACAAATACCTATCTCATATAGTCTACTCAGTATAAAAATCATTAACTTGAAATGGGTCCCAGGGGGTGAAAAACAGATAGCACCCAAAACATGCAACCTCAATTTTCTCGAAAATTATTGAGCGTCCCAACTTCTCCTTTGGTATACGTAATATCCATCTCATATAGTCTACTCAGTATAAAAATCATTAACTTGAAATGGGTCCCAGGGAGTGAAAAACAGATAGCACCCAAAACATGCAACAATCTCAATTTTCCATGTAATCTCAATTTTCTCGAAAATTATTGAGCGTCCCAACTTCCCCTTTGGTACACGTAATACCCATCTCATATAGTCTACTCAGTATAAAAATCTTTAATTTGAAATGGGTCCCAGGGGGTGAAAAACAGATAGCACCTAAAACATGCAATCTCAATTTTCCATGCAATCTCAATTTTCCATGCAACCTCAATTTTCAATGTAATCTCAATTTTCCCAAGCTTTAAGTTTCAAACCACGATTTTTGTAATTTTCCGACGATGTATCCGAGATTTCTGGTTTTTGTTCGACTTTTTTTCTTTGCTCATTGCCATTTTATATCATTAATGTGCTTGCAAAATCGCTAATTTGACAACACAGTTATTTCAAACGTAACCGATGATCTGCCTGTATGTGAACAGCTCCCTTTGTTGAATAGCCCTGACCACAAACCGACGATCGGACAAGCCACGGGCTAACCGATGGCTCGAGCGTTTTTAATCGGTCGACCGATGGATACGCACTCATGTGATAGCTACGTTTGAAACAATGAACCCTCCCGATCGTCAGCGCCGACCATCGGTTCCATGTGAAACGGCACTTACAGCTGTACTACAGTACACTAGCAGTTCTACAACTACAGTAACTTAACCAAAACAAATCTAACGAATGTTATAAAAAAGACAACAAATTAAATAATATAAATAAGTCTGTTATTAAAATAACAGATGAATCCATAAAAACATGCAATCTCTTTTGACAGTAGTTGTCCCTCTTGA
The DNA here is from genome assembly GCA_963924545.1 of Pogonocherus hispidulus. NCBI lineage: Eukaryota > Metazoa > Arthropoda > Insecta > Coleoptera > Cerambycidae > Pogonocherus > Pogonocherus hispidulus. Next base: position 76,995,852 of record OZ004694.1, read on the forward strand.
AATGGCTATGGAAGAGACAATAATTTTATCGGGTAGCGTGATGTAGCCTATTCTTTTTGTATGTCATCAAAGTAAAAATTTAAATAAACATTTTTGTAATAGGTGAAAATTATATCTAGCCTTCTTTATTTATTTGAGAAGTACGTAGATTAAAGATATAAAGAGGCTCGATAGAGGGTTGTATCTGTATGAACATGTATTTTTGCATATTTGGACACCGTTTCTCGAATAGTAGTAAGATGAAGTTTCTAGCCAGCAGCAAACTGTGGTTAGTTGCGAGCGGAAACATTACCGTTAGTCACAATGGGGCATTAAAATAAACACAAGGATTCCAAATAAATAAATGCACGTGGGCTTTGTATATTGTGGTCCTGAAAAGATCATTCTTTTTATTTTTTGTAATAGTGGACGAGCGTCGAGTTGTGGTTGTTTGTAAATTTTACTGAGCATATAAATTTGGCGAATTATACTGTTGGAGGTTTATTAGTGATAGAGGTGTGCGCTATGAATTGTAAATAATTAGTAATTGACTCGATTCTTAATAAAACAAATTTATCTGATAATTTTTTTAAATTTCTGTTTTTGTGACAACTAAGCTATTTCTCTCAATGAACCGCCTTTACTAATTGTCTTACTTTGAAATGAAGTGCATGATTTTATAATAGGACTTGGTCTATTTATCCTTGGCAACAGTCACTTTTGAACATGTACCGGGTTTTCCAACAATAACTCCCCCCCCCCCTATATCTTTTTTATTTGTGGTGCTAATAAAAAAAGTTTTATACAAAAGTTTTATAATTTTTTACAAGCTTTTCCAGATATGTTGTTGAACAGCCAAAATAAGTGCAGCTTAAAGAAATATGAACCTAGGTTCAATTTTTTTAAATGGAATACCCTGTATATTTTTTGATTATTGCATTCTACGGGTTTTTCTGATTTCAAAAATATATATATGTGCTATAATCGATGCAACAGTTGTCATTTTATCGAGCTTTTTTTATAACACAGAAGCTGCAGCTGCCTTAGACATTGTTCATTTATCAAATTAGCCTTGGATAGAAACAAGGCCTCAAATAGGAGTAATTGCTTCCAAAACGTGTTATAAAAAGCTCCATAAAATGACAATCGTTGCACCGATTATAGCACATATATATATTTTTGAAACCAGAAAAACCCGTAGAATGCAATAATCAAAAAATATACAGGGTATTCCATTTAAAAAAATTGGACCTAGGTTCATATTTCTTGAAGCTGCACTCATTTTGGCTGTTCAACTACATATCTGGAAAGCTCGTAAAAAATTATAAAACTTTTTTTATTATTATTTTTTACAAATAAAAAAAATATAGGGGGTGAGTCATTTCGTTGTAAAACCCGGTACATGACAGCTGAATAATACAAATTTCAGTATGTAAAACTTCAAATATGTAATACACGAAAAACTAATATTAAATATACCTACCTATATTTTTTTAAATAAAATTGAAAATAAAAATTCTTTATTTTTTTTTTAATATTGTCATTTCCGTTTTGGCTTATTTTTAAATAGCTTTTTGTTGGCGATATGAAAAATATTTTCTTGACAAGGTTGACTGGCTTCAGTTTTCTGAAACTAAGTGCATCCTATAAGTATAAATAATTATTGACATAACCTCGGATATAACCTAGAGTTGAGAATAAATATATATTTTTTAAATCGTATAGGTGGTATTTTTAACTGTATTTTTTATATAAAAATACTGTTAAAAATTAAGATATAGAAATAGAAATGTTTTTATATAAATAGGTAATAATTATTAAAATAGTTTTATTTTTTTTCACTTCTTTTGTCGAAAAGAAGTTCTTTTAAACTAAAATTGACTATTGCAATATGTAATTCTATTTTAACTGCTAATAAATAAACTTCCACAACTTTATCGTAAACTGCGAAACAAATAATTTATTGTTATTATCAGTTTGTATGATATAAATAAAATAGCATCAACAACAGTAGTTATTTTTATGACACCATTTTGCTAGAAACAATAATAATTATTATTGTTAAGTCCAATAATTTTGTTCTTGTAAAATTAACTCTCACGTGCATAGTGTGATGCTTTAACTTTTATTTTGCTTTCTTAATTATTTTGGCTCACATCTAAAGAAAATTTCGATTAGTGGCGTGTATAAAAAATGCTCAAATCACTGTTCCCCAAACGCTACATATTTTTAAAATTATAAACGTATAATAAATGTCTTTTATTTTCCCAGTAAGGGGTTAGATTCGATTACTGTTAGCTTTTCGGAATTACTCTTATTTTATGCTTACCCTATCTAAATATCAAAATTTTTTGTTTTTGTTTTATGGAAAATCTTATGTTTTTACTTTCGGTTCATATTTTATTTGATTTGTACATTTTAATAAGATAATGGTTTATTAAAAATTCAAAGAGTTTTTAAACCTTAAATTTCCTTAATCTGATCCTCGAGGCCCTTATCGAGGTGTACATTAAAAATTATTAAGTCATTCTTATTTAAAACTGACATTTTAGGAAATGTGGTTTTAGCCGAAATAGTGGACTAATGTGCAATTGCTTTCTTTCAGGCTTGGCCCGTGTGATCTGCAGGACCCGGTGTGGGCAAAGATGAGCGCCCTGACCGGAGTCAACAAGAAAAGGAAAAAGTCCGAAACTAAACCTCAGGCGCAAATGTAAGTACCCATCAGCCAGCCGCTGCTGAGAGCGAGCTTCTTTCCGCCCTAAACCCTTGCTTTATAATACCTTTATATTCCGCGCTGCACTCGGCTAGAATTCAAGTGGGCTTTTGAGGATGTTGAAAGACGGAGGAGCTTTGTGGAATATACCGCCACATACACTTCTCCGGGAGATCATATTTATAACCGGTGGGCGCAAAAATGTATCGCAAAAAATGTAGTTCGGCCGACTACTTTCAATAATACAGATTTTACCTACCTCCCTCATGCCCGGTTTCTGAAACAGAATTGTATATTCTTATGTTTACGGAAATATCGTATCTTTCTGCGCATGCGTGAAAACTCAAATGTCGTTAACAGTATTCGGAAATACGGGGTATTCAGATATACTATACACGGTGATTCAATCATTAGTACATTAATTTTAACCAGGTATTCGGACTGTCGAATAAAGACAGAAAATCGAAAAATATTTTTTTTTTCTCGACCTATTCAAAATAAAACAAATTAACTCATAACTCCCGGTAATGAGCCATAGTGTATCTGCCATGATAGTAAAGTGTACTCATTTTGTCATAACTCGGTTACTGTTAGAGCTGGAACTATTAAATCAATTGTTTTTATTAAAGAACTCTTTATTTTAACTGGAAACATACATACCTGTTCATATTCTGAAAATCGAAGTTACTTCCGGTCGTAAAAAATCGTGTCTTCTTCTTTTACACTTCACTTAAAAAGTTTGTAGCACCTCCACCACCTGTAGAAGTTTAATTGACATATCATGAAAAATGAAAAGAACATGGGGGTGGGCCAACTTCTTGTTCCGCTCGTTATATGCATTTATAGACTGTATTGTAAGATATCATCATAAAGCAGATGATAATAACAATACATTCATTAATCAGAGACATACGATATTATCTATGGTTGCAGTGACATCAAGTGTGGGTGGAGCAGTACTGAGAACTTGCAAGTTTGCATTTTTAAAATCAGTTGGATGGCATAATGCTAACGAATTTGAAACAATGCAGCTGTGGTTGTTGATAATTGATAAGTGGTGCAAGGATGACTAGAAATTTAATTATCTTATGGACGGTTTGATTCATCAGCAATATAGAAAACTAAGAAAGATAGCAGTAATTTTTCATTCTTAACACATATTGTTACTAACTATAACAATAAAAAAGCTTATTTACAAAAAAAATCGCAAAAGAGACAAATGAAACATGAGAAAATTTTTGTAAATAAACAGAACACAAAATACTTTGCTGGTAGCGTTAGCTTACCAGGATTAGTTTTATAACATATTATACAGACGTCCAATACACTTGATTATATATTAGTTTCAACAATTTTTCATACTGCACAATACAATTCCACCTCTCCATATTAAGCACAATGCACAAAAATTATTGTTTTTTAAAAGAGTAGGTCATTTGTAGAAGGTCGTTTGAGAGAGAGTTATATAATATTACTGCGTTAAAATGTAATCTTCTCTTAAAAAGAGCAGTGCAATGTTGAGGATTACTTATTTGTCTGTGGTTGAGCCATGATTAACTTAAGAGACGTTACCCAAATTGACATTATGAACCTGTAATGTAAAAGTAAAAATATCCCTAATACCAGAACTTCTATAAATCTACCAGATTCTCTAAAGATTTTAAGTAGAATTACTGAAAGATGAAGCTGCCTCCGATCTTCCATTATTAGCCAGTTTAAACTAATTCTGCTAGCCGTCACATGATTAAATTTACGTAACTTGAAAATTAATCGAACAAATGTGTGTGTTTTGCATCTTCTGAATTCTGTTTTATTAAATGTAATAGTGACGATTTGCAAATATTAATTTCAAAGATGAAAATAATTTTTGTATCAACTTTTTTAATGTTCTCTAAAACGAAACTCTTTATCAATAATTAAACCTAAATTTTTAACTGACTTAGCACATGGTAATGAGTCTCCTATATACACAATAAAATTATCTTCAAGAAACGCACCGTTATGTTTTTCCCCAAAAAACATTATACACTACTTTGAAGAATTCAGTTTTAAGTTTCATCAGATTTATTTTTTAACTTATCCAATTCCGCTTTTGTGACATTAGATGCTATATGATATTCAGAACGATGAAAGTGATAAAAAAAACTATTCTGAATACTGTATCTAGTAATAATTACTAGACTTGACTTAAACAATACAATTGGCCGTATGATACCTTTGATACAACAATGACACAAAACTGTTAAGCATAATATATTTTTGTTTATGTTGTGGCTAAAGTTGAAAATATAAAATTACCAATTATCATTAGTCATCAGTCAATAGGTTAGGAGTTTGTACCTATATCATCATAGCCACAACTGGTAAGTTAAATAACGGTTTAGGATTATCGTGTTAAACGTCATGGGGAACTGTAAACTCCGTATATGGGAAAAATTTATATTAATACGTGCATATTTACCATGCAGTTTATACATTTTGTTTATTGTGTATATACACTCGTCTTTCACTAAATGTATTTAGGTCAGTAATAATTGATCGCAATAACTGTTGCTTATTTTTCAAATAGAACAGTATGGTCAGAATCGAACAATAGCTGGACCATTTAGACATACCTATACCTATGAGACGAATGATGTCAATTTCTCAAAATACATTTTTGTAACCGACAAACCCATACCGACGTCACTTGACCGATAAAAATAATCAGGAAATACAAAAAAAGATTATGGGTAAATTCTACAAGGCATTTAAAATCTCGTCAGCATATAGAGGCACAATAAGCTCGTATTTGTAATCAAATCGTATGAACTAATCATTTGCATTCTACGTGAAGTTCTTGATTGAAGCGTTTATTTTTATAGTTGTATACCTGAAAGAAAATTGCACATTCAAATACATTCTGCTTTTTCCAATCCTAATAATATAATTAAATGTGTTTATAGGAACTTTAAACTGTAAATAGGGATAAGAGCCTACAGGTTTGCAATAAATAAAAATGCTGAGTGTGCTTTATTTAATCATGAAGATAGGTGGATATGTATGATATATTTATTTATTGCAATTATATATTTGTTGCGCAGTCATCTACAAAAGGATGAACAACTATAACAATTTCAGTTTTCGGTAATTTTATGCAGTTAACCATTAATAAATGTTCTAGAATACCAGACTAGAAAGAGTACGTAAAGAAAAAAGTAAGGATTATGCAACACCAACAAAACTTGCTATGCTATATTAAACATGAGGTCGCAGTACTTAAAATTCATTGCCACGTGCCCAGGTGTAGGCCCGCATTTTGAATAATTTTCTAGCTGAATAATGAAAAATTAATATTACCAGGGTTTTAGTAGGTAATAAAATCTTAACTCAAGTAGCTAGTGTTACTAGTGTCAGAGAGTAAAAATAATGACGTGAAGTAATTTCTAGTAGATCAAACATGCAGTCTGTATAAATTTGTATCATTATTTACACCTGTCTCTATGAATGATGTATGTTTTTAAACTAATCGCTTCATTAAAATATAAAAAATAGTATTAAAAACCTGGAAAACCTGGTAAAGGGAATCAGAGAATTTCCTTCCGAAAACTTGTTAGAAGTGTGTTCGCAATGCAGTAAAATATCTACTGCATACGATACGGCATTCTATATTTGATCACATTCAGTAATAATATGAAGTGAAACACGTATGTAATACATTGTAATGCAATGCCAGTCGGCGCACATTGCGCGTGGAGTAGCTGTTTTCGGCATCTCCTTTCAAATACATTGTAATGCTTTGGTATCTCGCGGAATATCCATTCCATCAGTTGTACGCATTATAATTGGTTAGAAAAACGTTTTTTGTGCTTCCCGTTACTTGACGAGCTATATTCTATATTGTCACTATGAGGAGAATCTGCTGATGCAGAGGATCTGCGCCGCAAGCCTGCCTTGATACCCTACACGTAGGCCGCTGACTTGGATGTTCGAGGAGATATATCGCTGCTGTCACGGTTCGTTCCTGGAATCGCGACAATCTTAGGAAGTGCTTAACTGCACAATGGCTCAGAAAATGTCTGTTATAAAAGAGCGATTATGCCTCGCGGTCTCTGATATCTGCAGGATAGAGTAAGTACTCTTATAATAAACTTTCCATCAGATGTCGCGTTCGCCGTTTTGGGTAGATTAAGTTTTCTGCCGGGATTAGTAGGATTGTCAGACTGCCTAGTTTCGCGGTGAAGGTTAAATATGAGTCGTTTTAATATTGCAGCGATAGTGCATTTTTAATGGTATACGAGGCTATTTTTTATATTTTATGTTTTCCTATTTTCCCTGAGTGGTATACTTTTTAGTTCAACTATTGTTCAGTTTCTATAGAATTAATATTAAATTAGGAATGTATGGGAAAAATAATAAGATTTTGTCTTTTGATTTGTTTCGGCTTATCTAGACAACGTAAGAAAAATACGGATTGCTTAAACTGAAAAAATAATTAGTTAATACTGCTACCAATCAGAAAATTGGTATCAGAATTAGTAATTTCAATTAATTAGAGTCATTACCCATCAGATAATAAATTATTTTTTACAATTTACATACCTTCCTGTCAAAAACCTGTTGAAATTGGATCAATGTATATTTCAATTATATTGCTACGAAATATGTCGTCTACATCTTTTTTATGTCAGCGATAAAAGCCTGAGAATGTTCTAGATGCCTATATAGTATCAATTTTCTTTTTCTGGGATATCAAATTCAAATTTTCAATTGTATATTTCGTTAACACTTTACATTTACTAAAAAGTGATGTTACGTAGCGTATTTACAAGATTTTACTTGTAAATTTTATGCATATTTGGTCCAAAGGGGAATATTGAATAAATCATAGTTTGATTATATCGACGATATGCAAATAAATATTTGAAAATTTGAACGATTTAGGGTCGATTGTGAACAAACAAATCATAAGTAGAATGTTCGATATGCGTTAGTTATTTCTCCCAAGCACGTCATGTCATAACTTTATCTATTGGAATTTTCCGATACAAAAATTCATGTAATAATTATATCGCGCATTATTGTTAGTAAAATATTAAATTACTGTCACTGAAATGTACTAAGAAAGAGAAAACATAATTTTGATAAAACTAAAATATTTGTTTTACTATGGTCAATAGAAAAAGGATTTACAATTTACTTTAAATTTATCATCAATGCTGTAGGCAAAACCAAATGTATTATTGCACACACATTGGTTCGTTTAAAAAGCTGTTAATTTTTGTAGGCCACTCACATAATTGCAATTCAATCCAGGCAAATTCTTGCTTTAAAAACTGTTAATTTGTAAACAATATACCTAATGTTTGCTTAAATAGTTCTCTAAATGGAAAGTATTTAAACTTGTTATATGAAATAGAAAAACAAAGGCCAATGCGAATCTATAAAACACTTAAAATTCTCTGGTCATGTGCCTAACCATGTCAGCTTTTGTAGGTTGTTTATACAACTTTTTCAATTTTTGTACAAAACTCTTTTTTTTTACAATTAAAATTTTAATATAAATTGAAGATATTTTGCGCCGGATATTCACTATACTAAGCATGAACACCTCCAAAGGAGAGGCAATGTAGTATTCAAATAATTGTTTAAATATTGGCCAATTAATTTGAATCGTCAAAAGTATTAGATATCTGAAAAGAACCTTATAGCCTTATAGTTCTTACGAAAAGAACTATTTATTGTTTAATAAAGTTGTCACCATATTATTGTATTCCTTTTATTCGTTTCATGGTAATAATTATCAACTGTAACATATCACCAGTGTTATTATTATAACAGCACTGCTTTGTTTTGGGATTGCATAATAGTTGTATTTTATTTAGATGTGACGTACGTGAACATGGTAACGCGATAGTTTACAATATAATATCTGTCCCGTCCCGTCCCCCTCTAGCCAGTTCTGTTGAAATACGCTGAGGTGTGCTTCTTTCTGCCGAGCGACAGCTTGTGTGCATGCGAAAAAACTACTCGGTTTAGAACGAGTTGTCGTGTTACCTCAACAACTTTGTACCCGCCACAAAATGACGGATGTTTTTTGTTCCAGCAACAAATGTAACAATGAGAAGAGGCGCCGAGAGCAAGAGAACATCTACATAGAAGAGTTGGCCGAGTTGATTTCAGCCAACTTCGCGGACATGAGCTCTTTGTCGGTGAAGCCTGACAAGTGCGCCATCCTCCAAGAGACCGTGAACCAGATCCGCAGCATCAAGCAGCAAGAGAGCGCCTCCCAATCCAACGATCCCGTCCAGCAGGGCGAGGTGTCGTCGTCGCGCCCCACCATCCTCTCCAACGAGCTGTACGGACCGCTCCTCCTGGAAGTGCTAGAGGGCTTCCTCTTCGTGGTCAACAGCGAGGGCAAGGTTGAACACGTCACTGAAAACGTCTCCACCTACATCAAGTTCACCAGGGAAGATATCCTCGGAAAGAGCATCTACAACTTCATCCACCATGGAGACCACGCCAAATTCCACTCCAACCTGCTGCCTATGATTGAATGGGGCAGTGAGCAACAACCCACTAACCGGTCGAAATCTATCGACATCCGGCTTCTAGTGAAGCCTCCGGATGAGCTGGAGGAAAGCGTCGAGGAGAAGCAGCAAAGAGTCAGCTGCTACGAGTTGATGCACATCTCCAGCACCCAGCTGAGGGATCAAGTGTCGGTGTCCGAGGAAGACGGCAGTGATAATGGACCCTGTTTGTTGTGCATCGCTAGTCGGATATCCCACAGAGACAAAACCTCTTGCAGCATCGAACAATTCACTACGAAACTCGATACCACCGGAAAGATAATTTGCGTGGATACTTCCGGGGTGTCGGAATCTCTCGCGCAGTACATAAAGAAAGACCTCAAAAACCGGGTGCTCAGGGACTTGGTGTCGCAACAGGACGTGCAAAAAATCAACGCCCACCTTAGGGAGACTGTCAGTGCAGGCCAATCTACTAGTGCTATATACCGGTTGCAAATCGGGTCGGACAAGTTCATTCAGGTCCAAACTAAATCGAAACTATTTAAGTCGATTCCTCACGCCACCAACGACAGCGACTTCATCATGGCTACGCATTCTATTATCGGGTGAGTACTGCCTGATAAAACGCCCTCTCAGCTTATCAGTTTTTATTTAGCCAATTATTGTTGCCTTATCTCTAGTCAGTTTATATTTGGAGACTATTACAGAAATCGTAAATCATTTATTTTAAAATGCCAGTTTACAAATATCGCTGCTCTCAGTGAATAGTTGTCAGCCTCATGCTAGTTACCTACTCATCTAGGTTCACATTGCATTACCTACTCCTAACTAACATCAGCTAAGTCAGTGCATTTGCTTGTGGAGGTAGTGGAGGTAGTGGATCGTAGTCTGGTGAATTTGTATGGGAACAAGATTTTGGTTGCAGATTTGCTTACAACATTCACCCCCTCGTTGTGATAACGTCGCGTTGCATACTGTTGTGGTTTGTTTGCTATTGCTGAGTATCCTTGCCGTAATATTCGTAATATAGGTATTTACCTGCAATCAGTCAATAGTAGTGCTCACTTTAATCACGCTTTTAGATCTAAACATGTATTTTTATGAGAAATTATGGGAAAGATAACTTCATACTTTAGTTTGTTTATTCTTTATGGTTGTGTTGAGTTATGAAGTTGCTAACAAATTATATTAATCACTGCAATAATTTTTTATTTTTTTTTTATATAATTTTGTGATTTTCGTGATCGATTGAGGAAAAGTAAAACATTAGTACCTTGGCATGTACAAAAACAGTAGATACTATACTTAATAGAATAAAATCTATTGAATCTCTAGTGTATATACATGTTGTTACCTAAAAATCTCTTCCTTCTGTCACTTATTACTTATCGGATAAAATTATGTTTTGTAAATAAACGTAAATACTGATATACTTTTTAATTATTGTATAACCATTTCCAACGTAGATACTCTTCTTTCTTCAGAACTGGAGTTGCACGTTCAATCCCAATGTTAAATTATAATTTAAAACAAAATGTTCCAGTCATATCAGATAGACGCTCAATTGATGCCTATAATTAATAAGTAGGTACACTTAATTATGGGTATACGTATAGTTACTCTTTTAATTATTTTGAATTTAATTGAAATATATTTAATTAGCATATCAAAATAAAAAATATCAACAAAATCCAGCAAACGTCAAAATTTATACTATAGAGAAATATAAAAATCTATGTTATGCCGATAGGTACTTTGTTTATACCGTGTGCAGAATAATTACTTACTAGATGTGGGAAACAGTGCTTTTTCTTTATAAAAAAAAAACATAAGACTGATAGGTTTTTCATTTTATTTATAAGCGTTTTACTATTGGGTAGTTAGGTATATTTAAGATTTTCTTGCCAGTATAGCCATTATCCACTCATGATAAATATATAAAAACGTAATTTAAACAAGTTGTAACAATTATGTGCAATAATGTATTTTTTTATAGTATATTTTTAATATTATTTATTGGCTTATTTAACTGTTTCCATCTTACTTTACTTATATAGGAATTAAGCCAAAAAGTTAACAAAGAGATAAATTATTAATGGAATTATCAAATATTATGGTTCAATAAAATATTATATTTCCTCGTTACCTATAATCCTTGGTGTGCAAAAAAAATAACCTTATTATTTTTAGAATTTGTTGAAAACAACTACTTTGCGTGCAGTATGCACCGCCCAACATGAATACAGCGGTATCTTCATAACCTCAACTTATTGTCTTTAATTAGTATTTAATTAAATTCAATAAGTTGCGATTACGTCAAGATATGCCGCTGTAATTCAATATTGGGTGGTTCATATTGCACGCAAAATAGTTGTTTTCTTCATATCTTAAAAATAATAAGGCTATTCCTTTGCATACCTAGGATTATAGGTAACAAGTAAATATAAAACTTTATTGAACCATACTTTTTGCAATATTGCACGCAAACTAATATTGTTTTAGATATTTCTTAAAAAAATAATAAAGTTATTCCTTTGCGTACCTAGGATTATAAGTAACGAGGAAAATTAAAAACTTTATTGAACCATCATAATATTTGATAATTTCATTAATAATTTATCTCTTAGTTAAGTTTTTGGCTTAATTTCTATATAAAGAAAGATATACTTAAACAGTTAAATAAGCCAATGGATAATATTAAAAATATACTATAAAAAACAAGATAAGTTAGAATAGCAAAGTAGTTAAAATATTTAACAAAATTACCTATGATTAAGAATTTGCCAACATTTGCTAAATCGGTCGTACCGCGGCAGTTTTTCGTTCCAATATTTCTACTTAAAGCAATAAGCTATATACCTAATTTCCTTTAAAAATAGATAAGTAGAGTAACTGCCAGTTTAACGTCCATCTTTATTTGCAGTGAAAATGACGCCGTCGGACCCACTGATCCGGGTGGCGGTACCACCAGCGGCGGCGGTGTGGGCGGCCCCCTAATGACGAGTATCGTGAACGGCACTCGCAACGGCCCGCCTGTCTGTTCCGGAGGCGACAGCTCCACCACTTCCTCCAACAACACTCTCCTCAACACCAACACCACTGCCTCCTTCACCACCGCCTTCAGCCTCGACAACGACTTCAGCTTCGACATCTACCCCACCTCCACCTGGGAGCTAGAAACGACCAACTGGCAGGACGCGGCGCGACCCGACTCCCGCCAGAGCGTCACGCCGGTGTCAACGCCGACACCGCGGCCTCCCAGCAATCCCTCCTACAGCAATGCCCCCACGGTGGTGCATTCCCCCCTCACGTCGCATTTCGGCACGCAGCCCAGCCCCACCGTGCCCAACCCCTCCACCCCCGCCAACCCCTACGGCAGCACCTTCCCGTTCAGCCCTCTGAACGAGCAGAACTACCCCATGGAGGAGCAGAAGGATACCAAAGGTAACGTCTTGGAGGAGGCAGCCATGATGGCCGACTCCAATAGGTTAAGGATTCTGTTGACGAAGCCACCCAACAACTCCGCGGACTCCGCCAACGACGGGGACAAGAGCAGGGACAAGATTCTGAAGGAGTTGCTCAACCAGCAGGACGAGGACAGTAGTAAGATGGACAACAGGAGTAGTCCCAGGGGGCTTTTGAACAGGGGTCAATTGCTGCCCGGCCCGTCGGAACCGCTCAAAACCTCTAGTTCGTCAGGGAACAATATGTTACGACAGGTAGGTGTTTTTAAAAAAGAATTTTTGACTTATTGACCACACAATTTAGCTAGGTGTTTCACCAAATATAAAACCACTGGGATCTGCCACAGTGTCAGAATATATTGATAATCTTTTTTAAATAAGAGGTCTGCCTCTTGTAAGGCAAAAAATATTGTCTGTATATTGGTATTTCGTAGCAACTTAACAAGGCCTAATATAAATATATTAAATGATGAAAGAATCAACGGAATTACCAAATTTTTGAGATTTTTTTCTTATAATTTCAACGAATAATAGAATATTGCAGATACCTACTTTTGAAAAATATTCTAACCCTTGCCTATCGTCTTACAGAAAATCCTGTGAGCGTTATGATGTTACAGTTTTCTAAATAAATACAGTTTTAAGCAAACGGTGATAGAGACATTGCGCCCAGGTCAGCGATATGAAGGCTAAAGGTGGCTGGTGGAGTGCCAATCAGGCGACTGCAGCGGCTGCAGACGCGGAGACGCGCGACTCTGGCGACTTTGCATCGGTCACTGGTTTACGTGTAAATATATGACCGCGTTGTCAATTACGCGACTTCAGCGTGACGACAGAAGCGTTCATATATTTACACGTAAACCAGTGACCGATGCAAAGTCGCCAGAGTCGCGCGTCTCCAGCCGCGCGGCTGTAGCCGCTGCAGTCGCCTGATTGGCACTCCACCTTAAGCAACGTTTCTCGCGGTTAGTACTTGGATGGGTGATAGTGCAGGGAAGACACGCCATGCCTGCATAAATTTTAGTGGCTTGTGCCTAGGTGGGTAAATTTACAGAAGCTTAGGCAATGTTTGTGTAGATGTACGATAATTCGGATAAGAAGTGAAGCTGAAAGTCCCTTGTCTATGTGATAATAGTCAAGTAAAAGATCCCCACTCCACGGCAACGAGGGGGGATTCGTCAAATTTCCAGTTTGGAGTAGTTCATCGCCTGGCGTAGGTGATCGGCTTTTAGGCTGTATTCACCATCATTTAAGTTATATTTAACAGGCCTGTTAAAATTCTTATTCGATCAAATATCATCTTTAGGAAAAATCCTTATTCCTGATTGGCTAAATATTTAAACAGCCTAGTTAAAAATAATTAAGGTGATGGTGAATACAGCTATTAGTCGCGGAAATAGGCCGACATTAAATAATTAAACTACAAAAAGCAGTTTTAATTGAAAACGCTCAGTTTAGTTTTTAATTTTAAATCATTATGTATTATTACTGTGATTGACACTGGGATACTGATCCTCATCAAACAACCAAAATCTAGTGAAACACGCAACAAATAAAAAATAATAAATTTGTGCTTCATTGTCAAAAATATACCACAAAATTCCAGAAAATATCACCAAAAAAAAAAGTCGCAATGCTTAGAGTAATTAATAGTCTTCAGTTATTTCTTGATTCAGTTTTATTTATGTTACTTATAACTTATAATATACTTATCTTATGATACTATTATAAAATTGAAAAGAGAGTAATTATTTTGTTCTTATCACTGGATTGATTATGTTTTCGATAACATTTCAGTTGCCTAAACTGTAATATGCATTTTGTGTAATTTGGAACTACCTGTGCGTGATAGTGTATTGTTATAATTTAGGTTAAGTTCAATTATCAGATATCGTTCTTATCGTTAATTTTGGTAGTATAATCAGTTATTTTATGTCGAAATTTAGTTGAAATTATTTTAAACGAAAATCTCTGTAGCACTAGGAACATTTTTATACTCTTGCCTTTATGTACAAAAGGGTATACATTTCCCTAGAAATTATTTTGGGTTTTGGAAGACAAAATATTATAGGCATAGTTACTTGGGCCATGAAGATTTGGCTTAAAATTATCCATTTGATAATATATACTAATAGACGGCTGAAATCAAGACAAATTTCAAGCTTTTAAGTTATAATAATCTTCAGTAGGATATTTCGAATATTACATCTTTCCGCATGTAGATGATAAACTGTGTTATTTGTTTTCTTTCGGGGAAATACCTATATCTATTTACTCAAGGTGCTAAATACTTCAAAGGTTGAAGTATTATTATTACTGTCCTTTGCGTTTGTTGTTTTCTTTTGTTGCTATTCTAGAGAACTATATCACCATGATTATCGTTGCAGAATATTTTTTATTGCTTTTAACGATACCTTCTTACTAGCAGTGGCGTCACAAATTTAAATTCATCTGTGGCACATAAGATGTCAGGGACTATTTAAATTCAAATAGTGTAGACATCTTTCTTTTTTCTTCTTTTAGTATTGGTTGTCTGTGTTGTGTGTAGTTCGGTTGCCTAAACTCATTCTAAATAAAAAATATAAATTCATAATAAATATGCCAAATACGCCTTTAAAGCATCTTATGCTACATATTCATATGTGTTACAATGACAAATCTCGTAAACTAGAGTGTTTATTTGTAAACTTTGACTTGTAATTATTTTCAGTGTTCTCAAATGTTAATAAGATAGAAATAATAAAAGATTTTTAAGTGAATACTCTTTAAGTAGTGATTTTTGTTAATATTGAACAACTGAGGTATTATTTACTAAGGGAAGGGAATTAATTTGAAGTCTCACCGCGATTATGTGATAGATTGTGACTTAAGTTTTAACAGTAACTTTTACTTCTACTTTCTTAATTATTTCAGGGATGAAATAAATTTGTCCAATAAACAACACTATTTAATATTTTTTCAATTGTACTTCTCATAATTTAAAAACAACGTACGTGCTTCTGCCTTTTACGTTTACATATACCCCTATATTATTTATTAAACCAACTAGGTTATATTTACGTTTTAATAAATAATTATTCCTTAACGCACTCTTTCGTATATAAAGTATCTGCTACTGAACGTCACTAACTGGTTAAAATTAATCGTGCAGAACTAAAAGTATTCGCACGTATGAGCTCTATATTTAATATGCAATAAATAACTTATTGATGTTATGATAACATGAACTTTGCTAACTGGATTCCAGTAATGTCTGCATCGTGATTTGTGAACGTTTTCGGCGGAATAATTTAAAAAGAAATCGGTAAAGCCATGAACCATTTGTGGTGATAGTGATTGCAGTAAGTGCCATTTGAAAGAACTTGAAATAAATAATAATTAGGAAAATGCAATATTTCATGCTATTATTTAGAAATTTATTGATATTCAACAATATTTAGTTCTAGAACGTTTTCTACGGGGGCAAAGAATGATCTGTACAAATTTAGTGTAGTTTCAATAGTACCTACTTAGGATCTTTGTGCTGTGATAACAGCACAAATAAAACGTACCTTCTCTTCAAATCAAATGAAGGAAATTGTTTTATGTTGCTAACCTGTGCTTTGTATAAAATTTGTACAAAATTTGGTATTGTGTCGTAAAGCATTAATATCAAAATAACTAGTTGCTAAACGAAAGTACATTTAATAAACATCTATAATTTTGGTAAATTTCTCGGTGTATATTTTCGGTTAGAAGTAAGCGATGAGAACATTGGGAACATTGATTGAAACGTTTTGACGCAAAAATTCATGGGTAATTTATATAGATGTCAATGATTGTGAAGTTATTTGTATCGTAAGATGTGTAGGGTGATCCCCAGGCACCTTTCATATTTTCCTCTCAGTAACCTATTAACCTCTTAGTTATTTCACAATAGATTTTTTTCACCACTTAGTTTCTACACTTAATTTATATACGTAATTCTTTACAGGGACACGATTTTTTTTTCGAAAAACTTAACGTTATGTTTGAATGACCATACAAGTTGAAGAGAAAAGGCTAGTTTTTGTGTTCAGTGTTTATAATGATGCCTGAGGATTTCATTTGTATTTCATATCAGTTTCTTGTCAGGGTATGTAAAAATGCAGTAAATGTAAATATCAAAAATAATTGCGAGGTACTTCGTTCAATTTCCGAAAAAATGTGAGGAGTTAGAAAGTCGCCCTGCATATCTTGGCATGTGATAAATCACTTGCCCCTGTGTAGATTACCACCCATGAAATTTGGGTTAGAACGTTTCACGCATCTGAATTGGTTAGGTAAGTAACTAACTGAATATAGTCAGAAAAACAACTAAATTTTTAGCTATTCCTCGACTTATTATGTACATTTAAGTTGCACAGATTACGGCCTGACCCTGTGAAGGTGTAAGGCTATGGGCGGTTGACTAACCACAGACAAACGATGTCTTTAAACTAACTATAGTATAAACACTGATTATGGCAGCCATCGCCCCTATCGAGCTCACGGAACCAAAACAAAACGGAGACTTTGTGTTTGAAAACAAATTGACATTTCTACAGCTTTTGTGTTTATTCTGGTTGTTTGTATTATTTTCAGACTGGTCGCCATGATTTTTAATCAAGTTTTACACTAATTAACAAAAACAAACAACTACGAGTTTAGTAAGGATGCCCCCATATCCTCCATCTGTAAACACGCCTTATTAAATAAGGACTGAACCAAATTAGGTCACAAAACAGCTATTCTCCTGGCTAATGCCACGCCATGCGCTGAATTACAAAGAAAAATTTGGCGTATTTTGTCTAACAACATTAGAATCAAAAATACAATGTTTTGGATTGCAACGAAAACTACGAGGAAATACTCTGGACTTCACATCGTAGGATGTCACTAATTGCAGACCGGTTTCGACCTTTTTCGGTCTATTGTAAAAGTAATGCCTCTCAAATAAATTTGTATACACAGAAATATGCCATATGTTGACGTCTGATACTATTCTTTCCGAAAACACATGCTACAGACAACTCTCTCATAAACGTCTCTTTAAGAAACAACCCCAAAAGGCCTAGTATTTCACAAAGGCAAAGACCAGGCCTGTTCGGGTGACTGCTGATGGACCCTCATTAACTTTATTGCCCTCATAAAGTTGATTTTTTAGGTAAAAATGGTACAAATCTTACTGCTAGACAGGTATATAAAGCTGTATTTCATTTAGACAATTTTATGATAATGCTGAAAATTATTCTTCTCCTATTTTAAGCTATGAAAATAACGTATTTATGACCACCAAGAAGGCATGCCACGCGCTATGATTACTTCTCTCCAGAGTTGCCTAGTAGCTCAATTGCATTTTTCCAGCTTATCGTTCAACAACCCATAGTTAATAATAATAATTACAAGAGTATCCTCGAAATCTAAATATATTTTATGACTGAAAAACATGGGTCGTCACTGATGTCACTACTAATAATGCATATTGTTTCAGTAAATTGTACAGTGCAGTTTAGATGTCTGTACGGCTTATTGTCAACATTTATCAGAATTCTTACATCCATGCATATCTGATAATGGCAAAATCTACCACAATTTTTGAAAAAGGTAAATTTAAAAGTACTTGCTTATAAGGTATTGTGCATTTCTAATTTTTAGCTGTAGTTATTTCTGTCTTCGAGTTTCCGTTTATCTGTTAAGGAGGGAAAAAGGACCTCACTCTCCCCTGCACCTCTAACCTCTATAGCTTCATGTACTGTCTCAATTTTAACTGCTCAAGTGTAAATAATAGAAATAGTGGAAAGTAAAAAGCTGAAAATATTGATATTAGGTTATACCTAATATAATAGCGAGCCGATGGCTCAGACTTTAGTGTCTCGATCGCTCAACTCAGAGGTCGTGGGGTCGAACTCCCATTCCACCAGAAATTTTTTAATTAAATTATCTACTGTAGAACAAGGCTTGTTCGGGGTGATGGGTTGGCAACCATCCTGGCGATGGCCTAGGATGGCAAGAATGTCGGCTTGGTGTTAATGCGAGAGATTAAAATCGGTTGATGTTTGACTGTCCCCCTAACTAATAATGAGGTTTTCCAGGTTCCACTCATTCCAGCATTGAATAGTGGTTAGGCCCTACTAAAAGTCGTTCCTGAGACGCAAATGCGGCCCCCTCTTCCACACAAGTCTCAGACTTTTGGGTCAGTCCTTGTAATTAGAATGAGGGGTATTGTGATTATTATTATACGAAATTTAGATTTTTTCCAATTGTGGCTAGAGATATTCTCTATGTATGCAGGGTGATTCTGTGTTATATAAACCTAGTCAGAATCAGTACAACTTCAAAAAATATTGCCACTTGCTTTTCTTTCACTTTTAGGGGCCTTATAAGAAAGATAATCTGATAATTTCATTATGTTTTTGTGATAATATCTGCGTCGTCTTCAATCACCCAACACTGGGTGAATATGTATTAAATAAATTATTTAATTTAACACAATAATTGTAGTTTTTGTGTCATTTAGTTGGTGTTTTTTTTGCGTTATTGGACAAATAATGGTTTATTATTATATAAAAGAGAGTCCCTAAAGTTTCAAGTAACTAGACTTGTGGATTCGGTTGGGTGTCTGTCTGCGTTAATAAGGTTTGACGTATAAATTAATATTAAATAAGGCTTGTTCTCACAAGTTTCTAACAGCATGACGTCATTTACGAATAAAACATCTAACAGATTTTGAGGTGTTGCAAATAAATATATATCTGGACCTTGACCTCGCCAACTAACAAAATATTTGCTGTGAGAATGATCTTTTGCATTTATTTGATGACTCAGTATACACACACTGCGAACCGACACAGATATCGATAATGGTGAAAATAAATACGTACCTACCTAATCCTTGTGAATAAATATAGTCTAATGGAGTTTGTAGGACTAAACATATTTTTTTTTAATTTCCGTTCAGTTGCTTGATATATTGACATTTCATTTTTAAAGTAGTATAGGTATATCAAACTCGAAGGGTTCCCTCACATGGATTCCTACATATGCGTCGACATAATGTTTACATTGTGCATAATCAATTCAGACATAAATGTTGATAAGAATTTTGTTTTTTATATTTTAATAAATTTAATATACATATATTAAATATTTTAGTCGAGCCCAGCAGTGTTTTAAAACTTGAATTTTTAAAATTAAAGTTATTCAAATGTGTTTTCAAAAAGGTTTTAAGAAGTAGGCACTGAATTAAATTTCGTATTGTCACAGAGAAATTTGAAATGTACCACCAGTTGACTGGGGATAAGCTTTCCGGGATTACACTGCGATAATAATATCTCTGATATATCTACTGATATTCTTAAACTCTTCATGGTGATTTCCAGTTCCTAGAAAATATTTTTGCTAAGCGACCGACGACCTATTATACATACAACTTAAGAACGCCACTATAAAAGATTATTAAATATTTACTCATATCATTATCTTTTTATTTAAGATCTTTGAAGTTGATGTTTTCGAATGTATATTGTTGCAACCCATTAGTTTGTTATACTATAATCCATAAATACACTAAAATGGCTGTTCCATGGCAATATCTCTATTTTTTTACTAATAAACAGCAAGGTGTAATATTCAGGAAATGATGAAATTATTTTTACAGTGTTATCTTTTTATTTTGTAGTGTTTTCAATTGGAACTTTTAAGCTAAATTAAATTTAAAAAACTTTACTGCCTTGTACCACCACGAAACCTCATATCACAATACTCGTGAAAAACGTTCTTTCCAAATAGGAAGAAGTATACCTACAGCGTGTTAAAAAACATGTTGTGAATAATTTTGACAATTACCAATTTGAAAAGTGGTTAATTATATAACAAAAAACTTTAACTATAAAGCATACAATTGGCTGTTCTGTAATCACCCTCCAGCACAAAACATAAATATCACAGCTACGACTAAACGCTGTATAAAAACATACTAATTACCTAATTGCTATACAATTTAGTAGCGTAATCCTTCAGTCAACTTTAGTAGTCCGCGGAAAAATGTAGTACATATTTAGGCACCTCCTAACTATAGGAGGTATTGAGATTGAGATAACCAAACGCCTTAAATTTACAATAATTATTATTTAAAGGTGTTGTATAAAGTCGACGTTTGTGAGAAAATAATTTTAATAACATCATTTGATGGGCCTTCTCGCAGTTCAAGAAAATAGTGGAATATCATCAGAGTTCAACTCAAAAAATAAAATCATTTTGTTCACTCTCATTGTAGTTGACTATTGAACTCGTCTTTCCAGGAAATACTAAAGTGTTTCTAATAAGATATGAAAATAAATTAATCAATTTATATGTACATTGTACATTGGCGATGATCGCACTCCGAAATTTTAAGCTTGACAAAATATGATGCAATATTGCAGATTTAATTGTTAATATCTAATTAACATTCAAATTATCTTAATTAAATAATTCAGAAAATACACAGGGTATCTCAGAAAGGGCGTACTATATTCTGGAGAAAGTGGCAAGCGTTTTGTGTTCCGGTATCTATATTTGATTATTGAAATTGTTTATACTAAATAAACGTTGAGTTATCCTTTTTTTATATTTTAAAATATGATATTTGTTAGCATGGGGTAGGGTTTATCCTCTCCCATACGATCCTTTCTAAACATCTAAAAATTATATTTAATTAAAAAATAAATGTGAATTTTAATCTGATACCTACTCCTTTAACAAGGAGATTGCGGTGAATTTTTCTCGTAACTTACAAGGCATCAAAATGGTATTTTGATAGCTCCTGTTATATCTGAGATCCGACTCCTACCGTCTCCATTCTTTTATCATTTAAATCAAAGGCGAAAAGTGTATAATACCAATATATAAATCAATTATTAAAATTGTCTTGTATTTATACAACAGTGCGAGGGAGTTGAACCATCCTAAGTACGTGTGTCACCCTGTATGAGCTTATATCGCAATATTTGTGTCGTCTTTTACTGCACTTATTTTTCAAAAATAATTTTATAATCAATATTTGGTTCTAAAGTGAGAAAAAGGCCAACAAACAAGAAAATCGCTCGCTTTGTGGCTGCGTAATTGGGCCATAGCTTCTTAGTTTTGTACTGATTCTGTGTTTAAGCTAACAAAGTAGCCCAAGGTTACAAAAGATTTAATTAAATTTTAACGTCCATTTCAATTATCTTTCCTTGGAGTCGATTGAAGTAGAAAATGATTGTCGATACCATACTGAAAAAATG
Organism: Pogonocherus hispidulus; assembly: GCA_963924545.1. NCBI lineage: Eukaryota > Metazoa > Arthropoda > Insecta > Coleoptera > Cerambycidae > Pogonocherus > Pogonocherus hispidulus. The sequence continues at coordinate 77,017,780 of OZ004694.1, forward strand.
TATTTGAGATAAGTAAGTACTTTAACCGACCTTACATTTTTAAGGATATCACCGTTGCCTGCGTCATTAACATTTACATCGTTGTCACATCGATGAATTGGTAGTTTTAGTAATTAATAATTTCATAAATTAACGTTTGAGTTACCTCTCATGGTATTTCCAGTAACATTTCCATTAACTCCTGATTTTAATTTGATTTCATTTTATTTTGAAATTAGTTGAATTTAAAATTTTATTGGTTTTTGTCATGGCATTATCATCTATCATCGCTCATATTTAGAGTAAAAACAATGAGTGACAATTAATATACATGATTATAAGTTCAGTGCCATTTATCTACCAAGATAAAAATCACATTATAGAAATGATAAAGATTAATACAAATCTACACAAAGATGTTTATATTTTAATTTTTCTTCCAAACCCTTAGTATTTATTAACGTTCGCACAAATTATTCTACTTATATTGGTAAATACGAAGGCGTAGAAGTACCACATAATTCATTTTTTCATATTCCGACTTTAAACTCGGAACTCATTGTAATCTCTGTACAGGTTTTATGGATTATGTTATTTAATATATTTTTCGAAATGCGTCTGCCTAAACAGTAGACTATTTATCATTAAAATAAGAAATGTTATAAATTATAAATGCAATAAATACGATTAGTTTCGAATGGTTATGAAGAGCGGATGAACATAGTTGTAGATACATATATCCAAGTAAGGGGGTGTTGCTGGCTTGTGATTTCATATCTATGAACTGGGTTATTTGTTGTCATACAAATATGACCCTATGCCCTTTAAAACAGTCACATCCTGTGCAATAAATTAGATTCCGACTTTAAAGTCAGAATTCCGTCTTTAAAGTCAGAATTCCGACTTTAAAGTCGGGATTATGAGTTTAAAGTCAGAATTTGAAAAATTAATAGTGTGACCCTTCTACACCTTCGTAGGTAAAAGTACGAGTATAACTTTAAAATAAATAGTAAATATAAAATATAACTTTCAAGTAGTTCTTTCTAACTTTGACAGCTAATTTACCATTTTATAGGTTTATTGTGTACTGATAGTATAAAATTAGAAAAATTTTGCACTATATAACATATCTACAAAGATGTGACGATTATTTATTGGCTTCACTGTCCAATACAAATATCATATATGTAACTAGTGCCAGCTCAGCTCTTAACATATAAGAAACTGCCCAAAAGCAAATAATCTATTTATTAAATAAGCCAATTATACACCTATAATTATAAAATAATACACCTTTCTTCACCTATCTTATTTATTAGCAATGCTAAATGTATACATTTCGAGTACTATGTACTCATCATCGGTAGCAAGTTCATAAATAAAGTCGCCCAATTTATAGAGGATGAGGGTGTAAAATAAAATTATTTAGGTAAACTGCAGATGTCTGTCTTTTTCTAAATTGTGGTTGGATATTTACTATTATTACTTATTTGTTATTGTTGACAATTTTTAATTTTATTTTTGTTATATACAGGGTATTAAATTTAAAAGATCATTAGATAATTAATTGACAATTACCTCTTTTCTACCAGACTAGGTCTTTATTTACTATAATATATTCTTGTTATCAAATTGTATTTTATTTGGGACATTATAGGGCATCTGTCCTCTGCCCTTACTGAATTGATAATAATAATAATAATAATAATAATGGGCTAAATCGAAGTTCAGTAAATGATTTTTATATTTCCTGATATATATTGATTCTTAAATGTATTTAAGTTCTGAGAAGTACTGGCTGTTATGAGGCAGGTATAGTTTATATTAAATTTGTACACCGTTTCGTAACTATGTAAGGCTAGAGCCGACTTATCTGCATTAAGATAAGTTGCACATCTGTTTTTTGTGTGACTGCAATACCACGTACCTCTCCTTGGTCCTTTTACTCCGCAATAAAAACTTATTTTTTTGTTATTGATGTATTTTTTTTTGGCAGTATAATAAAAATCTCGGAAAAGGCTACCTCCAAAAAGTTTATTGTCCCTTGCTAGGTGTTTATTTAGTTTATTCTTTGGGATAGTTTTAAAATCAGTGGGAAAAACATTTCAAGGGCGTAGGTACATTGATAATACCACAAGTATAAAGATATACTTGTGATAATACCAAGGATAAGCTAAAAAAACTTATATTTCTTCATGAAGCTCAGTGGTTAATGCATTTAAAAAAGTATGATCCTGAGTCACGAAATCCAAATCTGTGTTTTTGACCTTTTCAAAATTAAATTTCTCGATGTGTTTACTAAATTCAAACGATCCAAAATTAACCTTGATTGATATTTTGTTTGATTTGGCTATGCAACTTGAAAATATTTGCCTTGTTCAGGTCTTGGATTTACAGTTCAATGCATTAATGTTTATTCTATATTATTAAAAAAAAAAATATTGAAATACTTTGGGACCATAACAAAATAAATAAATACCTAATAACCATAATAAAATTTTCCATGTATAAAATTCAGTTGTATTAATAGATATTAAATAGATTATCAGAATCATTCTGCATGAAAAATGCAGTTCGAATTGATAAAATTTGAGTGAATTTTGTCTGGCCCTTCAGAGGTAAGTAGGAATTTCTGAATTCTGAGAAAATCTAGACGATATATTTTGGATTTTAACTATTTCTTTGCTCTTACAATATTTTTTAATGAATTTAAGTTCAAAATTGACATTTTTTTATAGAGTCCTTTAGTGGAAGATATGTTTTGACATTAAAAATTTATTTGACGAACGCCCCTGGCTATTATAAATCAAGATGATCAACAAGTAGGTATCTTAAAATGACTTGTGTGCAAGGTACAGTATCTGGGGATGGGGTCTACCTGGCCTGATCCATCCCGTCGCCTCCTTTATCTTCTCACCCCTCTGATTCCAGAGAAATATCCTGGCCAGTACATGCTGTACCTAATTTACTTGCATAATTTTACATTAGGAGTTGGTTCTGTCCTTCATAACGCGTCTCTTTCTTAACTATCGTCTCAAGTATAAATTTTATCAGATACATCGGTAGGCAGTTCCTCAAAATATGATAAAATGTTTTAGCTTACTTGCTATCTGCGGATTCATCATAATTGTCATTCGTCATTCGTCAGTTGTTCAATGTACTCGGCGACGTGTAGAAGGTAAATTCTGTACAGTGCGGTGTTCCCTAGGTATTATATTTATATATACTCTGTGTAAAGTTCTAAAGTGCAGTTTGAATTTTCCACAAAACCATGGTATGGGTAAATATCCAATAAAAAGAGCTGTATATTTTTGGTTTAATGTAGTGGTCTGATCGCTTGTTTTGCTAGATTATCTTGTATTTTTCATGTTTTATCAAATGTTTTTCTCATGGTTTGGCTGGTGTGACCGACTCATATCGAAAATTTGATAGCTATATTTGAAAAAGTACCCATTTATTTACCAAGTTGCTTGTTTATTATGTTGAGTTAAGTTCTTTTTTTAAAATTAACGCATCAAATGAGTAACTACCATAGACTTAATAGATCTATGGTATGGTAACTACCTATATTTTTCTTTAAGCGACACCTGGATACATTTTTGAAACTAGAAATGAATTTGATATAAGAAATAGAAATATCACTTATTTATAAATTAGATAGGATTTGTAGAGGTTATATACACATAAATACATATACTTTGATAGATTATAATAATAATAATAATAATAATAATAAGGACTTTATTACCAAAGTAATCATATAAGTTAGTACTACATTAGCAACCAAAGAGTGAGGCGAAGTTCAGGCAAGCCTGCTCTTCCACTTAACCTCCAATACAAGTGATAATCATTAACAACAATGATCAAACAGAATAAAGAAGAGAAAAAAAGATAAAACAAAATTATAACTATTACATTATACACAAAAAAAAAAAAAAAATTATGTACGATATTTTTTTAATGCTTGAAGACTATTTAAATTTCTTTTTTTTACTACTAACATGAGAAAACCTTATTATATTTACCTCATTTGTGTAATGAGAAGTAGTTCATTATTGACCTAGGTAAATAATGAATTCATTATTTACCTAGGTTAATAATAAATTGTATTGAAACTCATTTGTTTGACATTTCACGCATCAGTTTGACATTTCACCTACTTGATATTTCGATATGTTTGAATACCTAATAGGGGAAATGTCTGATTTTAAAATGAAAATAAGATCTTGTGGTGTTAATTCGGCTATTAGTAGTAAAAAAAAATACTATATATACTTAGTTAAGAAGGCCATTATTTACCTCGAAAATTATATCCTTCAGCGCTACGCGCCTCAGGATATAAAATTTCTCGGTCAATAATAGCTCACTTCTCAACCTAGGTATATACCTAATATACTATTATTAATTTCATGTACTTAGGTATGATCTTGTAATTTGTATGGTTCTAATTTCTGCTGTTTTTTTGTTATTTTACAGGTGGTGTAATCCCAAAAGAGACTAATCATGAAAACGCACCACAAATAAGTTATAAACATTATCTTTGTAACTTTCTATTAAATATTGTCTATTAAATTCTTATTTTTATGTTTCAAAGTATGAACGATGTCCGAGTCGTGCATTTTTAATTATTTCTTTTGGCGTTTTTAACTTTTGGTCTAACTTTACAATAACACCTACCAATAGCTGATAAAATAAACGCTCGGTCAGATGGCGACTCTGATGTCCTAATATCTAATGACATTAGAGTCACGGCAATAGGACGCATTGTATAGTTGATTTCCGTGAACGTATTTACGCGTGAATGTGTTGATTTTTTCCCTATAGAGTACATATAGGTATGTCTTATCAGTGTACTCCTTATACTATACTCAAAATATGTCAGATTTAATATTTTCTTTGAGTATCAAGACTCAAATACCTCAGAATTTGTGAACCTTGGTTACTGCCTAGGAATACAATTAGGTGCATGGAAATGTTCCATTTGGCATACATTTTCCAAACAAAATCAACCACATGTGGCAGATTTTGAACTTTTTGCAGAAATATCTAACTATTGAAAGACTTTTTCTGCAATATAATATAACACTGCCCGCATCCGCACCTCTGGAAAGAATGGTTTCGTATGCAACATTCATCAATAGCCTTCAACGTCAAGCCTTACCCGATAATAATTTTGAAAATCTAGTCCAATGGAGTCTAAGTTCATTTTTCTTTTATTCTTTTAACTATTTACACCGATTTTTGTATATTTTCGTACCAAAGAGAATGTGATGTTTTAGTTTGTTATTGAGGATAACTTATTTTATAAATATTATATATTGTTTTCATATTAAAACTGAAAAAAATCAAAATGTTTTGTTTCTGATCTAGCGCTACCGATATACCGTGAAAGTATTTAAGTATTTTAATAATATTTCAGTGATAAAAATATTGTTAATTTTTTAAAAGTATTTAGTATTGAATATTTAAATACTTTTGCAAAGTATTTGACTAGGTCTGACTACAAATCTAACCCACAATAAAAATGCCAACTTAAATTTCTTCGATATTTCGATTGAAGATCGTATTATCTTTTATTGAGTATTTTAAGTAAAATTTATACTTTGTTTTAGCTTCTCAATGACAAAAGTGATGATGATGATCTCGAATCAAAGGCTGGCGTCAAGAAGAAAAGCGAACTGCTTCAGCAGCTGCTGAAACCCGAACGAGATATCGAAGAAGACAAGAAGAACGATCTTCAGTCTCAGGATGATACTCTACTTAGAAGCCTAGGCTTTCCGCCATCTTCTCCCCCCAATGGAGATAGGGGTAGGAAAAGATCAAATGATGATAAAGATGACAACTCTAACAAACGATCAGGTGATGGGTCACAGGTGAGTTCCAAACAATTGCTTTTTATAATTAAATTTCTAGTCTAGTTTTATGTTGTATGAAGGTAATTTTTTTGTTTTTGTTAAAATCAAACTTAGCTTATCTGGAAACAGTGTGAAATTTTACACAATAAACTAATTGTATAAAATATACCAAATTAGATATATTTGTATATGTTTTTGTTAGTAATGTCATGAATGAATAAGTAAGCATCTTTACTTTCCATATAAAATGCTTTTTTAATACCTTGTTATCTATGAGTTCTTACTATGTTTTTTGTAATACGTTGTTTCCTAAACAAAATCAGTCTCGAATAAGTTGTTGAATTTAATACATGGAGCTGCAAACTAAAACTATTGAAATACTAAGTTAGAATTGTTATTAATTAAATATTAAAAGTTAATGTAAAATGGTAGATTACCCTGGTATTGCACCACTGGAAATCAGTGGAAATTTGGCAGAAAATTGGATATTTTGGATTCATAAGTTTAAAAATTATTTAAAAGCAACAGAGCTGGATAAAAAAGAAGAATATTTGCAGTGTGTACAACTGTTACAGTATATTGGGGATGAAAGAATACGTATATATAATACGTTCAAGTTTAGTGCTAGTGAAAAGGATAAAATTAGGCCACTTATCAAAAAATTCAAGGAATTTTTTCAACCCAAGAAAAACTTAATCTATGAGAGATATAAGTTTATTAATAGAAAACAGATAGATGGAGAAACTATTCAACAGTACATTACAGACTTAAAAAATAAAGCTCGTAATTGTAATTGGGTAACTTAGAAGAAATGTCTGAAGGAATGGAGGTGAACACTATACAATCAACATCGTTTTTAAATGAACCAGGTACAAGTAGAGAAAGTGTTCAATTTGGTAAAAACTCACAGAGATCACGCATGAATAGAGAACCAGCAGCAAGACATGCTGTACATCACAATCAGGGATTCCAGTTTTATCAACCAGTGGAACAGTTTGGAAAATCTTGCTTCAGATGTGGTTACCAACATGTGGTAGGAAAATGCTCAGCCTTTGGTAAACAGTGTGGTGGGTGTGGTAGATATAATCATTTTAAAAAAGTGTGTAAAAGCAAACCTGTACATATGGTAAATTTAGAGAATAGAGTTGATAGTTCGGACAGTGTTTCTGAAAATATATTTATTGGGATGGTTAAATCTAATTGTATTGTAAACATAAACAAGGGATGGAATATAGAAATGTTAGTAAAATAATCAAAAATTAATTAAATTTAAGTTAGATACGGGAGCAATGACAAATGTTATTAGTTATAAAGATGTTAATAGCTTTAAAATACCAGCAGAATCCTTAAGAAATACTAAGATCAAGTTAACTAACTATTCGAATAAAATAATAACTGTTATTGGAGAATGTCAACTAACTTGTAACTACAAAGATAACGATCATTTATTAAATTTTGTTGTAGTAAATATAGAATCGCCTGCAATTTTGGGGTTAGATACTTGCAGTGAATTAAATATGATTTAAAAAATTGATTGCATTAAAGAAAATTATAATTTCTTGTTTGAAAAGTATAACAAGCTATTTAAAGGAGTTGGTTGTCTTGAAAAACCTTTTCACATTAAATTAAATAATAATGCTATACCAGTAGTGCATGCAGCCAGAAAAATACCTTTTCCATTAATGGACAATCTTAGAGCGTGTTTAGCTAACATGGAAAGTGAACAAATTATTGGTAAAGTTGATTATCCTACTGAATGGGTAAATTCCATAGTGTTGGTTAGAAAACCCGATGGATCATTAAGAATTTGCCTTGATCCTCGTGATTTAAATTTAAATATTTGTAGGGAACATTACCCTTTGCCTACTTTTGACGAAATTACTTCAAAATTAGTTAATGCAAAATATTTTAGTACTTTGGATGCTATGTTTGGGTTTTGGCAACTCACTTTGGATAAAGAAAGTTCTGACCTAGGTACATTTGCAACTCCATTTGGGAGATTTAAATTTTTGAGGTTACCATATAGACTAAATTGTGGGCCTGAAGTTTTCCATAAGAGGTTTAAAGAAATATTTAACATAGATGGAGTTGAAATTTATATTGATGATATATTAATATGAGGTAGAGATAAAAAAGAACATGATGAAAGATTGGAACAGGTATTAAAGATTGCAGAGGACAACAATATAAAATTTAATAAAACCAAATGTAAAATTGCTTTGAACGAAATTGTGTATATTGGGCATAAAATATCACAAAATGGTTATAGTCCAGATGATTCCAAAAATTAAAGCTATTACAGATATGCCCAAACCAAAAAATAAAAAGCATTAGTCATTTTTGGGGTTAATAACATATGTAGGAAAATTCATTGATAATTTATCGAATATTACAGCACCGCTAAGGCAACTACTTAAAAATAACATAATCTAATCTTGAGGCAAAGAACACGATGATGCTATTAACAAATTAAAACAAATTTTGGTAAAACAGCCCATATTACAATACTGTGATCCGAGCAAGTCTATTGTATCTTCAGTTGCATCACAAAATGGCGTTGGAGCTGTCTTAATGCAGAATGGAATGCCTTGTATGTATGCCTCAAAAGCATTAACTGAAACTCAAAAAACAATATGCTCAAATTGAAAAAGAATTATATAGTTTAGTTTTTGCTTGTGAACGTTTTCATCAATTTATTTTTGCAAAACCTATGCTTATGGAGACCACAAACCTCTTGTACAATTTTTTAAAAAACCATTACCATTAAAAAAACAATTATTGTTCTATTGTAGTGTTAGTAAATAGTGTTATGTGTAGTTAAATGTATGTCCATTTTAGATACTTAGTGTGTTATTTGTTTATTCATTGCATGTTTTTGAAGTAATTATTAGGTATCTCTAAATGCAGGACTACATATTCCTTTATTTTATTAAACAAGAGAGATGTCATGAATGAATAAATAAGTATCTTTACTTTCCATATAAAATGTTCAAGTTTTTTAATACCTTGTTATCTATAAGTTTTTACTATGTTTTTTGTAACACGTTGTTTCCTAAATAAAGCCAGTCTAGAATGAGTTGTTGAGTTTAATACAAGTAATTATATTATTTCATTTTTTTAAGTATATAAACCAAATTAAGTTATTTCTACAATTTTCATAACAACTGCAATATGTTATCAACTCATTATTAAGGGAAATGCTAAATATGTTTTATTTATACCCTTTCAGGTATCATCTTCCGGCTCCACAGGTAGTAAATTGTGTGAAAGAAATAAGATGTTGGCATCGCTTCTGGCTAAGCAACCAACGAACCATCAGCCGATACCACCTATACCTGCAAGCGTGTTAACGGCAACACCTCAAGAAAAGCTGCCTAGGATCACGGATCCTAACAAAACTCTACAAATGAATATGATGAACCAAAACATGCAACAGAACATCCTCAACGCATCCAGAATGAATGCAAACAGAATGTCTGGTCGTTCTCAGAACACAAGCTACCTCAACGCCGTATTGTCCAGTAATATGCAACGAAATGAAAATCGACAGATCAACCAGATCAACTCTGCTTGTTACACTTCCCCTGCTACTTCCAGCACGGACAGCATCAATGCTGTTTGGGATAACAATTTACAGACCTCCAACGATCCAGTGCTCTCTGAAATTCTGGATGAGGTCATTGATATTGTGCCAGATGATATTATGCATCTTTTGGATGGGTCTGACGGACAACAGTCCAACAATTTCCAGACTGGTTTGAGCGAGACGATGGCCATCAATATTATACAGAAGAACCTCATGCTGTTCGAGTCTGTTACCAAAAGCCCTGGCTCGCCCATTTCTATGCCTGGAACACCTCCAGCCTATTCTGCTACAAACGTAAGTATAAAGTAATGCCCTCATATGCTATTTTATAGTACATTGTGATAGAAATACCTGGTGTTAGAAGAAGCACCATTGGTTCTAGTAGTCTTAGCTAATTTGATAGTTATTTTCATAAAAAAGTTCAGTTGAAAATCTATAAAAATCGCAAATATAACCTTATCTCCTACTATACCTATATCTTAAGTATGATTTTAATTTCACATGACTGAGTTAGCACATCTCATGTCTTCTAACCCACAATAATTGCAAAGGTTCATAAATCCTTTCATCCGTTATTTTTTTTTTTAAGTAGAATAACAACCTTTTTAAAACAGCTGGATTTATCAAATTTTTTCATTTAAAATATTGTGGTTTTTCAGAAAATGCAAACACGTAAAGAATGTTGTTTATAAATCGATGGTGTTATAGATAAAGATGGATTTATGCAAGAAACACTCCTTCTATACATTGAAATTACTGGAAATTTATTTAGTAAATATTAGGGATGCTACGGGTACTCGGCATTTAATAAAAACAACGTGCGATAGTAGATTTCAAAAACACTTCTAGAGCAATGATTTCTCCTTTGGTCTTATGAATTTCTATTGATTTCGGACTATCAATAGGCCACTCCTTTCCAAAATAATTAGAGATGTGGATGTTTGAATTTTAAATGTTTCCATAAAAAGGACACTTTTTACCAATACTACGCATAATTTTTGCATTGCAGAAATTACAAATTGTTTTGCCGTCATCTTGTTCATTGACTATAAAATGTTCCTATATTTTCCTGGTTATTTTGTTTTCACTTTTTTAGAATCATAGAAACAAAATAAAATACCCATTATTATCCCGATACTAAAACAGTAATTATTGTAGAAAGGGTGAACAAGTCTACACCTCGGAGCTGGGCATACGAGTTTTATTATTTTATGGAATTGGCGAGCCCACGACAAGTTCTCAGGTGGATGCGTCGCTGACGATTAAACTTTTGTAAAATAAATACCATCAGAATGTTTTGTAAATTTGGAGTTTGTATACATAAATAGGAAGGTTTGTGTCTCAATATAGTGATTGTGTTATATTTATCATGTTCGGGATGGTATTTACACTTATGCAGTTGTTTTTTTTACTTGACCAGGGAACTCTTAACTTTATCCAGTCTAGCCGGATCCTATTTGGCCGGGTACCCGGTTTGGCTGGATCCAAAAAATAACTACCCACCCATTGCATCTCTGGTAAATATATAGTTAATGGACCTGCAGAATTCATAACTTTTATTTACTTGTGTTTTTCAGCTTATATATTATGAATATTGAACAAAAATTGGTGTTCTCACAAAGTTTTTGAGATAATTCTTCTTGAAATTTCAACGCCAACACACATGATATTCTTACAACTCTGAAATTCCTTCTTGTATAGTGATACATACAAGTGTAAATATGCAAGTATTAAATACAATAGGTTTGTTCTAACAAGAATCCCAAATCGTCGGTGACTGTCGGGAGCATGTGCATTACAATTTTTCCGTTCCATCAAAGCCAAAAGGAAATCGGTGATTAGTTCCTGATTGACAATACACTGTTCTATCATGGCTTATGATTGGTTTGTGGACAATCAGAAAAGTTTGCGGATTTTTTAGGAACTCTGAATCAGAATAATAATAATAATAATAATAATAATGCCTTTATTTATTTTCAATAAATACAATAATTGAATATGAGTGAGAGGAACATGGTAGAGAACCTACACTACAAATGAAAATAAAAAGCCGAAGATCAGATGGTCATACACAGTATGGCCCCTGCTTTTCATCTTAAGCTCATTGCCGAGATTACTTAAAAAAAAAAAATAATAACACAAAATAATAACAAAATAATGAGTATACTGATAAGGCTATCAAGATAACATAATAAAAATTTACATAGAGTTTACAATCCATATTGTGCAGCAAAATAATATATGTACCCAGTACTCGTTAGCAGACCAATATATCACTCCAGAGAAATAGAAAAAGAAACAAATAAATAAATAAACAAAAGAGTAGTTACTACATACAGAAGTTATTTTGTTGTAACAGCATTTTCTTCTTTAAATGGTATTTAAAAGATGGAATGCAATAATTTTTAATATCAGATGAGAAAGAGTTGTAAACTTTAGAAATCTGGTAAGTAAATGATCGTTTGAAGAATTCAGTGCAGTGAGAGGGAGGCGTAAGCATACCTTTAAAGCGCAAGTTAAGATTGTGGACATCCGTTCTGAACGTAATTTTTTTTGCAAGATAAGTAGGTAAACCACTATCTATGATTCTTTTAAATAGACAGGCAGAGTGCAACAGGCGACGCCCCGACATGTTTAACCAACCCACCTCCCTTAACTTATGAGATATGTGTTGTCCACGTCTGATACCAAATATCAGGCGCAAACATGAATTTTGAACTGTTTGTATTCTTCGAATGTCCTCTGAGAGGATGCATGGACCATAGACAACATCAGCAAAATTAAACTTGGATAATATTAAAGATTCACATAAAAGCGTTTTTATCTTTTGACTGAGAAAAAACCTGCTTCCATAAATTAGTTTTAAAGTCATATAAGAGGCTCGAATACAATTATTGATATGGAGTTTAAATTTAAAAGAGGTGTCAAGTGTTAACCCAAGGTTTTTAGCGTATTCTACTGGATAAATTAGCTGTCCGCCTACATTAATCGAAATAAGCTGAGCTATTACCTCCTTGACATTTTTTGGACCAAATACAAGCACTGATGTCTTACTTGCATTAATACTTAAAGAGTGTCTTTTGGAAATATTAACAATAGCACTTATATCACTATTTAACTTTATTAATGCATTATGAGTATCATCGGGGTCGAATGATAAATACAGCTGCGTATCGTCAGCATAGAAATGTACTTGGCAATGTTGCAGAGAGCTCACCAATTCAGAAGTATATAATGTATACAACAGAGGCCCTAGGATAGAGCCCTGGGGTACACCGGAGGATATCCCAAGAGGATTCGAAATATCGTTATCTATTTTTGTCCTTTGGACCCTATTAAGAAGATAATTTTGGAAAAAGGTTACTACTTCCTCAGCCATACCCTGATACCTCAAAATGGCAACCATAATCTCATGGTTGATGGTATCAAAAGCCTTTGAAAAGTCAAGGAGAACCAAGACTGTAATCATTTTCTTATCTATACCTCTCATAATATCATCAGTGATATGTAACATAGCCGTCTCACAGCTATGACCTGGACGAAAGCCTGACTGCACGTCAGGCAAGATATTATATTTACTTATATGACCACGCAATTGCATATCAATTTGTTTTTCCAGGACCTTGGATATAACAGGCAAAATACTAATTGGCCGCAGATCCTTAAACTGCTTAGGGTTGCTGACTTTAGGAACTGGTTGAATTAAGGCCTCTTTCCAACTATCAGGAAATACATTTTCAGTAAGACAATAATTAATTATGTGAGTTACGTGCGGCAGTATTATTGGACAACACAGTAATATTAGCTTTATATTAAGTCCATCATGCCCTTGTGCGTTAGACTTTATATTGTAAAGTGTCTTTTGTACCTCATATTCAGATATCTGTTTAAATCGAAATAGCCCAACATCAGGTTTAGAATTATTTTTGTAAAAGTTAATTACACCTTGATCACGGACAGTTTCAGGTATACAGTTTGCATAGTAGTTATTTAAATCAACAACATTTTTCAAATCATCGGGTATACATGTTTTTTTCTGCTTAGATATGTTTAATAAACCTAAATCTTTCCAAACTCCATTAGGACCTTTAACTTGTAGCATATGCGCAAAATATGCTTTCTTTTCACTTCTACACGCCAGGGTAGTGTAATTGCGCAGTGTTTTATAATAATTGAAATGAGCTAGGTTCTTTGTTTTCCGCCATTTTATGTAAGCTTTATCTCTGAGCGACATGAGAAAACGTATGTTATCTGTTAACCAAGGTGCATATTTCTTAGAGATTTTTACTGTTTTAAGAGGGGCATGTATATTAAAGAGTGATAAAATAGCTTCATTAAAGAAAGACACTTTTTCATTAACGTCATGAAGATCATATATACATTCGAAAGGTATGGACTGCAAATCAGCCAAGAAAATATTATCATCGAAATTTCGAAAACTTCGTATAGTTTTCATATTTGGGGAATCTACTTCTCGTATTACGTTAACCTTACAGCGAACTAAATCATGGTCAGACATGTGACCCATATTTATAACACTAGCCTCTTGTGAAATAGTACTGTTGTTATTACTAGTAATAAAAAGATCAATTAATGTAGCGGAATCATATGTCACTCGAGTGGGTTCCAAGACCAGCTGCTTGAAGTTGTAGGCCTCTAATAATGAGTTAAGCTTTATATAAGCAGGAGAATTAATATTAAGCATGTCTATATTTAAATCACCTAAGCAGAAGACTTCATCGTACTGAGGTAACAGCATTGTGAAAGTTTGTTCTAGTGTATTTAAAAATTCTACATAAGAAAAGTCAGGTGGCCTATAAGCCACGCCCATTGCATAGTGCTGCCCGTCTATTTTTAGATCTACCCATAGTTGTTCGATTTGCGTGGAAGTTGGAATAATAGAGTATGACATTTTCTTTTTAATATAAATACAAACACCCCCTCCTCTCCTTACCTTGCGATCCCCTCTTACCAGATTATAACCTTCTAATCCAATAGCATCATCATCTATGGCGCTGCAAAGCCAAGTTTCACATACACAGAACACAGAATAGTCTGTATCCAAAATATGTTCCCTTAGTAGATTAATTTTTGGTAATAATGACCTAATGTTGAGCTGCGCTAGAGTGATATATTCATCCATTATAGTCTAGAACATATTAACAATAGATAAAAACAAAAAAAAAGAATAAGAAAAAAAAATTATAGATAAGATAAATAAAATTCTGCCCCAACAAGAAAAGCTTATAAATATGTAAACTCCTACACAGTACCTATCTTGTTAAACAATAAAGAAATAGAAAAGACAGAGATATAATATATTATCGGTTACTACTAACAGTTATGGTGCTAAACGACAAAAAAGTAATATTATTAATATCAGTAAAATGATTTAAAATAATTTTAAATATACTCAGTGGCTGATCAAACAAATATGAGTGGTAAAATGAAATTCGCAGTAGAATATGTGGTACGTACAACAATGTTCATACTGCTACTACAAAAATAAAACATTAAAAGAAGACAGGTAAAATATATTATTAATATGCCAGAATATAGTAGGTAATTCATAAGCCCATGGGATCTTGTACACCCTGTATGTCTTCAGAGCATTTAACAGTTCTTTTCTTATTGTTGATTACAGCCCATATCACCCCATCCATTGTCCATACATTTTTTTGTCCAATAGTATTTATACATTTTTTCCATAATTTGTATCTAACAGAAGTTAAATCCTCACGTATAATGAAACCGGTACCTTTTAAATTCTTTTTGTTCTTGAACACCAAATTCTTTACATTCCTTTCATAAATGAATCATGAGCAGTAAATTAAATGAAATGACATTCATCTCTACTAGTAAAGTCTTTACCTGCATTATTATTATTCATGCTGATTGTGATTAGGTACTGAAGTATTTTTATGTTAGAAGCCTATGTGAAGTTTTCTAAACAACTACAAATCATAAAACACTCTTTTATTATGGTTTTTTGCTTTTTCTTATTTTACTGGTGGTATGTATGAAACACTCCACAAATGGCAAAACGATAAAAAACATCCAATGTTTTCGTTTTGTGTCAAAAAATGAGGTTAAGTCACAATAAATCTAGCCCACAGACTGCCACTCTTTACTCTTTGTCAGATTTGTCAGTTGTTCCATCACAAACTTCTGATTAGTTGCAAATTTGTCTCTACTAACACTAACGCGTGCGCAGATATTGTGGTTACAATCAATTGGGGATTGATCAGAGTTTTCTTATTAGAACAAACCTATTATGTGCAAATATATTTTATATTTAACGAAACCCTAATCGTTTTATTAATTTTAATGGTTTTAAACCACCAAAGGTTTCACCAATTCGCAAAGTCCAAATGATAAGTACTGTTCAGTGTCAACTTTAAATTAAAATTAAATGAGTTGTTCCCTATGCTTTCCCTATTTCCCTATGTTTCCCCTATTTCCTTGTTCAGTGTTATTTTGAACTTGTGAATTTCCAACATCCGTGTTGGTCCAAAACCACTAAAATTAATAAAAAAATGCAGGCTTCTTCACAAATAATAATATGTGCTTGCACATATTATTTTTAATTCTTATATACCTTCAACAGGAATTCAGTGGTGACAAGACAATATTATGTGACTTAATATTATATAGACGCTTCACGAAGAAAAAGCTTAAAACTGTGAAGAACTTTAACTATATATTTACCACTAATTTTATTGATAAATATTTTAAACTAGGTATTTTATTTTGAATAAATTCTATTTGTGTCGCATTTTGTCAATGTTCGTTTCACATAGGTAAACCAGAACAACCAAAGCGGTGCTTTCCCGCCACCGCCGAACTATTCTCAATCCAAGTTCCAGCAACGCATACAGGTGAGGCCAGGACAGCCGCAATACCCGGGCAATATCAACAGCCAGGTGCTCCTACAGCACCAGCAGCAGAGGAAGCAGCTGCTGCACCTACAGCAACAGCAGCAGGAACAGAAACGACGCCTGCTGCAGCAGCAGAAGCAGCAACAGCTATTGATTCCGTCCAATGCGGCTGCCAACGAGATGAATTCCATGGAGAACATCGGCAGTCTCCTCAACAACACTGTCGCTCCAAATGTTTCCCTGCAACGTTCTGCCAGCGTGCCAGAACCCCAGTTGTCCCCAGGATATGGGGGGCAATTGAACCAGCAGAATCAGAGAGTGAGCAACCAGCAGCCCTACTCTCCCCACTCCCAGCTCACCTCGCCTCTCGGTCAGCAGAGCTTTACTCAGACCACAGTGGGAAATTATCAGAACCCCGGAGCGAGGTTGTCTCCTCAGGCGCAGTTCAACTCGCAGCTTTCGCCGAGACAGGCGTACCCCCAAAGCAACACGCAGAATACGAACAACTGGCAACAAACGCAGGCTAGGTTGAGCGTGCAACAGAATCCCATGCTCAGTGCTCAACTTACCGTAAGTAGTCGTTATAAAAACATTTCATTACCTCATCACTACACATGCTCAAATGTGCACATAAACTTAGGACAGCATGACACGTATGACCATTACTATCAGGATATCTATGAGCAGGACATTCAAAATTATTATTATTATCAAAATTAGAGGAAGCACTCGAATTTTCAGAAGCTTAAATGTTTGTTTGAGGGCACGATTATACTTTCATTGTAGAAAGTGAAGTAGAAATGACAAAGGTCAAGAGTTTGCGCTTCGTAACAAGCTAGTGATTTCTTCTGAAAAACTGACGATCATGAACCGATGTTCATTTAAATTTTTTACTTTTTTCTGATTCTAAATCTGATATTTCTGATTCACTATGTTTTTATTTGCATCATTACAACGAAGTTTCAACAAACTGACTTTAATTTTTTTATTTTAAATAAGACTATACATCTGTTTGTAGAGGGACCTTTAAGATAGTTTGAAATGATAAAAAATAATTGGCCAGTTAAATTTTGGATTATTTAGTCACTGAAACTGAGCCAAAAGTTTCTAACGGTCCAAACTATCTGGTCCTGCCACTGCAAACAGAGTTTATTTGTTTGACTAAATTTAGTATTTAAATTAATACCTTGATGCTAATGAAATTGTGACAAATTTATTTTGTTATTTCTTCCCCTAACAAAATTTAAATACATTAAGGAATGTTTTTACCGTAATTTACCGAAATTAAATTATGAATGTGACTAATTTTCGTAATTTTATTTTGTAACTTATACATAATTCGTTGTCTATGTCTAAAGAAATATATTTTATTTATTTTCATACATAAATATTTATTAAAAAATGATAAAAAATTTAAAATATTGTTTTTATCTTTTTCCTCAAGGTATTAAATCGGCCATACCAGCTGGCAATAACAGCCGATACCAATTATCGGTGTTATAGCCGATGTACCAATATACATATTGGTATTAATCCATCCCTAGTAATTTCTCATAGAAAGAATCATCCCTATATTTTCGTAACTGGTGATTGGATTAGATAACTAGTGATATTGTAAACTACTTACGGGTGAAGATATCTAGAGGTGCAACATGAAAGGCGTATAGTTTGTAATTACTATAAAAAAATCAAAAAGCAAGTTAAAGTAACAAAAGATGGAGCAATAGGACAAGAAAAATTATGTAACATAAACAAATTTTTGTAAATATTTTAAAAATATATAAAATTTTATTAAAACCTTATTTGTTGTGTTAACTGTACTATCTCCAGGTCAAAATGTTTCTTCAAACATTTTGATATGAAGGCAGCCAAAAATTGAAGCAAGGAAAAACAAAACATTTTGACAACAAAATGAATCCTAATCTCATTTTAGTGATTAAAGGATTTCAAAAAACCTACATTACACATCTGAAGACAATACAATACAATACAAATTTCAAATGCTTTTAACGATAGTTCCTAATGCCTAATCTCTACAAATTTGTCCAAATGCTACAAAATTATTTTCTCTGTTACTTCTAGCATATACAAATATTGTTATCCACTTTAACAATTCATATTTCGTCAAATAATTATTTCCTTTGTTAAATGAGAAAGCCACCGATTTGTTATTTATTGTTATGTAATATATTCCGATATTCCCAAAATAAAATAAATCGATCATAAGCTGTGTCACAAACAAGTTGTAGACAATTCTTGTTACAATAGCTACCTACAATACCTACAGTAGGTAGTTTCCTACAATAAGTAAAATACCAGTTCTGAAATAGATCTTGTTATCACTTTGACTCGTACTGCAGGACTACACATGATATACACAGCAAGGCTTTTCGTAATATAACAATTTGATGATCTGGATTTATTTCTGTTTACATTTAATTCCTAATAAAGTAAGGATGCTAGGATTGCAAGTAAAAATAAATAACATTTTCTCTAAAAAAAAGAATAAAACTGCTATGATCATTCTACTTTATGTAAAGGGTGGTGTCAAGATATATTATTGCATTCACTCAATACTGTCCATTATATAACATAATGACGTAAATAGCATATCTGTGATATATGACGTAAAATAGTATTCATATAACCCTCTAGCACGTCATATACTTAATCTCGTAATTCTTTGTGCTTCTTCGGTTTTTTGCTATTCAGTCTGTTACACATTTAGCGATTACCTCTACATTAACGACCACAATACTTACATAAGAAGAAATTACTTAGTAAGAACAGCCACCATCGCAGTGGTCCACTCACTTTTGAACCTAACCTACAATAAAAAAGTATATTCAAGAAATCCCTTAAAAATTGAACATCCGCAGACCCAATCAGCCATAGTGCAACCGTAATATAAAATATATATTGTAGTAGAATGAAAAATGTTTCGACGCAGCCGGGGATCGAACCCGGGACCTTTGGCTTTCCGGACCAATGCTCTTCCAACTGAGCTACCACGCATCCACACTTCCACTCTACTAATCAGGATACCGTTCTTAACATAAGTTGACATAATTTACTACAATATATTGGATGGTATACTTATAAGACACAAAATAATACATGCTCAATCAATACAGAGTCCGCCATTATGCAGGTTTGCACCAGTAGTTTTCGGTGTAGAGGCTCTAACGTCCAAGAATATTATTTACTTTGAGAGCCTGTAGACACCCTGTATATTAAAAATAATTTAAAATATGCCCCTCTTTGGTACCTACCACTGTACAAATTTTATTTCGATATCTCTTCAAATGTAGAAGCTATGGTCCGTCCCCACACTAATGGCGGACTCTGTATAATGTGATGTGTATTTATGTGTAACTCTTGACCTTTGCTATTATTTAGCTTTACTCTGGAAAAACATGTAATTGTTAGTCAATATGGACATTTGATACACATTTATTCATAGAATTTTTGACAGTATTTTATTCGATCAATGAATTTTCTAATAAATGTATTTGTGATAAAAAGATATTTTAAATAAATACGTCGGTTATATACACCATACACTACATAATTTTCTAAACTTTCATCCTCATCTTCCATTTAGTAAGAACCATCATCAGTGGTCCTCATTTCAGTCAAACACTTCTTCCTAACACACACTTTATATATATTATAGGGCAACTTTATATCAGGAGGGCCTAACGGTCGAAATTTTCAGAGACCACCTCAACAGCAACGATCCATAAACAGTCCCGGGACAGTACCAACAAGGCACTCCCCGTACCCGGCAGATCAGTTCCCGCCCCCGAGCTCACCGAACTCTGCCTTCAATAATCAGTACCTGAGACTGCAACGCACTAATAGTGCCCCCACGGCCTCGACACAGATGCCAGGTACGTTGCTGATTAGTTTTTTAGGTTAGACTTTGATTTGAGATTGATATTTCACATAGTTGCGAATTTATTAACATTTGTGAGTTCTTCACAGTTTGGTTTTCTGTACATTTAGAGTTGATGGTGTTTATTATTGCAAAATTGCAAAATTTTACTATTTACTCTACATATTTTTTACCAGTCATGTTGAGCATGGTTTGATTTGCTACCCATGCATTTGTAGAAGTTTCTTAGATCATGCAGTGGTTATTATAATAAATATGCATGGTAGACATTTACTTGCTGCTTTCTTCAAGGAACTTTATCATACATCTACCAAAATGAGTAATGCAAGTCGTAAATATTTTTTAGGCAAACATAGAAGAAAGTTATTGTTCCAAAAAGTTTTTCAGCTCTGCTGCACTATGGTTTAATCATAAGACAGCATTTCGATAAGGACATTTGTTCAAATTGGAAATTGTTATGTTCTTACTCAAAAAATTTGTAATTCTCATCACTTTTAATGAAATTTTAAAATTTAGACTATTAAATTCATAATAAAAAAATGAATAGAAAAGTTTTCTCTATCATTACTGTTTTATTTTTTAATATATATATATATTTTTTTGAAGAGTGTCTTAGTTTATCTAATAATTTCTTTCTTTTGGTGAAAATTAAGATATGCAACTTTTGAGTGAAATCTTTTAGATCTTTTAAGTGCGTTGACAACCAAAGAACGAAGCTCGCGAATGGAAACACACTGAGAATTCTCTGTATGTACACAGTGCAGTGAAGGCGAACGAATGGATTTGTTCAATGTGATTCGGTTTTCTTCGCTGTATGTCAACACACCTTTAGAGGATGTTTGTTTACCGAGTTTTTGATTTTGAGAACAAGTACCTGCATTTATTTTTCTCATTTTATTGCACCTTTTTTGGTAAATTCTGTAAATCCCATCTTATACTTAAAAAATCAATTTAAATTTGAAAATTTTTTTTGCGTAGTTCATTAAGGAAAGTAGCATTCTGAGTATTACTGAAAAACAAATAGAGTGAGAATATCGGCTGACTATGTGATAAAAACAAGGTGGTGAAAAGTGCAAGAAGGCATCATTTTCCTTTCAGTAACAAGTGCTATAGGTAAATTTCATAGTGTAATGTGTGCTTTTTAATCAGACATTCATCTATTTTAATTATACACTCTGCTTTATTGACATTCCTTCAGTTCATTTAAAATCTCAGGAAAACATCAGTTAAGTCATAATTATTGATTCAGCCAGAAAATGAAATATCTGTAATCTTCTAAGCTTATAGCATCTCACTTTTTAACGTACAGAAAAACAGCAAACATGAAATTGAAGATATAACTATTAGCTGAAGAATATTTAACCAATGATAGATAAGAAATTACATGAATTTCTATTTACAGAATAAAATACAAAAAATAATTATATTTTTATAACTTGTAGAAAGTGGCGTAGCCACCCTAGGGGGGTTTGAACCCTGCTATTGGGGACAAAAATCAGTAGTTTACCAGTTTTATGAAGGGTTATTTTGAAATTTTGTACAATTTAATTATTAAAAACCTCATCCTTAAAAAAGTTCGGGCTGTATGAGTTAATAAAATGACATTTCAGTTAGTAAAAGCATGTTTTTATGGATTACCAGCATTAATATTAATTGAATCAGGATTATGTTGTTCTGTACTATATCAGTATGAATCGGCCGGTCAAATGTGGTGTACTAAAATTTTATAGAAATGAATTGATGCTGAGGGGGAAATGTGCTCTTGTTTCTTGCACCACCTTGTAGAATAGGGAAAGTGAGGAGGTTAGGAACCATGAATTGAGAGGGTGGCGTGTGTTACAGGTGGGCTGGGCTCCCCCCGGCCATACACAGGCAGGGAACACCATCCACACTCCTATCCCACTATCCCTCCCCACCACAATGTACCCCCCATGATGTACCAACAAGACTCCCAGTACTGTTACGATCAGGCGGGTTTACCATTAGCCTACAATGGCGCAGATAGGGGCCGTGCTCCCCCTCACCTTCAGCCCGGTAAGTTGACGACGGCAAGCTAGGGGCACCTCTCTCAGAACACCCACCATAAATCTTCAGAATGAAGCTAGATACTTTTGTCGTAATATTAATTACCCAGCCTGTGATTGTTGTGTTTGCCTTTTCGATTCTTCACTCTAACTAACAAATTATTTTTTATCCTCTTTTTATGCTTGTGTTAAAAATGTGTACTTTGTTACCTAGTAATAAAAAATGAAATAGCAATGAAAAATGAAAAAATTAATACTTTATTTTCTAGAATCAAAACATTGGTTTTATGTTCTGAGTTGTATTCGCAAGGCATTTCGGTTCGTGGAAACCCCAGTCCATTTTCTTTATAATTATGTATTTTGCCAGAATATGGTGATTGTAATTGTTACTTTGAAAAAATGTTTTTGTCCACTCCATGTTCTTTACCTTATATTTAAATATAATTCAAATACCAACGCAGTTAAAAATTAAAACAAGCTGTTCATATGTTTCACAAATAAATATTTGTGAATAATTATTAGCATAAGTTCTTTATTCTACTTATATATTAAATAATACATTATGTAACTCTCGTGTAAAAAACCTACAATTATAAAAATATATTTGGGAATTTCATATTTATTAAGAATTAAGACACATAATTTAATTTATTCTTGAACTTATTACTGATTTAAAATTATCCATATGAAACAGTACAAAAATGTTTCTAGTAAATTTTGGAAAATATTGACTGATTATTTGTGCAGTTTAAACTAAATATTAGTTGGTCAAGTCGAACTGCATAATACGATCAACATATACATACGAATATGCATATATAATATTTAAAATAATGATCAATTATTTTGTCAAATTCTGTAATCTAAATTGAAATTTATAGAGTGAAATTTTGAGAAGGCAAATTGCGAGCAAAGTAATTCTGAGGATTTTATAAATGTCGCGGTCATTTTCACCATAGCACTACTCATCGGCACACCGCCCTGTGTCTAACAATACTCATAATATACCTACATTTACATGTGCTCGCCTCATAGCTGTGCTAAAATCACTGGGGAATCTCCTGCCCTTGTCTCCCTTTGCCTGAATCCCGTTCCAACAATTATCGCCATGGTTTTATATCATTGATATGTGTTTTCCATGCTGATTTTTGTGTTGCTTTATATGTTTGTGTTTGTGTGCTTTTTTAATTTGCCTCTTTTTAGTTTAGCTGATTTTTTATATATTTGTATGCTTTATGTGTTAATTCATCAATCATATTTAGTGTCTTGCTATATAATTTATGTTTAATATATTGGATAAGATGTTTCATTTAATTTAACTGTGATGTGCATGGTACTCTTGCATTTGCTATTATATCTCAGTTAAGTAGATATTAGAAATTTATTTTGTTCCATTGTTTTACTTCAATAATGGTTCAATTTGAACCGACTAGTTTTTTAAATCTATTTCATTTTCCAATCATTTAAGTGATACGACGGAAATAATAAATCATTTATGTATTTTAATGAATATTTGTGTCTAAGAATGCATTGTATCTAAGATAGCTAATTAAATCTTTGAAAAAAAAAAAATTAAACTCTCGCTCAATGCATAATATTTTAAACATTTATGAAATCTAACAAACTTTCTCATACATATGTATTTTTTTTATTTGTAATTTAGAAGAACAATATTTTTTTCAATATTTGCGCAGAATAAGTTTGTAATTTCCGTCTAGTTTTTATTCATTCGATAGAATCATGCACTTGTTATTAAATGGAACATTCAAGTCAATGTTTTTTTTGTAACTTCTACCAATGATAATGATCTCGTAGTATTCAGAGTTGCAGCTGAACGTTTATCAGGTAAAGGTTACTCAAAGAACGCCTAGCATGATATGCGATGAGCGATGTTGTGAGCTTGGTATGTGACAGGTGTATCTGGAAGTGGGCCTACTTCGGAATTTGTGAGGCAAGAGCTGCGCGCGGTGGTTGGTGCGAGGACAGGGCAGACTCAGCCCTCCGTCAACAGGCCCCCATCACAGTTAATGTCGCAGCAGCAGCAGCAGCAAGTCAGTGATCTCGAGTCTCTAGGAATCAACTTCGAAATGGCCACTGGTAAGTAACCTGAAACATGCACATTGGTCGGTGATATTTAGATAGTCATTGGGTTACGTCAAACATTTTTGGTTGATATGAATGTTGCTAGGGTTTTTAAAAGTGACTAACAAATTCATATAAAGGGTGTCCTCGGCAAAATCTGTTTTATTAATATTTAAATAGCAAGAGATATGAATAAAATTTTTGAATATGAGTTTTGGTAACTTGATAATAGATGCGATTGATATAGTATTTTTCTGTCACCTTTTGATCAGAACTTTGTAATATTTAAATTTTCACACCTCAATTGTTTAAAAATTATCTGATTTACCAGAAATATTTTGTCTGGAACACCCTTTACATATTTAGATTATTTGTTATAAATGAATATCCTGCACTTGTTTTATTTTTTGTTTGCGTTATTAACATTTTATTTGTGTGCACTAACGAGCCTTAAGTTTAATATAATGTTTAGAAGAAACATAGCGGTGATCTCAAATGGAACCGCAGAAAAAATGCAAATTTTTGTAGTTCTAGATTTGGGCTGTAGAAAAAATATTTTTCGAAAAATTCAAAAAAATATATACTTGTCATAATTTTATATCCCGCAATTTTTGTGTTATATATTTAGAAGGTGTAATATATATTGCATCTATTTGAATTTAAATTTTTTTATTGGTGGAAAATTTCCTAATGTTTTCATAGTGAAAATATTACTGAATATATAAAACTCACTTATAACCTACACGCTTATTACTAACCAACGGTTTAAACATACCAAATAAAAAGTCCCAACCGTTATTATGAATATTCAATAGAAAAATAATTTTTTTAACTTTGTTATTACGTACTTCTGATAAAAAGCACCGGGTCCAAAAAAAGCAAATAGAAAGTACTTCTTACGAATAATTTTTTTTTTTATCTCGGCAGTGGCATTTTGTGTGTACTGGACGGCGTGGCAGCAATACAGAAATTTGAATCCGCAAACGTTGCCGCTGTTTTTAGTTGGAATTAGCAACCCAGTATGTAGTTTCAAAATTCTTTATAATTAATGCAGTCTGTTTCCGATAATTTTTTTTACAGTTTTTGATTTAGTTTTCTTGTTGGAGGCGTGTAGTAACATTCCTGCTGTAGTGGGGCAAATTTTGAGCCCAAGTTTTCATTCATTGTTCAATCAACCCGAGTTATATGTACACACAAAATAATATATGTATATTAAAAGACTAAAAGAGTTGTGTGTTTTTGTTTTAAAAAATTAATATTTTGTCATTTTGTTGTTGTTTTCAATACATTTATCTCTTTTTTTAACAAACTTTTGATAATTTTTATACAGATAATACAGATTTTTAAGTTCCCTTCTGGAATGTTATAACCAAGCTTTACTATTTATTTTACGTGTACCTATATGTATTAGAAATGTACTAAGTCATATGCTTCTTAGGAAGAGCTGAGAAAATCTGATGATAGAATAATACAGGTCTGTCTAATATTTAATTGACATATTTTTTCATATGCCGCCACTTTTCAGTGCTACGCCACTATTCTGAACTATCTTTATTGAAACTTCTTTGATATTAAATGTTTTAGAAGAAGTTTTATAATATATATTTCATATCATTTATTGCAATAACTCCTAGCTTTACTTTTATTTAGCCTTTCAATGGAAATTTTCAACTCGCAACAGTAGTACTTACCACTTGAATCCTTAATTTTGAGAATTAATACAATATATTTTTAATTCCTAATTAAATTTCTAAATTAATAATACATACAAATTAGTTTTTTAATTTCTAAACTAATAATACATACCTACAAATCCTTACAGTTAATGTAAACAAGAAAACATTCGGTAAGTTGAACTAAATTGAATCTATACCATTGCCATAGAGGGCATATTTACATAGCTTTTCTGTCATACTAAAACATGAACCTACTAAGTGCTTTTTTGTATTTTCATTAAATTTCAGTGTTACCAATTACCGTTATGTATATATTTCCCGGAAAGTTACAAACAAGTAATTATATAAAGCTATTTATATATTTAATTTTAATAGTCATTTGAGTTTTCATTATAATCCATTAAAATATTCAAATGAATTAATTTGTCTCAAAACACCAAAAATGTTTGAAAGTACTTTTATATATTTAGATATAGAATTTAGCAAATAGATTTGCCACTATTGCAACATACAAACAATTTGTAAAAACCCAAAATGTATCTTGGGATAGTGTTTTATTAAATTTTGTTGTACAGTTATACATTTTTAACACTGTTTTATACATATATACAGGGAGATGGGTACGTAGTAATTCTTGTGTAAATATAATTTGATTGTCACTTTATGTTATGTGATGTTTTACGAAATGTCTAAATGTGCCCCATCTCCTCTGTACTCTCCCCAAATTGTGTGTTTTTGTTCCTTACTAAACATATAAGGGGCAGACATCACCATTGCTGCTTGAACAATTCAAAATTATGAGTAATATCATGTGCAAAATAAATTTTCTCAATTGAAATATCAAATATTTCCATAATATAGGTTGAGATGCAAATATTATATATAATATTTGAAAATAAAAGGCTTGTTTCAAACTGAATATTTATTACATGTTTACTAATATTTTCCCATTTCATAAATCAAAATTCTTTTTATTCTAAAATTAATGCAATAAATGCGAAAACTTTGACGAAAAAAACTTTGTTTTTCTATTCTAATTTAAAGAGAAAGTAAATATTGTCTTTATCAAACACTATATATAATGCAATTGAAGCAGTAGTGGTGGTTCTGCAGGGAGTGCAGTGCGTACAATGATGTCATTGTTGCGTGCAGGTGCGAGTGATAGCCCGAAACTTTGGGGTGCGATGGGTTCAGATATGGGCTCAATGTCTCCGCAGCCAGCGACCTCCAGGGTAAGCCATACACCTGTCCACTTACGCTTGTCCTGCTTGCTGTTACTAACCTGCTGCATGAAGCCCATCATCGGCACTTAAAATTTTCGACAGCATTGCATCATTACACCATGAGAAAATCGAAACTTTATATTAAGGAAATTTAAAACGATTTCTGAAGTATAGTAAATTATGCTAAGAATGGTATCCTGATTAGTAGAATGGAAGTGTGGAAACGCGGCAGCTCAGTTGGAAGAGCATTGGTCCAGAAAGCCGAAGGACCCGGGTTCGATCTCCGACTGCGTCAAAGCTTTTTTCTTCTACTACAGCTTCAGAAGTGGGATACAAAATCCACCTGACAGCACAATTTACCTTATGTTTATAAATTATGTTTACCGAGGTGTCGGAAGCTGCGTCGAAACATTTTTCATTCTACTACGGAAGGAAGATTTTGGTACTTGATGTGCCTATTACAATATATGACTGCTATTTTATAGTTTCAGTTTATGTAATTGAATTTGATGATTGAATATGATTATTAAAGTTCGGCGCCTAAAACAGTTATAATTTTATAGAATCTGGTTTTTCTAATATTAAAAACACATTAATAAGACGCATAGAGTTTCATAGGAGAAACTCTCCACTTAGAAGTTGGTATTTTTGGGTTTTTGTAATTTTGACTTTTTGAAAAGACTTTTTATAAGATAAAAAACGCATAACCGCTAAATACATCTTGAGATATCGTCCCAAGGCATTTAATGTCATTAGTCATTACGCTGAAAGTTCTGAAACTGAAACAATTTTTCCATTGGACTTTTCTACACCTTGTATAACATAAAGAAATATTTTTTGCTAATAACCACTCTCCGCCACTTATTTTACAAGACACGAACTTTTCTAATTATTTTTATTAAAATTGGCTAGCGTTTCTGAAATTTGTCTATTAAATATGTCAAAAAAAATGAGCAGTTTATATGATACTAAAAACAATATTATTGCTCCGCACCACCTCAGTATAAGGTTAAATAGGTTTTGGGCTTAGTTGAAAACAAATTATTGTTCATTTTCACTGAGGCTAGGTTACTAAGGTTAGTTGATTAGTCGTATTAACATTCTTGGTCTATGGGATTACTTATATATAGTTTTATTAATTCATAAATTAACTTTAAAATTAGGAATGTACCAAGTATTTAACCTTATAGAGCACATCCAGTTAATTATAAGAAATGTATGTCAAGTATTTTTTAATTTCAGGGAGAGCTCAACCTTTGTTACACAAACCTTTATTATAAAAAGTATGAAAAAGCTTGATCAAAATCAAGTGCTGTACCAAACCTAGAAAAATTTACTGAGCTAAACTCTGCATTACTGCATTTTACTGCATTAAAGTTGAAACAATTTTTTAAAATCACCCACTTAATTCAGATGAAGTTTCCATTTTCTCATTATCTTCTGTTTATTTAATTGACCACGGTCAGTGAAACTAATAATTTGCATTTTACAGAGTTCTATGGAGGAGGGACGACAAGGTGATCAGAAGTCCTCATTGCTGCAGAAATTGCTGTCTGAGTGACCACATGTAAATACTAGAGATATATACTACTAGGTACCTCATCGGTTCTGTACCACAGGCTGTAATCTAGACAGGTTAGCTGTATCAAGTGCATTACTACGTTGCTTGTTCGTTACGTTAGGGTAGTGCGGAGCAGGGGAAGGCGCAGGGCCAGAGTGCAATTGTAAATATTTGAAGGACTTGTTTATATTTATATAATACTATATTTTATTATTGGACTTGTTTAAATTATGTAAATAGCGCCCCGTGGCGTACCTGTTATTATTTTGGATGTGTTTAGTGTTGTCTTCCTTTTGTGAGTGTTCAGGCTACGCATTACCAAAAAAAAAAAAAAAACAAATAGTAACTGTTAATATTTTATACATAATTTAAAGTATGTTATTTGGAAAGCTTGTTTTGTTGGACATTGTGATAGGCAACCGCCATGTTACTGTTGCTAGGAATTTGTTCCTAGACCTTATTAGTAATAGCATTCATACTTGATTATTGTCAATTACACCCAGCCACTAAATTAAAGATGAACAAATTGACAGACAAAACATTATTTAATTACACAAACAAATATTTTTTGTACATTATTGGAGTTTTGAAATATATCTATATATTAAATAAAATAAAGTATAATTTCTGTGTTTGTTTTATTTTAACCTTTCTTCGATTATGAAAATATGGCTTTGAAAAGATAGATAGCTCAAGGATGGCTGAAAGGTATATCTACAATATCCATTTGCATAAATGCTCTTGGTAATTGTTTCAAAATGACTGAATTACTGGAGCTATTGCTTTGAACTATTTAAATAAAAATTGCTCCCAGTAACTACAAGGAGCAATTTTCATTGCTTAAAAAGAAAAACCTACTTTATATACAAATTTAGATGTTTACAAACATCTAAATGTGTATATGTCAGGATAGGATCAGAAATAGCAAAAGTATGAAAAAATTGCTCTTGGTAGATGCTTAGAAAGTAAAGTATTTGAATCAAATTTCTGCTGGTAGTTGCTTTGAAATCATAGTCTATTTGTATCAGAAAGATCTAAATTGATACACTGTATTGTGATCCCAGAAGAGCAATAAATATTTGAATCTACATTGTTGCTGGTAGAAAAAGAAGTAATACTGTGGCTAAAAGACCAAAATTTGTATTTAGGATTAGAATCACAAATTACAGGAGTTATTTGAATAAAAATTGCTCCTGACGCCTAGTAAAAATATTTTATATTTGAAAGATCTAAGTTCATAGTTAATACCAGGATTGCAGAAAGGGCATGAGGTTTTTGAATTAAATTTCTCCTAGCAGTTTAAAAGAATGATCGATTGTATGAAGAAAGATCTAAATTCATATTTTATATCAGAATCCCAGAAATTGCAAGAGGTATTTAAATCAAAATTGCTCCTGGTGGCTCTTACAAACAAATATATGGCAATTGAAAGGGTTAACTTCATATATAGTATCAGGATCGCAGAAGGTGCAGGAGGTATTTAAATCAAAATTGCCCCTGGTAGTTCTCACAGCGAAAATATATTGCAACTGAAATATTTAACTTCATATATAAGCCGTTTTCTTTTGCACCTGATTTCGAGATCATGATTTGATATCAGCCAATCACGCTCCTTTATTTTTTAAATCTACGAATAACATTGTAGATATTGTAATCATGATTCAGAAATCAGGTGCAAAAGAAAACGGTTATAGTATTAGGATCGCAGAAGGTGCAGGAGGTATTTGAATCAAAATTGCCCCTGGTAGTTTTTTATGAGAAAATCTACTGCAACTGAAAGATCTAACTTTGTATTTAATATCAGGATCACAGAAAGGCAGGAGATATTTTAATCAAATTTCTCCTGGCAGTTTGTTTGAAAGAATGATAGATTGTATCCAGAAAGTCCTAAATTCGCATTTTGTATTAGGATCGCAGAAGGTGCAGAAGGTATTTGAATCAAAATTGCTCTTGGTAGTTCTTACAGAGAAAATCTATAGGAACTGAAAGATTCAACTTCATATATAGTATTAGGATCACAGAAAGGGCAGAAGGTATTTGAATTAAATTATTCCTGGTAGTTTGCTTGAAAGAACGATCAATTGAATCAAGAAATATCTAAATTCGCATTTTGTGTCAGGATCGCAGAAGATGCAAGAGGTATTTAAATCAAAATTGCTCCTGGTAGTTCTTACAAACAAATATATTGTAATTGAAAGATTTAACTTCATATATCGTATCAGGATCGCAGAAGGTGCAGGAGGTATTTAAATCTAATTTCTCCTGGTAGTTCTTACAAACAAATATATTGCAATTGAAAGATTTAACTTCATATATCGTATCAGGATCGCAGAAGGTGCAGGAGGTATTTAAATCTAATTTCTCCTGGTAGTTTCTTTGAAAGAATGATAGACTGTATCCAGAAAGGTATAAATTCGCATTTTGTATCAGGATCGCAGAAGGTGCAGAAGGTATTTGAATCAAAATTGCTCCTGGTAGTTCTTACAGAGAAAATCTATAGGAACTGAAAGATTCAACTTCATATATAGTATTAGGATCACAGAAAGGGCAGAAGGTATTTGAAATAAATTATTCCTGATAGTTTGTTTGAAACAGTGATCAACTGAATCAAGATTCTAAAGTCGCATTTTGTATCAGGATCGCAGAAGGTGCAAGAGGTATTTAAATCAAAATTGCTCCTGGTAGTTCTTACAAACAAATACGAGTATATTGCAATTGAAAGATTTAACTTCATATATCGTACCAGGATCACAGAAGGTGCAGGCAGGAGGTATTTAAATCTAATTTCTCCTGGTAGTTTCTTTGAAAGAATGATAGACTGTATCCAGAAAGGTATAAATTCGCATTTTGTATCAGGATCGCAGAAGGTGCAGAAGGTATTTGAATCAAAATTGCTCCTGGTAGTTCTTACAGAGAAAATCTATA
The DNA here is from genome assembly GCA_963924545.1 of Pogonocherus hispidulus. Taxonomy (NCBI): domain Eukaryota; kingdom Metazoa; phylum Arthropoda; class Insecta; order Coleoptera; family Cerambycidae; genus Pogonocherus; species Pogonocherus hispidulus. The sequence goes on from OZ004694.1 coordinate 77,049,467, forward strand.
GGAACTGAAAGATTCAACTTCATATATAGTATTAGGATCACAGAAAGGGCAGAAGGTATTTGAAATAAATTATTCCTGATAGTTTGTTTGAAACAGTGATCAACTGAATCAAGATTCTAAAGTCGCATTTTGTATCAGGATCGCAGAAGGTGCAAGAGGTATTTAAATCAAAATTGCTCCTGGTAGTTCTTACAAACAAATACGAGTATATTGCAATTGAAAGATTTAACTTCATATATCGTACCAGGATCACAGAAGGTGCAGGAGGTATTTAAATCTAATTTCTCCTGGTAGTTTCTTTGAAAGAATGATAGACTGTATCCAGAAAGGTATAAATTCGCATTTTGTATCAGGATCGCAGAAGGTGCAGAAGGTATTTGAATCAAAATTGCTCCTGGTAGTTCTTACAGAGAAAATCTATAGGAACTGAAAGATTCAACTTCATATATAGTATTAGGATCACAGAAAGGGCAGAAGGTATTTGAAATAAATTATTCCTGATAGTTTGTTTGAAACAGTGATCAACTGAATCAAGATTCTAAAGTCGCATTTTGTATCAGGATCGCAGAAGGTGCAAGAGGTATTTAAATCAAAATTGCTCCTGGTAGTTCTTACAAACAAATACGAGTATATTGCAATTGAAAGATTTAACTTCATATATCGTACCAGGATCACAGAAGGTGCAGGCAGGAGGTATTTAAATCTAATTTCTCCTGGTAGTTTCTTTGAAAGAATGATAGACTGTATCCAGAAAGGTATAAATTCGCATTTTGTATCAGGATCGCAGAAGGTGCAGAAGGTATTTGAATCAAAATTGCTCCTGGTAGTCCTTACAGAGAAAATCTATAGGAACTGAAAGATTCAACTTCATATATAGTATTAGGATCACAGAAAGGGCAGAAGGTATTTGAAATAAATTATTCCTGATAGTTTGTTTGAAACAGTGATCAACTGAATCAAGATTCTAAAGTCGCATTTTGTATCAGGATCGCAGAAGGTGCAAGAGGTATTTAAATCAAAATTGCTCCTGGTAGTTCTTACAAACAAATACGAGTATATTGCAATTGAAAGATTTAACTTCATATATCGTACCAGGATCACAGAAGGTGCAGGAGGTATTTAAATCTAATTTCTCCTGGTAGTTTCTTTGAAAGAATGATAGACTGTATCCAGAAAGGTATAAATTCGCATTTTGTATCAGGATCGCAGAAGGTGCAGAAGGTATTTGAATCAAAATTGCTCCTGGTAGTTCTTACAGAGAAAATCTATAGGAACTGAAAGATTCAACTTCATATATAGTATTAGGATCACAGAAAGGGCAGAAGGTATTTGAAATAAATTATTCCTGATAGTTTGTTTGAAACAGTGATCAACTGAATCAAGATGCTAAAGTCGCATTTTGTATCAGGATCGCAGAAGGTGCAAGAGGTATTTAAATCAAAATTGCTCCTGGTAGTTCTTACAAACAAATACGAGTATATTGCAATTGAAAGATTTAACTTCATATATGGTACCAGGATCACAGAAGGTGCAGGAGGTATTTAAATCTAATTTCTCCTGGTAGTTTGTTTGAAAGAATGGTACTGTATCCAGAAAGGTATAAATTCGCATTTTGTATCAGGATCGCAGAAGGTGCAGAAGGTATTTGAATCAAAATTGCTCCTGGTAGTTCATACAGATAAAATCTATTGGAACTCAAAGATCTAACGTGATATTTAGTATTAGGATAACAGAAAGGGCAGGAGGTATTTGAATTAAATTATTCCTGGTAGTTTGTTTAAAAGAATGTTCAATTGAATTAAGAAATATCTAAATTCGCATTTTGTGTCAGGATCGCAGAAGGTGCAAGAGGTATTTAAATCTAAATTGCTCCTGGTAGTTCTTACTAACAAATATATTACAATTGAAAGATTTAACTTCATATATCGTATCAGGATCGCAGAAGGAGCAGGAGGTATTTAAATCAAAATTGCTTCTGGTAGCTTTTTATGAGAAAATCTACTGCAACTGAAAGATCTAACTTTGTACTTAATATCAGGATCACAGAAAGGCAGGGGGTATTTTAATCAAATTTCTCCTGGTAGTTTGTTTGAAAGAATGATAGATTGTATCCAGAAAGATTTAAATTCGCATTTTGTATCAGGATCTCAGAAGGTGCAGACGGTATTTGAATCAAAATTGATACTGGTAGTTCTTACAGAGAAAATCTATTGGAACTGAAATATTTAACTTCATTTGCATTTTGTGTCGGGATTGCAGAAGGTGCAAGAGGTATTTAAATCAAAGTTGCTCCTGGTAGTTCTTACAAACAAATATATTGCAATTGAAAGATCTAAACTTCATGTTTAATATCAGGATCGCAGAAAGGGGAGGAGGTATTCTAATAAAAATTGCTCGTGGGTGTTATTTCGAAAGAAAAATACATTGTTTTGGAAGTATTAAAATTTATATTTTTTTATCAGGATTACAGAAATGGCAGGAGGTATATGAATCTAAATTGTTCCCAGTTGCTTGGAAAGAAAGATCTATAAATTTGTTAAATTGTGTGTTTATTATGTGTTCCTGTTTGTTGCTTAGAGATCTAATTAGTATTTTGTATCAGTACCGCAGAAGGGGTAGGAAGTATTTTAATTAAAATTGCTTCTCATATTTGTTGTGAAAGGAATATCTAAATTCGAATATTGTACGAAGACGGCAGAAAAAAGGTGAGATTTTTGCATGAAGTACTAGCGTTGAGTGAACAAGTACAATTTGGTCACCCAACGGTACCTACTAGTAATTGCTTCAGGATGAAACTGAAATCTTATTGAATCAAAGGTGCAGAAGCAAATATTTGAATCAAATACTAACTCAATTCATATTCTGTATTAGAATCGCAGAACGCAAGGAATGTTTATCATTGAAAACCACAGTATTCTTTTATCAGTAATTTCATCAGGAATGCAGAATTCGGCATAAAGGTTTTGGTCAACAACAAACAAAGTTAGTTCTGGGTTAATCTCTAATGAACATTTGTACTACCACTCCATGGCGCGTTTAAGCATAGTTTAATTGACAATTCAGACTGTGATTATAAGTAGAATATAACGCCAAAAACATCAGTTTAATCTGCTAATTATATTAAGCTAAACTTAAACTCGTCAAGCAGAGGTGGTGCAAATGGCTATAAGAGTAAGATACAGATTAACTTTTTGTTTAGTATAGTTGTCATTGAGACAATCGCTTTAATCCAAAAATTGCAGAGGGCAACGCCATCAGTAGTTGAAAAGTATTAAATAAAATCATCACTATCCGGATCACTGACAGCTTAGTTTTAAGATTGTGATTGCACAATATCTGTTCAAAACAAATGTTAACATAATGTAAGACATTATTTTATAATTTACAATTAAGCTGTAAGTATTACATATAAATCTAATATGTACAATTATTACTTACCTATTAAAAATCAAAGTCTACATAAAAATATTTATTAAACAATATTTTGGAATACAAGAAATTAATCAATTTGTACAGAGAACATTAACAGGAATGTTCATTATACCTTCGAGCAAAAAAATCAGACACATTTTGTAAGAAGTTATACATGGCCTCCTTCTCTAATTCTGAAACAGTTTGTTGTGATTTTTGCACATTATCTATAAGATCGGTTAAATTCCTAATGCTTTCTGCGAGACTATGGACTTCTTCAAAATTACGACCAGAGTTAATAATTTTTTGAGTTGCAGTAAGACACGACTCTAAAGAATGCATTAATTTTTCATACTCTTGTTGATTTCCTAAGACTTTAATATTCCTGAGAATAACCTTATCACATTCTAAATTTAGAGCATGGGTAAACTGGTTAAGCTGGGTTTTCATATTGTATTTCACACAAATATTTGCAAAGCTAATAAACTTTTCTTGTAAATATTCTATCATTTGAACTATTTCACTTTTGGTTTGGAAGCTTTCAGTATCTACAACTATATCTTTAAGGTTTTGTTGCCGTTTATATAAATTTTCATTCTGTATGAGCAACTGATCTCCCAAAATTTGTTTATATTCTTCTACTTTCTTTGCCACAAACTGCTTCTTCATTTGTGCTTGTAAATAATCATTGTATGCCATATCATATTCAACTTCATAATTAACTTCACAATTATTGGAGAGCTTAGTTTTAAATTTAGGATCCAAGGATTGTCCAGGTCGGAATCCAACGGTTTCGTTTAAACATGGTCTTCGGGATAAATTTGGAGAAAATTTTTTTGTAGCACTATTTTTGAAGACATATTCAGACGAATTTAAATGTGAAGGTGTCTTCATTCGTTCTGGTTTGATTTTTCTGTTACTATTACTATTCATTATTTCCTAATTTAGTAAACTTAGGTTATACACAATACTTCATTTAACTTTTTTAAGTCAACATTCAGCAGTGTCACCAATCTTTGAAAACCTAATTTTTGTATAGGATACTCAAAACATAAAGGAACCATTGGTTCCTTTATGCTAAAAATTATCGAATTGTTGAAGAAATTATGGTGGTAGAGCATAAGGAGAAATTATGACACTGATACTATTTTAAATCTTAAAAAAACGTAATTAATAAGTAATAATAAATTATTAAAATTGTTTTCATATACCCAATGCCCAAAAAAAGTGAGTTATCAATGTGTCGGAGAAAAACTATGCCTACAGTTACAGTCAGTAAATATGTTAACTAGTAACAACTATCTGTAATCTATGCAGTTAACTGAAAAATTTTAAATTCGTTTCAGTGTTTACGTGTTATGTTAGTGACCATGTACATGAAATGTATTACTATTACAGATTACAGTGAAATAGAACCATGAGTCTAGTTCAGAATGAAGAAACAGAAGTAGCACATGTCAAACTACTGAACTACTTTGTCGGAACATGCGATAAAATCGAATGCGACCCTTGTTGTTTTGGTCTACCTTCGGCTTCCAAGTTCATTCTGAATCTTGTCTAGTAGTTCTAGCCCACAGATTATAGATACTATTCTAGCCTAACGCCTAACCCCAGCTTGACAGCTTAATATGTATGAGCTGTCTGCTGTGCCCTAACCCCAATTAAAAATCCTTGCCCTAACCCTACCAATATTTCATGGTTTGGTTTGTGGCTGTGCTGTGGGGTCACAAATTTTGTTTTTGGGAGCAGGGAAAGAAAAATAGAAAAATGTTAATTTCTTTGAGAAGTGATCACAAGGAACACTTACAGCTTTTAACTAAACAGCCTGTACAAGGTATTTTCTTTTCTTAGTGCTAAATAATGTAAATTAATTGGAATATTTTAGTCGTTATTGATTTTTGCAAGCTGGCTCTAGACTTTTTACAAAACGGCCCAAGTTTTAAAAGGTATTCTACTGCAGCTCAAAAATTAGAAGTTGAAGTGGATGTAGTACAAAATTGTATATTTGGACTCATTAATTTATTAGTACTAAGTTGTAAGCATAAGGTATGAAAGTATTTCAATTGTCACACTTTTTGCAAAGTACCTATTCGTTTTTCAGTTAAGCGAAGCAGATTTTCGAGACTCTGTGCTAACATTAGGCTTTTCCCAAGAACAGCAAGCTGTGTTAAGTAAATTTTATGAATCGAAACAAAATGATATACATAAACTAAATCAGATATGTATCAATGAACCACATTATGATGATTTAAAGTGGAGATTTGAAGTTCAGGTACGAATGATTGGAATTAACTTTTTATACATATACAAATATGTATACCGAATGATTTCTAACAAATCTAAATATTTGTAGGTTTCTTCTCGTTCATTGCTTCAACAAGTAACTCCACTCATAGCTATGGAACTTATGCTGAAAAAGAGAAATGATGAAGGTACTGGTGTCGATAGACAAACAATCCTGTTACAGACTGACCCAAATAATTTGTTACATATTGCTAATGAACTGGAAAATGCTTTAATTGAATCTAGAAGCAGACATTCAAGAAAAATACAAAGAGCACTCAAACACTAGTTAGAGCCTGTGTTGATTGTCTAAATATTATATTATTTGTTGCATTGGTGGCTGGTTTTATTTATTGGTTAATATTTTATATTTTTGCATACTTCATTTTGTAGAGTTGATAGAAAATATATTATAATTTATACCAAAAATTTTGATAACAGTAATACTACTTTGATATAAATGGTAAGGAAAAGGATCTGTGCCATAACTGCTAAAATATCATTTGTATAGTCTATAGTGCTCATTTATTTCTTGGGACAATGGCACAACTCCTTTTCTTGTTTTAATATATTTCGCCACCAGAAGTTAGTTAGAAGCTATGTTATTCGGTGTGCCATAAATAATACTATTTGCAGTTTAGTACTTTTATGGCCCACACATAGTATTTAAACATGTTCTCTACTTGGAACTAAATTTATCTTCTTTCAAACTATTGCCATAAATCATTGGGTGGGTTTTATAAGAAAAACTATCCAAAAATAAATCAATTTTATAACAACGTTGTGCATTAAAAAAAAAATCGATAAAGACTTATTCTACTTTTTTTGATACTCCTCCCAGTACCTTTCTCCTTTGTGAGAGCATGTGTGAGAACAGTTGTGGGAACACTAAAATACAACAAATATAGTTTTTTTTGTTTTAAATAAATCAGATGTTATCTTACATGGAATATACAACAGCATAATGAACCAAAGCAGATGGTGATAATTAAATGTAACATTATATGCATTTGGCATCTTCATTGAGTACAGCTGACCATCTCCCACTTCCCTTTGAGCAGCGTATATACATAAAAGTTCTCCAGTTATACCAAGCGGATATAATCCAATAAACAATGTATATCTAAAACAAAATATATCCATCATATCTACATTTATCTGATTGATACATTTTAATTATATTTTGACAGCTACTTTAAGTACTAAAATATAGTAAAAGAAAACTATAATATAAATTGTAGATTTGATCTTGATTGTATTATATTTTTATAGATTTGGATAGGATGTTCTATTTGACCAGTGATATTAGTGCTTTATGGGTTTGAATTTAATTATAAGGGAGGTAGTAAGAGCCATAGATTACAGAGGGTGTAGGAGCCTGCCTGAAATAAATATATTTTGCCTAATAGAAGAGCAGGCCGTGGTTAGTACTTGAATGGGCGACCATGCAGGGAAGAGCCGCGGTGTCTGCTCGCTTCTTCTAGTGGTCTGTACATCGGTGAATTCTTAAAAGCTATGCAAATTTAGGTGAAATTTGTGTAGAAAGACCTAATTAATATCTCTTGGATAGGATGTACAGCCGGCCGGAGATCCCTTACCTTTGAAATGATGGGCAAGTAAAAGATTCCTACCGTGCTATAAAGTGGGGGGTTCAGCAAAAATTTCCAGATTGGGGGTTACTCATCTTCTGGCGTCGGTGATTGTCCTTAGTCGTGAAAATAAACTGATGTTAAATAACCGAAATAAAATAAAATTGCCTAATAGAAATATAGTTCTTAAACTATCAAAATTTATAAATTACAGCTCTTATCTTTTCCTCTCTCTATTGAAAAATATTTTTCTCTGTACATGAAGCACAATTTAAACACCTTTTGCAATATTCATTCAAACATACATATATACATCAAAAATGTAATTTTTATTAAACAAAATCCATTCACACACATTTTCAGATTGAATTTAAATAAATTTACCTACTTTAATTTTGTATGTAAGTATGCCATTTCCGAAATTATATTTGATAATAAATATTGCCTCATCATTTCATAGGTCAAAATGTATGTATTTGAATATAATACAGATCAAATGTCGCAAGTTTTAACCTTTTTTGTACATCAATAGACATGTATTTACATATGGAATATACCAAAACAATTGACTATAAAGCAGTATTAAAAATGTATAACCAGTATTGTGGAATCAACTCAGAAATATATTAAAATTGTATGAAAAACATTGACATCATCAAGGAAATCATATCTATATGAAAACAATTGAAAAAACAACAATTTGATATCCTATCCAATAAGTATCCTATTTTTAATAGCTATTAGTAAGGGCAAATTAATATTAAAGCAAATTTAAAAGACCTTTAGATAATACTGTTTTTTAATATTACGGAATAAAATTCTCATAATAATAGTATTCAAGGCATTATGACAAAAAAACCTTCAGTCTATAGTAAGTAAACTATAAGTAGTCTATAGTTGCTATATGCATTTGTTCCTTTTAGGATAAGTTGCTATAGAATATGCATTTGTTCCTTTTAGGATATTATTTACATCACTCGCAGCTATCTTTCAAAATTATTTTGGAACATACAGGGTGATCCAGTGATTTACCTGCAAAATGATATTTTATTTTTGAAATTCGAATGCGGCGTTGATAAGTTATCTTCAGCCAATTAAGGAAATATATTTTGCAGACACCTAGTATGTACTATCTTCGTCCTTTATCGCTACAGTTCTAAAATCTGCATTTTTTGTGCAGAGTGGTTTTTACAAGAGTAGTAATATCAATTTTCAAACAGGCGAAACTCAATTTCTTTAAGTGGAACACCCTGTATTTTTCAATCGTATTCGATTTGCCTGTCTTTTAACTGCAAAATGATATTTTATTTTTGAAATTCGGATGCGGCGTTACCAAGTTATCTTCAAAAAAACTCATTTTACAGGCGTGCACTAAAAAAACCGGCCCGAAGTTATCTTCAATGTATAAGGGAAGGTATTTTGCAGACACATTTTTTTGTACAGTGTTTTTCATAGAAGTAGTAATTAATCAATTTTCAAACAGCTGAAATTCCCTCAATTTTCTGAAAAACTGTTGTTTAAATATGTCATGCAAAGCAAACAAGTTGAAAATATTTATCTGTGCTTTTCAATGGAGACAAGAAATACATGGTGTTTCATTTTAAAAAGTTGAGTTTCAGATGTTTGAAAATCGATAAATTACTACACCTGTAAAAAACAGTGTGGAAACAATGCAGATTTCAGAACTGTAGTGATGAAGAACGAAGATAGTACTAGGTGTCTGCAAAATATCTTTCCTTAATCGATGAAGACTACTTATCGCTGATTATTTAATGTGCCTCTGCAAAATGCGTTTTTTGAAGATAACTTGGCAACGCCGCATCCGAATTTTAAAAATAAAAATTTCATTTTCCAGGGAAAAGAAAGGTGAATAGAATACGTTTAAATAATACAGAGTGTTCCATTTAAAAAAATATAAGTTTGGTTTACCCCTCAACACTGGATCACCCTGTGTGTTCCAAAATAATTTTAAAAGATGGCTCTGAGGGTGTCCATAATGCCCTAAAAGGAAAAAATGTATATTCTATAGCAACTTAGTAATGGACCGAGGCATTTTAGGTGATTCACCCTGTATAGTATATAAAAACTAGTTTATTGTTTCAATGAAATATTCCAATGAGAGGATAATGTTTAATAGTTTTTCAGTGAAAATATCATCAGCTCTTCTGTATAAAAATATGTATGTATTGGTATAGCTGTATAATAATAATTATTGTATTGTTTACATTTTCAAAATTATAAGACAGTAATAATTTGGTTTCTGTATCATCTTATCAATCATTATTAGCTAGTCTTCAATTATTAATCAGTTTTTTGTCTGTTTTATTGGCGACCTTGAATAAAGTAGGTAGGTAAGTTATAAAAATTGGGTTAATTCTAAAATTTCACTCAACGTTAATACTTAGTTTTTCTAAAAGTGTACCCATAAAACAAGTTAAAAAGACTGCATATACATATACAAAGCTTATGAAGGAAAAAAGTGTCATAAAATTTGTGGAGGACAAAAAACGCAAAAAAAAAGGGAATTTGAATTGAAAAAGTTGCTTGAAAATTAAGTGTATTCAATAATGTTGCAAAATTACTAAGATGTCATTGAAGTTTCTATAGATAGGTAGGTATATACCTACTTAACTACCTATTCAATATAAATAGGTGCAAAGTTTAATTAATTTACAAACTGGTTTATAACTAAATATTTAAATTTTCCATATATATACATGTTTAGCTTCCAATGAACTGGACATAAGGAAGCATTAAATTATGTTTGAGCAAGAAACGTAATTTGTTCTAATTTGTTTGAAAACAAAAAAAAAAATTAGTAGAGACAAGTGTATTTTTATTTTTTTGTACCTATTCTCGGCAAGCAAAAATAATTATTCAACAGCACAGGGCTTATTTTTGCAATATATTAAAGAAAAAAAAAAGAAGGGAATAAACTTACCTTAGCCATTTCAAGAAATAAGGGACAATATTCAGCAAATTCAACGTGTATGTTGAATATCTTATGATTTCAGTTATAGACCACGCCGTAAGGGCAAGGGGTAGTCCTATGGATTCACGAGGTGCCTGTGTAGCTATAAGGATCCCACACACCACCATGACTCTGGAAGCTACTTGAAAGGCTGTAATAATGGGGTTGGATTTGACCATGCCTAGCGCCGCATGGAACACTTCCAAAATTGCTGCATTCTGGAAGATGATCATTGTACATTTCACTGTATCGTACAGCGATTTATTGTTGTTAGGTAAAATGTAGAATGTAATGAGCTGATATAGTAAGTAGGACCACCTGAAATGAAAAATTGTTTAAAGCTCGATAATGCTCCGTCTTCAGCAGTTAATAATAATGGTATGGCCAAACTGGTCATATAAATACTTCCTGCCATTGTTTATAAATTAAAAGACACGAAACTAATTTACTGATGTGTCTTGTGTACCAGGCAAGTACATTGGCATCTGAGGTGTACTACTTTAATAAAATAAAACTGACTCAGTATACCAGGTGTTACAATTTATTATCGCTCTACACGACTTATCTTATGACTGATGTGAAGCTGTAATGATGAGGTAGGTTAGATATTTGAGGTTCATTTTATTAATTCTCCAAATAGTTTGCTATTAAAATATTAACACAGGGCTCTTTTAGAAAAATAAAAACAAGAAAAATAGTTTCCATTCCATTACCAAACAGAGGTAAAATATACAGTTAATTTATGATACCTACCTATATTAAGAATTCAGAGATATTCTCAAATGTATACTATATATAGTTAACATTTAAATGTTCAAAGTGTTCACGTATACTTATTATGAAAAATGGAGCCACAAGATTTGTTCATTCATTTTTTTTTTATTGACTGAAACTGTAGTAAGCATATGATCCATATTATTTGAAAGGTATATTTTAATTAATTCTCTTCTCTATAGGTATATGGTATATACTTAATACCTAGCGATGTAGGATTTTTGTCTTATAGAAATCTAGTAATATTCATAAGATTCCAAATTATTCAGAATGCTTATTTACACCCTCATGTGGCAATAAAATTTAAATTGTAGGTGCCGCCAAACCGTTTTTTTTTTGTCAAGCGGCCCCATTGAATTGCTTTTTCTTTATAAGTACCTAATAAAATGCTATAATAGGTATATACATTCTGTAAACTTTGCCTTAACTCAACTACTTATATATTTAATAATAAATGGTAATATATTTTCAAAGGTCCTTAAATTGTACTTATAGGCACTTTAATATTTTCATTTTCTCTTGAACCATATTTGAGTACCTACACAAAAGCTTTGAAATAACAGTCTATTCATCCTGGCATAATAGCAGGTATGTATAAAAAATAATAAAAACTAGGTACTTACCCTACAGTTTGAAGTCCATTATAAATAATTAAATAGGCATCTATAGCTTTAGACTGACCATTCGTTTTATCACTAGTTTTTACACTTTTATTAGCCATCGCGTACCTATAACTATTTACTTTATAATAATTAGTAAAAATATCTATACCTAATACTCCTAATACCTAATAATCAATGAGACTACTTTCCCTTTCCAGTTTTACACTTTATGGTGTAAAAGTGGTTTCTATTTCTAACTTTGTAGTTAATTATTTTTTTAAATTAGGTTAAAGAAAAGAAGACAAGTATCTTCAATGACAATGAACAACCGATTGATTCGATTAGGTACAGAAATCAAACTGAAACTCTGACACTCTGACCCTGACCTGAAATACAACAAACAATCAAACGATGCAGGTGGAAAATGTTTTACCTACTCCCTACTCCTAGTAACAGTAACTAATTATTACTAATTACTAGTCATAAAATATATAAGAGAAGTACTAGTATTCTTAAACAAACAACGCTACTAGTAATAAAGAATGTAGTACATGGTTCAGGATATTCTCTCATAACATTAACAATTCATCAGATTCATCTCTCATCACATTCTAATTCGACATTCAAAATAAAAAACTATAAAAGGGTTATGTATGTATGGTTGTCAAGGTTGTCAACACAGCACAGAATATCTATTCTACAAGGTTGTCAAGTTACGTCCTTACGTATCAGAGTAATAAATAAAGGGGAGACCGTTATTTACATTCTAAAGTGAAGCCTTGATGTAAATGTATTTACAAACATCTGGTCCCTGCAACGTCCTTGACATTGATGCCGAAGTTACATTTTTATCTTTATAGCTAGGTACAGCCGTTATTTTCATTGATTAACTTGCAAAGATCTACCAGATTCTTGACCTCAATCAATTTTCAAATTTGTTACATTGTAATATGTTTAAGGCTGCGACAGTATTTTTTTGCAACTTGTGTAATAATTATAGGCTCTCCATATCTATCAATACATTATTGAAATTTCTAAGCGATATTAAGCGCCGGAAGTGGCAACATTGCCTGGTATTATCCTAATATAGCAAGTGACGCCATTATTTTGAAATCAAAATTGGTCAAGCCGAGTGTTTTATGTGTTCTTAAACTGTGTTTTTGAACTTAACTTTTAATAAAACTGCCGAAGCGGTGTATAATATGCCAGAAATTACAAGAAAAAAGTCAAATAAGTGCTATTTCTTTTCACAAGTAAGTTTGACATTGTTTCCATGGGTGTTCTTACAGCAAGGGTGTAACGTGTCGTATTTGTTAAATTGTTATGTTTATCTGAATACTAGTACTAGCTTTGGGTTTATAGAATACCCCAAGATCCTGAGAAAAGAGCAGTGTGGCTAAAATATGAATGTGACACTAATTTATCAAAGTATAATTATGTATGTTCTAAGCATTTCCATGATACAGCTTGATACGCCACTGTATCAGGGACCATCGTGTGTTCATTCATTATGTATTGTTTGTTTATCAACATCCAGTAGGTTGAGGTTACATGAGGTTTGTTCCTGCATAGAATCTCTGATAAATCCCTGACAGTCAGGGATTGTGATTGAAGGCGCATGTAGATTAGTTTCTGATTTTTGCTGGAACACCGGATTTTTAGAGAACTTGATAGCAGAAGAAGAAGAGTACAATAAACAATAACCAAATAATTTTTTAACCTATAAATTATGGAGGAATATCATCCGTTTCTGACAAATAATTATTGTTTGTTGAGTTATAAGATTAATAATAGACAGCGTACAATAATTGATGTTAAAGTTGGTAAATGGTTTTGGTTAATGCGCATTGCGCATGCACCGGACTATGAGTTTCCGAAGAATCAGTGAACTTTTCAAACTATCAGCAAACTGCCCTGACTCAAGCTGGAACAGAGGACAAGAAATCCTGGACTGTCGTTCGACTCTTGTTGGAACGCTTAGATTTGTAATGCGCATGCTTCTGACAGTTACTGACAGTTTTGGACTCCTGCAGGAACAAACCTATGTTTACATTGTGCTTTGAAATAGGGAATGCGGTCTTCCCTTTATTGATTACTCTGATCCTTACGTCGCGCTTGGCGCTCCACAAAGAATATATAAAAAAGACTGCTCTGAATGTTGAATGTTCTGGGTACTTGTGTAGTGATGTGCTAAACTACGATTTTTGTGGAGCAACGCTTAGTGCGACTGCTCTGGTAAGATCACATTGCCAAAATAGCTGTGAGCTAGAGATGTGTCGGTATTTCAATACCGCGATTTTGGAGCGGTATTTTAATGGAACCGTTCCATCGCGTTCCACATTAACGAAATAACCGGTTACTGAGTAACGATTGTGCTGTACTCGAAACGGATTTCTTAAAATAAACAAGAAATCACAAGAAATCCGTGACTGGAAAGTAACAAAAAAGAGAACTAATATGACACTACGCGGTATTTTGTCGCGGTATTTTTCTGGAGCTGTCGCGGAAGTAACGCGACAGAAGAGGAACCGGTATTCCCATCTCTACTGTGAGCTGTGTCAAAAAGCTGCGACTACGTGGATGGTCTACCGTCTACCCATGGTGTGAGAATGCCACGATTTCGGCACCAATATTTTTAATCTATGTTCGGCACTTGTACTTGAGGAAGAAGTAGAATGTAGAATACAATAATTAATATAAAAGTAGAAGACGAAGAAGAAACTGCAAAATGAAAATTCAAACTGTCAGAACTGAGAATAATTTAACCTAACCTATCGTATCTCACAATTATTTCTTATTTTTAACGAAAATTGTAAATGAAGAATGTCTTTATTTAAAAAGCCTAAGAAGAATATAGTTCAAAGAAGAGTCTTTACAGAACATGATGATGATGAAGATGAACCTATGGAGGTGCAGGAAATTTCACCCGTTGATAAAAAACCTAAAAAGAAAGACAAGTCCTCCAAACAGAAACAGACATTGCTGAGTTTTGATGCAGAGGAGGAAGGAGAGGTATTTCAGGTAAAAAAATCTTCTCACAGTAAGAAAATCATGAGAATGTTTGAGAAAGAGAAGCGAAAGAAAGATGTAAAAACTGAAAAAGAGGAACTTAAAAGCAAGGTGAAAACGGAGATTGTTACTGATGATTTGGTTTTGGTGATCAATTCTAGTCACAAAAAACCAGACACGCCACCACCTCCAATTCTTTCTGGGAGAGATGCTTTATGTGCTGGTAAGATCAAGTTTTATTTTGTTGTTACAGATTAGCCGTTGTTGATAGTACACCATTTAAATACCTATATGTTCAAGAAAAGTTATAATTTCACATTAACAAGGTAGACTTCATATATTGGCTGTAGCTTTGTACATTTCAATAATTGTACTTTGTACAATAATATCCGAATATAGATGGTGTGAATAAAACATGTTTTTACATTTAGGACTTGGGTGTTTAGGACTTTCATTTTAAATATTTTTTTTATTTTGAATAGAACTTAACTTTTTCTATTAAATGGCTCAGTATATAAAGTTGGTAAATACTGCTTGTTAATAGATCAGCTTCGTTCAGGTAAAGGAAGATTTTTTGTTATTTTTAGATGTCTCCCGTGTTCAAATACAGAGTTTAGATCTCTACAAGAAAATACATCAGGTCATATTGTGAAGTATTAGCCCAAAGGGGTACATACAGCCTTAATTAAAAAATATTCATTAATGTATTATCAGTAGTACACTAAAAACAAACCTCAGATATATAAAAAACTAACAATTTGACCAGGCAATATTTTTCATCTTTATGAAGTTTATGTCTAAACACATTTAGCAACCTGTAATTTTGTTTTAGGTAAAGATGATTTGTCGTCAGAAGAAGACGAACCAACACCATCGAGTCACCGCTTTTCAAAACCAGACAATTTCAAGAAGGTATTAGAATCAGGTGCTATTCCTGATGCTGCAATGATTCATGCTGCAAGAAAGCGTAGACAAAGGGCACGTGAATTAGGGGATTACATTCCAGTGGATGAAGAGGAACCCGAAGACAAGGGAAGATTATTACGAGAGGATGATAATGAAGGTAGCGATGACGATCGGATTGACATGGATGTCAATTTGAACTTGCGGGATCAAGAGCGAAGACGAGAGCAATTTATGGCAGCACAGGAATCTGACCATGAGGTGGATGAGTGGGAAGATCAACAAATTCGAAAAGGAGTGACAGGTATGTATACCTAGATAGTAAACATATTTTCTTGCACTTTTTATTACCAAAATAAAATTTTAATTACCTACCTATATAAAGCAAAATAAAAAATACTACACAATATTGTATCTTATTAATTTTTCATTACCTAGTATTGTTACAATTTTTATTAAACTAAATGAATTTTTAAGATGCATTTACTATGTTTATATAGACATGTAACTTCCAGTGTTGTAAATGCACATTTTTTGTTAAATGACGGTGGAGACAGTATTTGTAGCCAAGTGTTTTTATACTTGAACACTGGTCGTGATTCACGACCAGTGTTCTCAAAACCTAATATTTGTAAGGTTTAATGCTTTAGTTTAATGCATGTTAATTCCAAATTTAGAACCCATGAAACTACTATTAAAAATTGACAGTTTGTTAAATCATATTTTTACATTTTTAAACTAAATTAATTTTATGCATAATAATGCAATGGCATGGAATCGGGTTTTCTTTTTGTTTTTTTGGGATGCAAATTCACAACTTCAGAGCTACATACGTATATAAATGTACTGACTTATTGCAAAAAGACTTTAAACCTGGTTATGATTTATCGTTTGATTTTGAATCATAAATTTTTAGGTGCGGCTATGTCTATGGCTCAAGAAATGATGTTTCTACCAGATTGCCCAGCACCACCAATAATCACTACTCAAATACCCGTCATAGATTCTGGCATTCCTAGGACACCTCAGATGATAGCCGAAAAATTAAGAGAACACTTTCAAAAGGTGTGTGCCTCTCGAGACCACAATATGGCTCAGTTACAAAAAACTCGAGAGGATATCCAACAAGTAACTAAAGAATTAGACGAATTATCTTTTAAAGCGCCAGGCGCTGCAGAGAGGTTTCGATTTTATCAAGAACTTCGGGGTTACATCACTGACCTTGTGGAGTGTCTGGATGAGAAAGTTGAAATTATTTCCAATTTAGAACAACGTGCCATGGATTTAATGGCACGCAAATCTGAATGGCTTATAGAAAGGCGACGGCAGGATGTACGGGATCAGGCAGAGGAAGCTACAAATAAGGGAGGATTAATGAGGAAGGGGCTGGAAGATGAGGAGAAGCAAAGGAGGGCGGCAGAAAGAGAAGGTCGCAGGACAAGGAGGAGAAGAGCTAGAGAAGTTCCTGGACTACCAAAGCATGTGGAAGGTATACTAATCTTATCCTTTTCGTTGCTGTAGACAAATATGTTCGCGGTGCGTTACCTGCTGTAACCATACAGTGTTATTCAGAACCTATCCATAATAAAATTTGGGGATGTTCAACATACACGTAGAAATGTGGTAGTGCAAAAAAAATTTTTTTGGCGGGGTCTGAAAACTATTTGAATTTTTCATTGCATGCCGCTGGATACTGGTCCACTGTAATGGAGTGACCTTGGGACTGACAATGCAAACTAGCTAGCACGAAAAAAACCGGCGCATCCGGCGCAAAAAAGATTTGCAGCGTTTTTACTTTAAAATAAACTTAAAGATAGATAGGCGTTCCAGGTACAAAAAACTTGTTTACTGTTTTTTGTCGGAATGTGGTATATCCGATGTTGTTGAAGTACAGTTGCCCAGCTACGTAGTCCTTTATAATGGTATAACTTTAAACATTGTTTACGGGAAATCCTAAGCCTTTTATTATAAATTTTTTTGGTGATATCCATTTCTTATTTAAGGATGCACATATCCTCAAAGTTTTAGAGATGAGTTCTGAATAACCCTGTATAAATTCGTCATTTGGACAATACAAGATTAGATAAGCTAGTGCCTGCTTAAAATTCCAACCTAGTAGTCGCGTCATTAGGTCAGTAGTTCATGTGTTTCTTTCTGATACTTATAAGTTTTACACTGAAATATAAAAAAAGCAAATAAATGAAATGCCACAATTAGTTGTAGAAATGGCATGAGCTGCTGTACACATATATATTCGCAAACATTAAATACTTATAAAATAAACTGTATTAAATACTTATAAAAGTAGCAGCACTCTAGAGATGATATCAGATCTTATGCATGCAACGAACTGCCCTTTAATACTCTCTTCCCAGGAAGATATGTATATTATCATTAGTATCGGAATATAGTTGACCTATTGAGGGCAGATAGTTGTTGGTTTACAGATGTCTCCAAAACAGCTATAGGTGTTAGGGTCAGAGTGTATAATAATTGCAATGCAATGGTAAAAATGGCTTCAAGTTATGCTTCAAGTTATATTTCAGGCAGAAATTAATGCCATCGAATTGTGCGTACACAGGTCGGAACAAATAACAAATGCAACTGAGACACAGATCTATACAAATCTCAGATAGTCAAGCAGCTCTTAAAGCTCTTGGTTCCTACCATTGTAACTTAAGAATGGTATGGAGTTGTTAGAAGCTGCTCATGCTAGGGAGAAAAAATAAAGTAACTTTAGTGTGGTTTCCGGACTATTCCGGTCTTCAATGAATGAAGCAGCTGACATTATTCTAGCCAGGGGGAGTGCTGCTGCCAAATTCATCAAATTTGAATCGTTACTTTGCATATCCTCGAGTGCTCTCAAAACAACCTTTTTGATTTGGCCTGAGGGAAGCAAACCTGCGAACTTTAACATGCTAAAAGCTGCTTCTGTTTAAAAGATGTCAAAACGGTAGAACACATTTTATGTATCCGCCTTGCTGGGGAAAGGACAAGATAATTAATATTTGGCAAAGGGCAACTTCTGCCGAATGATCTGGACAACCCAATAAGGTAATCGACTTCCTTAAGAGGCTGAACCTATTGGGTGAAATATAATTATGTGAGACACATGGCCGTATGGAGGGTCTGAATTTCGGTTCATTAATTTTTTAGCCAAATCTAACCTAACTTATATAGCTGATTTTCATAGGCCACAAAACAAACAGCATTTTAATGCAGTAAAATTTTCAAAAAGTTTTTTCAATCTCTACATTTCATGTACTTTTTAGGTATGTCTAGTGATGATGAAATTTCTCAACAAGACATCTTGAATTTTGAAAAGGAGCGAGAGCAGATTGAATCTGAACTTCAGGAGGTCTTTGAAGATGTTGTTGAGGATTATTCTTCTACGGCTAACATTTTAATTAAGTTTGAACAGTGGAGATCAACCGATATCACAGCTTATACCGAGGCATATGCGACTTTTTGTCTGCCGAAAGTTGTTAGCCCTTTAGTAAGGCTTAATTTAGTATTTTGGGATCCATTGAATGAGACTATCGAACTGGAAAAACTCAGTTGGTACCGAACATTAGCCTTATATGGTTTACATGATGATGAAACTGAAGAATCATTATCTCTAGATCCTGATATTTCGCTGTTACCAACGATAATAGAGAAAGTGATAATTCCCAAGTTAACACAACTTGTTGATCGATGCTGGGACCCCTTGTCTAGCTCACAAACTTTAAGATTAGTTGGGATTGTCTCTCGCTATATAAGAAAGTTCCCCTCCTTAGGACCTGCTAGTAAATCTTTGCACAACTTGTTTAGTGCTATTTTGCATAAAATGAAAACAGCGTTAGAACACGATGTGTTCATTCCAATTACTCCAAAGTTAGCAGAGAGTAAGTCACAATTTTTCCAAAGACAGTTTGCTAGTGGGTTAAAACTGCTCAAAAACATAACTAGTTGGCAAGGTATTTTAAATGACAACACTTTAAAGGAACTGGCTTTGCAGTCTTTGCTGGATAGATATTTGTTGAGTGCACTGAAATTTTGTATGGTTACCGATGCTGCCCAGAAAGTTCGATTGATTAGTTTAATTTTACCGAGAGTTTGGCTACAAGGGAGCAACACTCCCGAATTCAAAATGTTTAGTGCTACAGTCCTTAATTTGCATCAGCAGTTAGATAAAAATAATCCCTTACATTTAGAATCGATAGAGATTGTAACTAGTATACTCAAGACCTTGAGGTCACAGAACTGTTAATTTTTTGTAACTAGGGAGATTTTGAACCCTTTAATTTTTCCCTTGTTATCGTTCTACTGATCATGCGCAGAACCAAAAATAATTATCCTTTAAATAAAGTATCCTTTTTGGCACTGTGCTTGCTCAGTATAATGATTACGATAAGCATAAGGTAAAAATTCAGGGGTTTAAAATCTCCCTATTTTTGTTAATAAAAGCTGATTTAGTTTTATAATAATTGTTTTCTTCAACTACATTAAAAATGGTGTTATACTGAAGCTGGCATGTTATATCTCAGTATGTTATACTGAGGCTGACAAAAACTTTTGTTTCTAGCCTCACCTCTTGAGATCTTAGGAGCTCTGCAACATGTTCTCGGAGCTTGGATTCTTTATTTAAACGAAACAATTCTATAAACCTTTGTGACAAAAACTTTTGTTTCTAGCCTCACCTCTTGAGATCTTAGGAGCTCTGCAACATGTTCTCGGAGCTTGGATTCTTTATTTAAACGAAACAATTCTATAAACCTTCGTTCAGGCAAATTAAATGGGTGATTAATATTAAGTCCTGGTTAAGGACTCCGGTTGCGGCGTCGTGCTCGAAAAAGCGCGCTTTTTTAAAGATCACAGAACAAGTAAAGATCAATACTAAGCCGCAGTGTTGCCAACAGAATTTTTATTTTTTGGGTTTAAATTGGGGATCAAATAAAAACTAGGGTCGTATCGTAGAATCAGAATCAGACTGTTGAATTAAAGAACATGCCGTACGTTGATAGTTGGCGGCAGTGCACCAGTTTTATTCTCTATGGTTTGTGGTTCGCTAGCAAGGATTGTTAACTGTTTACAGGATAGCTCGATCCCTATACTACAATGTAATCCATAATTGTGACGTCATCAAAGATCCAAAGATCTCGAACTTGTAGAAATAGGTACACTTTATACTGTTATTACAAACTTTAATAAATAATAATATTAATAATCATTCAAATACGAAAATTCTTTTGCAAATGTGAAATATAACAAACACAAAATAGGTATATTTCGACAATTCGATTACATAGATCTTCGATGACGGCAGAAAGGCGGATGACAAAATTGAGCGATCGAGCAATCCTGTAAACAGTTAACAATCCTTGGTTGGCTCATATATATAGTATTATATCTACTAGTGCATAACCTTCGCGCAATAAAGAAAGATATTCTGTGGTGCCTAACATAACCACAGATTACCATAGCAGATAACCAAGGAATCATATAAATTTCTTGGAGATAACAAAAAACAAAACATAACCCACAAAACATTTACATAACCTTTCTCTATTTGTAGTTGTAAACATAGATAGCTTGTAAATGTAAACATTGTAAAATATTTATATTTTATGCATTGTAAATGTTTCTTCCACACAAATCTAAACGAATATGTGAACTCTGCGTGGTTTTGTGCTCTTCGGTATGCTTAAAAAACTTGAGCTGAACCATTTTTAAACATATCTGGACATGATCAAACTTATTGGAGGAAAACATCTTCGAACAATATTTTTGATAGTATTTTCATTTCTATTAGGCTGTATGATCACAATAAACTTAACTCCTATAGAAAAAACATGTAAAATTGATAATACAGACAAAGAGTATAATATTATGCAGAATTCCAAGTTAAAAAACCCTGAATTGGTTATACTTATACTGTCAGCACCAAACAATCTTGGTAAAAGAGAAACCATAAGAGAAACATGGTTGAAACTGTACAAGAAAAAACATGACACATATGATGGAGAATTTAAAATTAAACATTATTTTGTGATAGGAAGTTTGGGTTTAAATGCAGATCAATTATTACATTTAAGTTCAGAACAATCAACCTATAATGATATTTTAATACTACCTGTTCTTGATAGTTATAAAACTCTAACAGAAAAAGTTAAAAAGAGTTTTGTGTGGTTGAACGATCAGTATGATTATGGATTAGGTTTTAAGTATGTACTAAAGTGTGATGATGATAGTTTTGTGAATTTAAAAAAGTTACCTCAAGAAATAATTGCCATAGAAAGAAATTATCTCAGATCTGAGCTCACGTACCCATTTAAGCCAAAATCAGAGCAAACTAATCCTTATTTATCTTCAAATGCACAAGTGAATAATAAGGATATGAAAGGAAGTTATCTCAACCTTTACTGGGGCTACTTCTCTGGAAATGCTAGGATAAAAACAAAAGGCAAATGGACAGAAAATGATTGGATAGTTTCTGATAGATATGTACCCTATGCACTAGGCGGAGGATATATTTTATCTAAAAATTTAATAGCTTATATTGCCAAAAACTCGGACAATTTAAGGTAGATGTAAAAAATTTAATCTATTTTTTTAAGTTGAGTAAAGTTCATTGCAATTCTTTGCATCTGATATTTATTCTATATTATTTACGGACATGTAACAAGAAAAGGTAGATCAAAAAGTGATACAGAATGGTTAACATTTTCTATCACTGAAAAATATTGTTGCAGATCCAGTGTATGTGTAACAGATATATTTATATAACCATTATTATTATATAATACAGAATATCTATATTCTTAATTTTAGATCATTTAACTCTGAAGATGTGAGTGTTGGTTTTTGGCTGGCATCTGTAAATGACATTCTTCGCGTTCATGATATCAGATTTGACACAGAGTGGACCTCGAGAGGATGCCGAAATACAAATTTAGTGATTCACAACATATCACAGCAGGAAATGAGGAAACTTTACAATCATTATATTCAGCATAAGAAATTTTGCCCCGAGGAGATAGATAATAGAAATTATTATGTGTATAACTGGAGTGTACCCCCTAGTCAGTGTTGTAAGCCTATTGATGAAAGTATCATGTCAGGAAACAAATAAATGCTCAAAATTTTCAATACCTGTTTTAAATTATAAATCAAAAGTAATATAAGTAATACTTAAAAGTGTAGGTATATTTATTAGAATAGTCTGTGTATGATCAGGAGATTTTAGTGCTATGTTAATACAAGTTAATTTAAATCTGGCCGAAACAATTCATAACACATTTAAACATCTTAAATAACCAATGTGTTTCTAATTAGTCTTTCATTTAGTGTTCCTTTTACTAATTTTAAAACATCAGCCATGTTTTATACTTCTATATTTAACTATACGCGATTCTTGCTAAGCAATACGCTACCTACTGGCGGCACGCACAACTAACTTTTGGGGTATTGGTTCACTTTTGCGTATGTATGTCTATTGTGAATTTTGAAATATCCGTTGTTATATTAGTTAATTGCTTTGATTAGATATGAATCATTATTGTTGTGAGCGTCATTGTTCCTCTTGGACAAAGAAAAACCCCGATATCAGTTTCATACTTTTCCAAAAGCGGGAAAATCTGGAGCTATCGCGGAAACTATAAGTTGAGCATTACAGAGTTACAGGAGACAAGTATGGATAAAGAAGCTAAAGAACGCAGAGTAGAGAGTGTGCTCTTTACCTTTCTCTAAGGATGACTAGTTCCATAAAGATATGTATGCCGTATGCCCAATAAAGAATTTGACATATTTTGAGGTTAAGTTTCATTTTCAGATTTGAACGCTCGAAAAATATTGAAATCTATTTTAATTTTATATCACTACTTACCCCTTTCAAAATAGTTTTACAAGCTTTTTACCTGGTTTAAAGTTGTCGACAACAAATATATTTGATGAATACAATTTCAAACGTCAGTGTCAGTAGGTTAGTATAGATTTCTGCCATTTTGGCGCTACGATCTTAAAATGAATCGCATATAGTAGTTATTATACCGAAAGGTACATACAATAAAAAAAAACACTTTTCAACGCAGTTGTAATATAATCCTGCCTAGGCGCAAGGTCACAATTACTATCCAAAATATCACATTAAGTTATTAATATAATTTAAATATGGCTTACATTTATGTAATGGTATTTGTGTATTTATTTAATAAATATCAATACACTACAATAAAAATAAAAAATAGTACCTACAAGATAGCTGTTTTGCTGTTGAGTTTTACACAACATTGAAATCCTATTTATTAAGATTTGACAATACTTGCGTTAGATAATTTAGGACAATTAAATGAATATACCTATCTTCCAAATATATTTATTTGTGCTATTATATACATAAAACGAATAGTGGACAGATTTGAAAATTATAAGTGTAAATATGATTATGCATAGAGAAAAAGATATTGTTAAAATATAAGTATATTTCTTTGGTAATGAAAGACATGAGATGTTTTTGTAACATTTTGTCTATTTTGAGGGCTAGTTAATTATAGTATATAATTTATTACAAAATTTACGTCAGTCGAATACTGAAAATTAACACATATAAGACATACAAACACACTAAAGCTATACTAATATAACAAAGTTACTCACAATCTAGCTCAGATACAGAACAGTACTTTTTAGATTTTAGGCCATAGTAACGGGCATCCTGATGTTCTTGCACCTTACTGAATGAAATGTGCTATATGCCGATGTTCTAAAACCTCAAGTGTTTAATAGCATTAATGAAAGTGTAAAATACAACGGTTCCCGTTTCAATACCATTATCTATGACAGATATTTGCTTTACAACTTGCTTTTTTTGCTTTTTCAGAAAATTTCAAAATCTGTTTTGCCGAGCTTAACCATCAAAATACAACTAAACATAAACCAGGTACCAAGGGACACAGCAACTTAAATAATTAGAGTTGTATCGGCATTATCCCAATGGGACTTTCTTACCTTGACCTTCCTTTTTTCCATATTTCTGGGTGGTGTATTTTCACATTGCAAATCAGTCTTCGTACCTTTTTCTTTAAATACAGGAATCCTACTAACAGCATAATTGGACTTTTTCATTTTATCATTAACTTTTAACTGAGCCTTCTTTTTATCTGGTTCAATACTGTTAAGGTTTCTTAAAGGTGACCGACTATCATAGTCTTTCAGTTTGACTTTTCTGGGGCAAATAACAATGTCCTCATCTTGATATATTAAACTTGTAAGCTTCTTATCTAATTCCCTGACATTGGCAGTAACATTTCCAGCAGGTGGTGTAACTGGTGCAGATTTTATTTCTTTTAAGATCGGTGGAATAACTGATTTTAGATTATCATCATGAGTTGGAGGTGTAATTGGTGCAGATTTAATTCCCACAGGAATTTCTGGTTCAAATGTTTCATCCTCAGCTTCTTCAATTTTATTTTCAAAATTATTATTGCCGTGATTGCTGTTTGAATCTATTTTAGCTAGTGTAATAATCTGATCTACTTCAGTCGTTCTAGTTTCTAGTTCAGCCCTTAAGTGGACAGACTCACACATTTCTTGAACACATCTTTCTATAATACTATGATCCAGTAATTCTACAGCAGTCTCACTTTGTTCAATACTCTTTGGCTCACAGTCAACTTCATCATTTAAATCAACATCACCAATTTTCTTTATAATTTGGATTGGAGTTCTCAGAAACTCACTTGTAGGAGAGCGAGGATCGATGCTTTCTTTCTGAATTACATTAATAAACTGTTTGTGGCTTGGCGTAACAGCTTCACTTAATGTCAAAGGTGTTTTCATAGCTTTATTTTTTAATTTTATTACTGCATCTAAATCGGTTTCTGTAAAATCAATATTTGTTTCAAGTAATCCAATAAATGATTTTCTTGCATTTGTATCTGGTTTTAGTTTAACAGGGCTGCTTTCTAATAATTTTGGAGGTACTATGTTAGGCAACATTTTCTTTGAACCTAGTTTTCCAGAATTGGACTTAGGAGTTGTAATAACGGATTGTCTTACTCTATCCAAAGTTTTGTTCCGAACTCTTTCAGGGGCATCCGATTCAGTAACATTTAAAATAATTGGGGTTCTTTTAAATTCTGTTGTTGGAGATCGAGGATCTATACCTAATAAAATTGTTTTGGCTTTTACAGGAGTTTCATCTGTTGTTGCTACTAAGTCACTTGCTTTTAATTCATCCAGTTTTAAAGTGGCAGCTGATAATAACTAAAATAATTGAATACATAAATATTATCTTTGTATAAGAAGGTATACATTTACAATACCTGCAGTGGTGTCCGAGAAATGTGGACACTAGGAGACCTGGGATCTAAATCTTCATATTTTAGTACTTTTGATGCCAGAATAGGGGTAGAAGCAATGCTAGCTTCTTGTACATCGTCCTGAGGAATTTGTTTGCAGACTTTACTAGCTGCTAATCCCATTTTTATGTAGGTAAGATCTTTATATGCTTACACTTATAATCTTTAAATTTCGCACTGACAAACTTCAATTTATAAAGATTAAAAACAAAACGTACAGCTACAACACATCAACTTCTTCTGACTGCAATCAACAGAAACTTTAACTGCAGAATTTCATAAAGAAACATCAAAACAACTGAATTTAAAAAATTTAAATTGATGGCAGCTGCACATGAAAACCGTTAGAATCACAAATCAGCACAGATATCAGATAACATATATTCCACAGAATATCTAATACGTATATACTCAGTCACAGAATATTTGTTAGTTTAGTTTACAGAATTTTCAATGTGAAATTAGGCATCAACAGAATAGTTAAAAGAGTCAAGGATTGTTAACTAGTGATGTGTCGAACCCGCTATTTTTAAATAGCAGCCACTCCTGCTACTGCTAATCTTATTTAGCAGTTAAAAATAGCTGCTATTTTATTAGCAGCTATTTATTTTTTAGTACGTTTGCGTAGTTGTCTGTTTATTAGCAGCTAACAGTTGACATTTTACCTTAGCTCAAATAAATGAACATATTCACTGTGGCTGATAGCAGCCATAAATATAATTTGATATTTATATTTCATGTTTTGGATGAAAATAAATGTGATTTATGACTCCTTTTTTGTAAGGACCGTTTCCCGATCAATGGAGGTAGGTATTTGGTATTCCTATTACGGAGCGGGTTAATTGACAAAAAAATAGAACAAAAACAGCGTGCCACGTGCACATAAGTTTATAGGGGCAAGTTGAGCAATACTTCTTAAGAATTGAAACTATACTAAGTCTTAATTTCCCGGTGTTCTCTTTACATTTCAAGTTCAGAGAAGGTTTTTGAATTATAAATTATAACAACAATATTAATTCGTGTATGAAAAATAAGCATGTCCTTCCTCTCAAATGACATGTAAAAAATAATTTTTACGTTCTATTTATTATTCAGTAGGTACTCCGATCACCCCTAAAATGTTTTGCTGAAGGTAATAAAAACACTTTTCTATAATACCACAGTATAATCACAAGTATAAGATATATATCTTATACTTGTGGTATAATGCTAAATACTGTGATAATACCAAGTATTTTTTTTGATATTTATTAAACACCAATATAAACAAACACCCCCTCCCAATTTCATAAGACAGTAGGAAGGTCTCAGTTTACTGTTTATTGACAGGTTCAGTTGTAATAGTAAATTCCTGCTATTAAATATTAATTATTATTATTATTAAAAATATTTTTGTTTACGTTATTTATATAAATAACTTTTATAATTTATAAATATAATAAATAATTTGTATGTATAACCATTTATTCAGCTGTGATAGGTACAAATTTTTGTATAGCCTCTTAAATTATGCCGCTGAAATAAGCGAGCAGAACGAACAAAAAATATTGTTAAAAAATAATGTTGTAGGAATTAGGTACATATTCCTTCCCTAAATTTAACTTCGTCTGCCGTGTGGTCTACCGCTTCTATGTCGATTGTTAAATTAAATGCTGCTGCGTTACCGAGGCCGGCCGGTCTGTGGGGCGGCCGCCAGACCTAACTGCTACTGACTGCTAACTGCTAAGGTAAACTGCTTCACGCTACACTGCTACACTGCTAATTTACCTTACTTGCTCTGAAATCGCAGTCTTCGGTTGGCGACCAGGCGTAGCGCGTGGGCATTTAGCAGCAGCAAAGTGAATAACATACAACCACAACCTGCTAAATAATTAGCAGCTATTTTTCTTAAGCTGATAGCAGTTGTTACTGCTACTACCATTTAGCAGTTAAAAAATAGCAGACTGCTATTTAGCAACCCATCACTATTGTTAACTGTTTACAAACAGTTAACAATCCTTGAGAGTGACTCTCCATGCGACCAGAAATGGAGATTGGCTACAACCATACATCATAGAAAATATAGTATTAACGTTTATTTTTCTATGGCTGCAACTGTCGAATACAATAA
The DNA here is from genome assembly GCA_963924545.1 of Pogonocherus hispidulus. Lineage (NCBI taxonomy): Eukaryota > Metazoa > Arthropoda > Insecta > Coleoptera > Cerambycidae > Pogonocherus > Pogonocherus hispidulus. Next base: position 77,077,459 of record OZ004694.1, read on the forward strand.
TACAATATAAAAAAAATCATATCATAAATTACAGACTGCAAGGGCCTGGGAACTCTTATGGGAGTTTTGTAGACAAATTGATTAGTTTCACGTTTCACTACATCTCACCAAAGAGCGTTTCACAAAAAATTTGAGCATCTGCCAATCATAAGAAAATAAAATATGCTAATATTAGGTATATATATGCTAATAATCATACCCAGAGATTGTCTCTGATCATACCTAAATGTCAAAGACAACTGTCAGTTTATGTTTTAAAATTATGAAGGGGAATCTCAATTTTTATTTTTTATTTATCCTGAATTAGGTATGTGTATTAGCTTGAATTGTAGTGAATAATTGTGTCTCAGTATATTTAGTGACATTTCTTCGGAATTCAAAGAAAACAGATTAACAGTAAAATGCAGTTAAGTGTGCAGATTGTATGAAGATAAATAATTGTTCTCATGGTTTAAGAAGGTAATAGAAAAATTAGTTAATGTGATGTGTTTTATTAATTTTGAATTTCGTAGGATAATATACACTTTCAAAGGTATGGAGTCTGTATTGTGTGAAAACAAATAATTTTTCTAGATGTCTGAATAAAACAGGAAGAGAAAATCGAACAGATATCAAGTGTAGTTAGCGATTGTTGTTTAATTGAAACTACAAAATTGGGCAAATATATTATGGTCTTCTATCATTATAGGTATTTTTATCCAATTGATAAATTTGATAATTTGCGAATATATTGTAAATATTGTAATACAAAATATGCAAAAATATATTTATTGTAGTTTTATTTGTTTCTGTCTTCATTAAAAAAGATTAATATGTTACAAAGGTAGGGCGATTTTGTACAAAATTTTTAAAAAAGTTCCACTACATCTCTACAGATGTCGTTTTCCGCGTCGTTTTTTATCAACATTGCAGATTCCTATCTACCCCTAACCTAATCTATGCTGCAAACAAATGCCATTATCATTAATATCATTATATTTTCAATTCTTTATTGAATTGGAATTATTTGGTCCACGGGGATAAACAATACAGATGGTTTAGCAAATGAGATTTAAACCAGTAACATTGCATTATCATGTCCCTGAATCTGAAATTAGAAAGTAATCAGAATCGCTGTTGTTGCTCTACTTACAATTTTTTCAGTTTAGTAACCTGTCTGTAACTGAAGAACTAATTTTACCAGACGTTCAAAAAATGGTGCGGAGTATTGCCACGTTACTATATTTTCAAACTTATTTTATTATATTGGGGTTTTTAATAAGAATTTTAGAGAGTCAGCCCACAGTGCCTTGGTATGAAAATCTTCCAGCTGTTGCAATGGATTATAAAGTGCACATAGATCCGGGAAAAGAGGACTGTTACTTCCAATATGTGAACCCAGGGGCAACATTTTATGTTAGTTTTCAGGTTGTAAGGGGAGGAGATGGCATGGCTGGATTCGCTGTTCGACACCCCTCAGGCCAAATTGTGCACCCCTATCAATGGAAAGCAAACAGTGAATATCAGGATCAAACTTCACCAGGTGGTTATTATTCAGTATGTATTGACAACCAGTTCTCTCGATTTGCTGCGAAGTTGGTAAACATATACATAACTGTGGTTCGATACGACATGTGGGAGCAATACACTAAAGAATTAGATGAGTTGAACATGAATATGGAGAACTTTACAACAACAATCGTTGGTGTGGAACGGAATATTAATGAAATGCTGCAGTACCAGCATCATTCACGTGGAAGAGAAGCTTGGGATTTCAATTTGTTGCAAGATAATAATTCCTATGTCGTTCGGTGGTCTATTATTCAAATATTGGTTGTCGTTCTTACAACAGCTGTTCAAGTGTATTTCGTTAGGAAATTATTTGATGTCAAAACTGGTGGTTATGGAAGGTCTCGAATTTAATTTTGAAAGTAAGGACTTATACTTGAATGCAATCATTTTCCTAAATTTTTTTACTATTTTAGTAAAGAAATTGTTTTTAAACTCACCAATTATATACGTTTGTATATATTTTTTATTTTAACATACCGCTGCCGATTCATTTTTACATGTAGAATTTCATGTCTAGACAAATTCTTTTATACCTATTTGAGTAGGTGGATTACACTTTTTTGATGCTAAACTCAAAAAATACCCGGTTATATATTCAGGTAATATCGTGTTTCAAGACTCTTGTTAATTTGAGCGCAGTATCATTAAAATCGTTTGATTAATAGGCATGTTATTAAACACAAGCATTCAAACTGATTAACTTTCAAAATAAAATGAATGCCAAAAGTCTACATCTATGTTTTTGTAACTTTTATTCAAGCATTATAAAAAGGTTTTCTTCTTACGTCGAGTTTAAATTAAAGAAATAATCCTGCCTAGTGCAGTAAATCATACAAGAAAATTAAACAAACCATGGAGGATGTTTAAGAAAACTTGATACCTATTTAGATTTTTTGTTCACAGGGGCCAGGTTTTAAAAATTTCTGGAGAGGCAAGGTGCATTTAATTAAAATTGGCAATTAATGATGTTAGTTCACTCCATGAAGTGTAAAGCGAAGGAGTCTGAACTCTACATTTAAAATGGTTTAAATAACAGTACAAAAGAACAAATGAATTTAGTACAAATTTAGCCTCTGTTTACTTTATAATTGCTATCACAAACTATTGTCATCTGTCATGCAACGACAACGATATTTAATGTAAAATTAAAAGTTTTTGCGTTCTGATTAAGTAATTATCACAAAATAAATACAAATTATTATGATCACCACAAAATAGTATTACGGTTGAATTCGTAGACAAAGGTGCAATATGGTAAATGACAACAGGTGACAAATGCTTTTGAAGATTGCTTAGAAGGTTGCAGAAGCAGTAAACAATATAAAAAAGATGGACGAACAATTATGCCCATTAGCGCAACCGAAACAAATGAATAACTCAATACCATGTACTTTTTTTCAGTGCGTATTTTATCAGGCAAGCCCTGTTAAGTTCGGACTCCTTCTCTTTATACTTCATGGTTCACTCTGTCATTTGTTTATAACCAAAATTCATTTTTATGCAAGGCATGAAAATGTCTATGCCATAAACCCATAGACTTCACAAGCCATACATAAACCCCATTTTTTTTTACTAAAATAACAGTATGATAATATCCTTACTATCACAATAACTAAACATAAAATATAAATATAATATAATATATTGTTGAGATAATAATATACTTATTGAAACAAGTATATAAAAAATATTAAATAAAAAAAAATCGTTGAAACCTGTCTCTCAATTTTACTGTAACAAATATGACTGAAGATTCTTAGATCCACGAGGCAGAATTCTCAATTAGTGGCTGTGTATCAAAAAACAATTTCTGCAATGTATAAATAAACTATATATTGTACTAAAGCTAATAAATATAATATTTCCAATTGTCATTTATATCTACAATAATGTTCTAAAATATTTTATACTCTTGTTAAATTAAATTTTACCTATTCACTATTGCAAATTTGTTGTTTTCAATACCTCTGTATCATGTATGCCTTGTAGAAATTGGTTTGTTTTTATTTATTTATTATTAAAAAAAGTTGTTTTTCTGTTTTATGTCTGTATATTGGAAACACATGTAATTTGAAAGTCGAAGATCTCAATAATTTCTGCGTTTTTAAAGTATGTATTAAAACAAAATTTGACTTTTGATGCTCGTCCATCACATTCTATCTTACCAGAGATGTTTGAATATACATACTATTTTTATACATTTCCAGTATTATAAATGTGTATTTCAGACAAGCGCGGTCCTACGGGAGGGGTGAAGAGAGGAAACAAGCGGCGGCGATGCCAAGAGTATGTTTCAGTTACGGGAACGATACAGGATCGCCCTTGATTTCAGAAGCATTACAAATTTGTATGGGGTTCTCTAAATTCATTTTCCTTTTATTGCAAAACAAAAAAGCAGCAGCCAAATTAAAAAAAATAATCATAAGCTGCTAAGTACTAAGTACTGTATACTGGTAATATCAAGTTATTGGGGCAGTGCGGAAATTGTTAGAGGAGCTCACTTTTGCTTTACATGTAATGTTTTGAGTGTGACATAAAAAATGTGCATTGTAATTATTTAACGATTACACAACTTGTAAACTAATAAAAGTGAAACCAGAAGTATTGAAAATTAAGTCAATTTAATAATTAAATATGTTATTTTAATTTCCTGTTTTTTGTTATTTTACAGGTGATATAATCCTAAAATAAATTAAGATGAATTATACAACTACTATGAAAAACTTTCTGTAAATTTTGTTATTTCTAGATGCGTGTTATAACTTTTCTATCATGTCTGCATTTAACATTCCTGTTATGTCTGTGTCTGTACTGGATTGAGAAATATAAGGTAAATAATGAAATTAATTTGATAGTTTCTCAAATAAAAGCTGCAATTATTAAACAATTTTCTTATATTCTCAATGCAGGAAATTATTATTTAATTGTATTAAAATATGACAGTGTACCAAAATAATATACAAATATTTTTTATAGAAATATAATTTTTTATATGTATTGCTTACATAAATCTAAATATAAAGCTACTTATGTAAAACTTTCAACGAATTTAATATTATATTTTATACTAGGTATACATTAACATTATTTAAATGATTTTATTAATAATTTGTACTTATATTAATATATTAAGTAAGTACATATGTTATTTTATTAATCGATAATATTGTAAGAGAGTATTAAGTCCAGAGGTATCGATAAGCAGGAATCAAAATATAATAACTGTTACTATATTTAATTGACAGCTCGAGGATTTGGTATCCACCATAGACATGTAGGTGACAGGTATCTCATTACATAATGCATAAAATGTCACATTACTCTAATAATGCATATTTGTTGATTGGTAGAACAGAAAGTCTTGCAACTGTTATATGGTTTTGCATTGAAAACTAAGGGTTTGAGAAGGGAGATGGACTCAGTTACTGGCTGGATTTTGACTGACCACATTTAAAAGCTTGACCAATATAATGATTTTTTTTTATCCTATTAATGAATATATTTTCAGTCTATTATTGGGCGTATTAATTAAGCACTTTTAGAGGAGACTACATGATACCTTCACAATACTCATATTTTGGATTTATATTTTTTCGAAATCGGCACTAAAGAACGTCGAAATTGACAATAAAAAACGAGAAATAATCAGTAAAGTAATCCAATTTTATGATTGTTTTTCAAGTAGGTGGAGTGACAGTTAAACGTCAAATTAACACACAACAAACGCTGTGCAGTATTTGTGGCATAATTTTGTATCTTTAAAAAATAATAATTATTTGATTTAATGATTTCTCAATTTCGAAAAAAACCTAATGTGTACCTAGACACTAAAGTTTCTTTGTATCCATCATGTGGTTTATTTGCCTAAATGGTATTTTTAGATTTTTTTGTTATAGAGTGTTCCACCTAAGAGTCATTCTTTCACAGTTCCCTTATCTAACATTTTAGAAAAAAATGTTAAATATAAAAGTTTAGCTGAATTATGTATGCCATTTTTGGCAACTTTGGCATAATGTAACATTTGAGGTCCCAATGCTGAGAAACAATATGTTCTACCACCCTGTATTCCAAGGATTTAGTTGCAAATTTAGGATTTTACCCTAGAAATGCTATACAGAAGTTCAATTCATATAAACTTCCATTGTATTTTATTTCCTTCTTATGATCTTTTTTGTTCATCCAAAAACGTAATTTTTTCAGTCATAAAAAAACAATACAAATTTAAGCATGGCTATTTATGATCAAAATTAATAAAGTTGTAAAGATAGTATAGAAGAAGTATAAAATTACACTTGCTTGATTTTTCATTAAACTAATTCTTAAGATTTCGTTCAATTTCGAGCACCTGACACTACTAGATTATTGCATAGGTACTTTGTTTTCAATTTTCATTTATTCATCATATTTTTCTTTCGAAAATGTTTCAATTTTAAAACTACACCAAGTAAGTGGTGCCTATTAATTTAAAGTAATAACTTAAAGACAAGAACTAATTATTAGGAACTTAAAAAATGGGGCTGACTGCTGCCACGTTACTGAATTTTCAAACTTGCTTTATAACTTTGAGCTTTTTGATAACCAGTTTGGAGGGTAAGACTGCAGTGCTCTGGTATGAGGACATTATTCCAATGGCTGCAGTGGAGTACACAGTATACATAGCTCCATCAGAAATAAACTGTTACAATCAACTCGTTATACCAGGAGCGACATTTTATGTTAGTCTTGAAGTTATTAGAGGTGGAGATGGTATGGTTGGATTTGCAATTCGACACCCCTCAGGCCAAATTGTACACAGCTATGAATGGACAGCAAATTCTGCATATCAGGACAGTGCATCGCAAGGTGGTTATTATGAGATATGTATTGACAATAAGTCATCTCGATTTGCTGACAAGTGGGTGAACCTATACATTACTGCAGTTGAGTACGATAAATGGAAGAAATACACCAACGAGCTACAAGAGCTGCAGATGAATGTGGAAAATTTCACACTAGCGATTGTTAATGTGGAGAGAAATATCAATGAAATTGTGCAGTATCAGCATCATTCAAGAGCAAGGGAAGCTTGGTATTTGAGTTTATTGCAACATAATAATTCCTATATTGTTTGGTGGTCCATCATACAAATTTTGGTTATTGTTGTTACATCAACTATTCAGGTTTACCTGGTTAGAAAATTATTCAATACCACAAATGGTAGTAATAATGGAATACCCCTTATATAATTTTAAAGTGAAAGGTTACCGTTTTGTCAAATGTTTAGGTGCCCTTATGTTAATTACCTGTAGCAACTTATGAGTTTGTCCAAGTCAAAATGCAGTACACAATTTTAAAAAAATAATGCTTTTTACAATTTATACTTAAAACAAACAATATTTAAAATAATCGAGCATTCAAATATCCATTTATAATCGGGTAGGATTTTTGAATTTTGTTTATTCAGTGTGTAAAAAACACTTACACCACTTGATAGCATCTTTTTAAATGTCACTAAACTATTGTTATTTATATGTAGTTGCAACCATAAAATTGTAGAGAAAAGTTTTTTAATGAATTTTAAATAGAAATTGTATTTTTTTTATTTACTCTTCGACTGATTTTTATATATCAGTTGAATAGAATGAACGTACCTACGTGAACAAATATAATTTTAGAAACCCCAGGATTGATAAAATTCAGATTTTTAACATTACAAAAAGTAGTGTTAAACTAACTTTACACACTGGTGAGGAATTTAAAGCATTTCTCACTAAATTAAGATTTTTAAAAATAAAAATTGTAGCAATTAGATTAAATATTTATTAAGCCATTACCGATAGATGAATAATGATTTTTTTTAAAGGTTTTTAATTTAAAGTAATTGTTTCTGTTATTTTCAGGGTCATTTAATTAACAAATAAAAATGAACAGATAACTAACTATAAAGAACCAATGGAAAATATGTAAATATCATAATCACAAACAATAAAATATCTTAATAAAGTTCTTATTAATCATTATCAGAATCTTCCTTCTTTGTCACAGTTTCAGTGGGGTCCTGTTTATAATGCCTATACTCTGGTTTCAATTCCCACATGTTCTTATGTGGATTCTTTAAATTATAATTACATACTTCCTTTAAAATATCTTTCAGGTACGTTATTGGTTGTTTTGTAATTTTCACAAGATCTTTAATATTGTAATACTGATGCTTTTCAAAAGCTGCAAATAGCATTTCAAGGACAGAATCCTTGTCTTCGCGAGCTTTCTTTCCTTCAGCCTTCTTTCGCTCCATATATTCTATCTAAAAATTATAAAATAGGTAAGTCATTAACCAAATTCTAAGTTGTGAATGCAAATATCTCTGTAATTACTTACATTATTCTTATGATCTGAAACAGGTTTATATGACTGCACAACTCTATCAAGTTGTTTAACTTGTCTTGCAGGTAGAGAAGCCTTCCTTATCGACTCTAACTTCAATTTCATGTAGCAGTTATCCGCGTATGGTCTACATTCCAGTTTTTGTACAATTTTGCCTTCCATGTATAATTTTTCTGTTTCTGGCACCACAGCATCAGTATTTGTTGCTAAAAAGGAAAATGGTGGATATTCTCTTTATAAATAAGGAGATTAATGCAAACATAAAGGTGCATTTCAATCAGACCGAACGAATTCGTTTGCTTAAGCTTCGTAATTTGTATGGAGAACAAAACGGGAGCGAACGAACTCTTCCCCGTGTTTCTGCATATATTAGGGCGAACAGAGACGAACGAACGAATTCGTTCGCTCGATCGCTTCTGTTCGCTTTAATTTAAATGAACCTTTACTTCACGTTGTAAAAAAAACTTACGAACTGCATGAGAAAATACTCCTAAAGTTTGTTGCGTAACTGTGGATACATCTAATCTATGATCCTTTGGGATACTTTCTTGACCTGGTTCATTTAAATTCAAAATGGCCGAAGAGAGTGTAAGGGAAACTTGGGCTTTTTGTCCGTGAGGTCTGCAAATAAGTACTTGGTTGGTAGTACTTGAAGGAATTAAAGTATTCGAATTTTTGTACATGTTTTTGAAAATGAAGGTAATAAATACTTACTTGGTAATTTTCAGTTTGCCTACTTCCATATCACTGGGAGCTTTTTCCCATCTTTCAGCAACATATTTAGGCACTTTTACTAACCATACACCTCTGTTGGCGTTGGATAGATCTAAATCACGGTCAATATGGGAATCCTTAGACATTCTTATAGTAAATACAAATAATAATAATTGTTAAATAAATAGATAAATTATGTGGAGTTTTACAATAAAGTTTTCACGTTTCAAGTACACATTTTTTTTAATACCCTTTCACTGTACTTTTCCAATCTTCTGTTCCAATCACAGAATTAAAATCTTTATTTCTATGATTACAAACTGACTGTACAATCGATAATTAACTGTATAATTTTACAAAAACATTACTTGATTACTATTAACCATTACTATTGGTTTATTTTAATTATCATTCTGTCTGTCATCGTCATCGGTTCGACACACAAAATATCTATTAAGTCCACAGAATAGGAATAGATTAAGTCGTTCGATTAGTTCTGTTCTGTTCTTTACACCACAGAATATATATAGGCTTTACACCGCTTTACACCACACCACAGCACAGAATACCTATAAGACACCATAGACCATAGTACCACAGTATAGTGTTGCCAGATTACAAAAGACGAATTATTGTTCAGTGCTACCAAAATTATGGATTTTTTCTCCAAATTATGGTACGTTTGTAGTTTGTACACTTCTGGTGACGTCATATGTTCGTAACTGCAGTTAGCAGTTAGTACATGTATATTGGTAACCACAGAATGTTGGTAACTACCAAGGATTGTGTAAACAGTTAACAATCCTTGGGTAACTACGACCACAGTCGTGTATTTCTAGTGAATAGTGCTCTGCAATTTTATAAGGCTTAAATTCTTATTTACATCCTAGATGGCGCGATTGTTATTCAAACATAGACCCTTAGATTAGGAAAGAGAGCTGAAATTTTCTTTGAAGTTTAATTAATGCGTTATGACAATTTGAAATTAATTACACGAAAAGAAAACAAATGTTTTATGTTAAGCAGAATGTTCAATAATGTAGACGCATTATACCCACCACCGGTTTTGGGTAAAAATACCTACCATACTTACAAGTAGGTGTATGATTTTACCAAAATTGGTTCGTTAGGTACTTCGATACCTATATGTTTGGCATATTTCTATTTTAGTTTAATTTGATACTTTAATTTTAATAAACTTCTGAGGACGTCTAGTGCGAATTAGAATTGGTAGAATAATAATCAAATTAAATTTTTCAAATGCTGGTTTACCTGTCAGAATCAGAAAAAAGGTGAAAGGGAAAATATTTCCTTACTTCTTGATAAATACCTATACTTAATATTTTTCAACAGATTATTGGTCGTCTGTTAAATTTATTTAATGGATAGGTAACAATAGAGAGTTTTTGAACCCCTTAAATTCTAGCACGTCGTTATCGTTATCGTTATTCTGCGCATGCGCAGTGCCTAAAAGACTATCATTTTTGGCATTCCGCATGCGCAGAATAACGATAACGACGTGCTAGAATTTAAGGGGTTCAAAAACTCTCTAATAAGGAATTTAATCATATTCCTTATAGGTACCCTAGGTATATCGCGGCAATACGCGATTCATTTTAAGATCGAAGCGCCAAAATGGCAGTAACCTATACTAACCTATGTTCACTGACACTGACGTTTGAAATTTTATTCATCAAAGATTGGTTGTCGAGAACTTTAAACCAGGTAAAAAGCTTGTAAAACTATTTTGAAAGGGTAAGTAGTGATATAAAATTAAAATAGATTTCAATATTTTTCGAGCGTTCAATCTGAAAATGAAACTTAACCTCAAAACATGTCAAATTCTTTATTGGGCATACGGCTTACATACCTTTACGGAACTAGTCATCCTTAGAGAAAGGTAAAGAGCACACTCGTCTCTACTCTGCGTTCTTTAGCTTCTTTATCCTTACTTGTCTCCTGTAACTCTGTAATGCTCAACTTATAGTTTCCGCGCGATAGCTCCAGATTTTCCCGCTTTTGGAAAAGTATGAAACTGATCTCGGGGTTTTTCTTTGTCCAAGAGGAACAATGACGCTCACAACAATAATGGTTCATATCTAATCAAAGCAATTAACTAATATAACAACGGATATTTCAAAATTCACAATAGACATACATACGCAAAACTGAACCAATAATTCAAGCGTTAGTTGTGCGTACCGCCAGTAGGTAGCGTATTGCTTAGCAAGAATTGCGTATAGTGTAGCGTTTGCGAAGTTTCCGTGCCGTCGTGCTGAGCCTATGATGTTTTACAAAATTACGTACCGAAAATTAAATCTCAGTGACATCTAGTAGCAAACGGTTCATTTAAAATTCTGTTAATAACTTTAAATAAATTTAAAAAATCGATAATAAACCCTTACTAGGATACAGAGTAGCAAAATATTGTCTAAATTTTAATTCTTCGTCCAGATATTTATTTTGTATTTCTCAACACACTATAAGATTGTCCTATGAATAGATTCACGCTAGGACCAAGTTTATTAGGCAAAAAGATGGCAACTCTTTTCCAGCCAACGGCATTCAGCTATAATTACAATGTGGAACAGATATTAATATCAAAGTCTACATAATTAGAATATATGTAGACTTTGTTGATATTATGATGGGGGTAGAAAGAAGGAGTAGATAAGAACTGGCCAATAAAATATGAGTAAAAAACAATACCTACTTTCAAGAAAAATGATCAATCATTTTAGTAAAAAGTAAACGTTAAAAATAAAAACATTAAATATTAAATTATTGAATATATTTTGTATGTAAAATTATATTATTTTTAATTAAATTTAGATAGCCACTATTCTAAAGACTACTATAAAAATAACATACGTCTAGTGACACTTTCTAAATAATGATGTGAAATAGGCGTCAAACTTTCCACTCGTGGTTCTCACAGAAAAATGCTAATTTGAAAAAATCTACTTACCCATTTAAAATGATCGAATCCAGTGGCGCAGCCAGAAAATTCATTTGGGGGGGGGCCAATAGAATCGATCTTCCCAGAGGACGAGGAAAACTTTTCAGAAAATGGTTGGAAAATATTATGTTACCTCATTCATAAATAATAAATAAATACCAATATCATGAATTTATTAAAAATAAAAAACAGAACAATGAACAGTAATAAAAAATATAATAGAAATAATAAAATAAAATATTTTCCAAAACATAATAAAAAATGGAACAATATATAGTATAGATTTTACTTGCGTTTTGTACGTGAAAATGCGATCGGATATGTATAGATTCCTCTATTAGATAATATTGGCATTAATTACAAAATGCTTATTTCAAGGGATAATTTTCGTACTGCTTTGTACTAATAGCAGAGACGTATAGAATCTACATAGAGATTATGCTTCTTTATTTTTTTGTTCATAGAAGAAAGCTTGGGGGGGGGGCCCGGGCCCCCTGGCCCCCCCCCTGGCTGCGCCACTGATCGAATCAGCCCTCTTTCAGTCGGGTGTCAACACAATACGTCCATTTTCTAAACATTTCATATATAGCAGAAAAACACAAAAAAGGACACACCCCACCGTCGCCCTTTTGCACCAAAAATGCATAAAAATGGAAATAAAAACAGGACGTGCCATAAGCGTGTGCGTCTCACGATCTACAAGGGGAAGTAAAATGCGTATTTCAAAAAATGGGGTGCGTTTTATATACTTTATAATTTACATATAGGGGTAGTCACTGAGGAAACCCATTGTGCTGGATGTACGCCACACGTGGAGGTATTTTAAGGCACATCTGCCCGGCAAAAAAACTATGTTTAAAAAGGTCATGTCATGAGAAGTTCCTAAACAAGTGCAAATGTTTTTTTACAAGGGGAGGGTTTTTTGTGCGGAAACAGGTTGGCGCTTATAGTTAAGTTATGAGTTATGAGGAGTTGTGACAAGTGAAAGTTTTTTATTATCATGTTTTACAGGTCGAAAGTCGAAAGTAACTTTTTAACACTTATTTGTATAGTTCATAAAAATATCCTGGAGCTTTTCATGCATTATTATTTAAATAATATTTTGAAACTTCTGAATACTAATTTTAATAGCAATAAAATATAATTTAAAAGGAATGCTGCCGTGTTAAAGCCAAATGTCGTATCTGCAATTTTAAAGATTTTTAGATAAGTTCGCAACCACGCATGTATGTATTCTTTTAAATAATGAGGTTATTCTTTAGCATAACTATATGTTAGATAGATAACAAGGGAAAAAAGCTTCGTACCTACTATAATAATATTTACATAATATTCCTGAAAAGTTTGGTCTTAGCTATTTTTTTCTCGACTGAATATTTACAAATAAATATGTAAATTTTATATTATATAATTTGTATTATATACCCATATTTGTCTAATCTTTAATTATTAATGAATTTTTATAACCTCTCTTCATAGCAGTCTAAGCAAAAAATAAATTTTTGTGACTATACAATCCTTATTTATACTATTATACTATTATCCTTTTTATACTATCCTATAATTTAAATTTCCATAACATGATACATTGCAGTAAAGAGAATAAAAAGAGCCATCTGAATATAAAAAAAATCAGTATGTGGACTTAAGAAAAAGAAAAAAAAAGTGACTGTCTTCGCCAATGTAATCAATGGAGCATTTTATAGGTATCTGAGAACCGAATTTCACGAAGTTATATTGAAAATTAAATGAATTAGGCAAGCTTTAGAAAATCTTAATTTTCAGTTTTTTCAGAATATTTCAGAAATTAGCAGATATTCCAGATATGCTGGAATCAAAATATTCGTTTTAATATTGCGCAACTTTTTTGTAATTTGAGCCACCCCGTATCTCTTATCATTTCTGATATCCGAATGGTGAGAATCTATAAAATTAACCATGCTGTATAACAAAAATATTCAAACTGAAACACAATTTATCTATCTAAATAAAATAAAATACAGTGATGTGTAATATATTTCGTTACCGTTACCCCAGTTATGGATATATCTGGTATGATCTTTCCTTTAAATTAAGTAGCTCAGATATTGTTACCGATACAATAAAATCTGACCTACGCTTCTTATACTTTTTAACTTCTTTTAGCGTGTCCAGTGCCACAATACGACATAGAACTAATGGTCAGCGGCACCAGTGGGCAGGTGGTGGCCTGTACAGGACTACTTAGGGTTAGGGCTACTATTATTGTAGTAGTTGAAAAGACCACATGTGACTTATTTTACCGGCAAAAAAAAAACGGATTTTCCTTCCGAAACACATAACTCTCGACAAATTCAGAATTTCTATTTTAACAGTTCGGATCGTAGGCAAATAATAGAAAATTTACAGCTCTGTTATCTTGCCCTATTCTATAAAATGTTGTTACTGAAAAATATCAAGAGGTATCTATGTATGACTCAAAATGATGGAACAAAATTCATATTTCTTTATTAAGTTCAGATTAAAAAAACGCTGAAATATTCAACCTAGAAATAGCTACTTTTCTGCAATATTTCCTGTATTTTTATCCATGTTTGGCGAAGCTATCACAGTTTCTTATAACTATAGGCTATTAAAGAGTTTTTTAATTTTAACTAGAAAAAAAAAAAGAATTTTGTTCCTGATCACACTATATGGTATGAATTTGCGCTAAAAGATATAAATAATAAATAATATAATTGAATTTTTTTAATTAGATAATATTTATTGTCTCATGATAGGGAGTAGTCAAATTCAAAGTACACTCGTGGAAATTGGAAACGACTCACCTAAAACTATAGTCATTTTTGTATGGTTATATTGTCTAAACGCTTTTATCAATTTGACCAATTTTTTTTTATTTCATTAAGCCATTATTGGACTGTATTCTACAGTAGGTCAATTGTCATATAACACGCTTAAAGAATATCTACAGGGTGATGTGTAGGAACGTGTTTTTTTTTATCAAAATGTAAGCAGATATCTGGGATGCACGCAAAGTGGGGAGATAATTTTTATTGTGTCAAAATATAGTTTTATTTATGCTAAAAAAAATGTTTTTTAAAAATTCTTTCTATCTAGATTGGTTTCCAAATTATAGCAGTTTTTGTAAATCATTGCATTTGTGACTGATCACAGGTGCCGATTTTTAAAATAAAACAAGTTGGCTTTGAAATGAAAATCGATCCTGTCACCATGCAGTCAGGATGATGTTATGAAATTATAAGAGTTCGTGGAGGCCCCTTCAGATATTAGTCCTATTTTTTTTTTGTAACATTTCTAGTTCATGTTTTTTTCATTTTATTAATAAATAAGAACTTAAATCTTGTATATGATTTTTTAATTATGCTTAATCAGATTATTGCTAGGTGACATGTGACAGGATCGATTTTCATTTCAAAGCTTATTTTATTTTAAAAAATTGGCATCTGTGATCAATCACAAATGCAATGGTTTACAAAAACCGCTATAATTTGGAAACCAATCTAGGTAGAAAGGATTTTCAAAAAACATTTTTTTTAGCACGAATAAAACTATCTTTTGACACAATAAAAAATATTTCCCCACATTGCGTGCATCCCAGATACTTGCTCACATTTTAGTAAAAAAACACGTTTCTACACATCACCCTGTACATATTCTATAACCGTGTTATATGACAACTGACCTACCCTACATTAAAACCCAAGACTGGCTTAATGAAATAAAAAAAAAATTGGTCAAATTGATAGAAGCGTTTACAAAATATAACCGTACAAAAATGACTATAGTTTTAGGTGAGTCGTTTCCAATTTCCACGAGTGTTTTTACTGTTGATGGGCGTAAAAATGTCTTCCTTTACTCGGTTTACAGAACTTGTTTTTGTCTTTTTTGTACTGTACAATAATACTGGCACTGCCGAGTAGGTATACAAGGTGACTAAATAATTTTGTGCCGCATTAAACATCCTGTATATTTGCATTTTTTGAAGAAGTACAATATTTTAGTTGCAAGTCGTTTCGGAGATATGTGATATTCTTTTAATAATGCCTAATATGTTTTATAAACGCCTTTGATTTTTCACTTTTGAAAAGTATTGCATACCTATATTGTGTTACCTTCTGTAGTTAATCTTGAAAGGTTTAGTTCTTCGTTCTGTAGTTAAAATAATATCGAAAATAATGCACCTACCAAGTGTTCCATTCTATTGTAATACTTTGGTACCGTCAAATAAATAGAGCATCATTTTTAATTTTTTAGTTGCACTTAATTTTTCTCTAATACATTTATCATCAAATTAGCAATGAATATAGAAAAATTCATGCAGACAGAAGATCTGAATGTAATGGCTATTCATTGTTTTGTCAAAAGAGACAATTTATTTTGGACATTTATTCCAAAAAGAAGGTCGATCTTCAGATTACTAATTTGTGTAATTTTAAGATTCCTTTTTGGAAAGTTTGGAAAACCTTTAATTTGAAGAGCCTTGTACATAACTGACTATTTATTATATAAGAATGAGTGGTAGAGATATTATTATTATTATTATTATTATTATTAAGTATATAGGTACTGAACACTTTATGTAAACTTTTATGTATTGGTATAAAAATATAAAGTGATTCTTTGATTCTACGGAAGGAAAGAAATTTACTGTGATTGTCGTTTTCTGATGTCAAATAATTATATGACATAATTGAGTATGAAATTTGTACAAAAAACGATAAAAGATTATTATCTTAACAACTAGGTATAGTTTTATTTTTAAAAACAATTGAAATTCTTACAAGATTATTTAAGGCACATGTGGGTCAAGAACCCTAAACAAAGAAGGACTGATCAATCAGTAACAGCCAATCACATTTGTTTATCACTTATGTGACGTCAGTGGATTCCCTTTAGCGAGAGATTTGAAATTTAAATATCCTCTTTGTTTTAATTTGACAGCTTTAACCTTTTAACATAACCTATATATGTCACATTGTCATGTAGAATGTCTCGGTTGTCTTTGGAATGTCATCACTGTCATCAGTCATGTCATCATATCAAAGTATTTCTGTATCATATCATAGTAATCTGTGCACTGATTAACAAAACACAAGTTATCACATGATACAACTACACAAGTTATCACAGTTGTCAAATCGACAACGATTTTTGCACAACGCACTTCAAATCGTAAGATATATATCGTAAAACACATATATAAATACTTTAAAATCACATTTGATTACATTAATACAGCCTCTAAAATAATATTGGGTTGGATATTTTGACTGAAAATTTTTGAAATTGCAATTAGAGGCAAATTTGGCAATAGGGGATCCACTGACGTGTTGCGAGAAATCTGTTGAAAATGACCTTCAAATTTTTATGAATGAATTGATCAGTCCTTCTTTGTTTAGGGTTCTTGCATGTGGGTGGCCTATAACAGTAAAAAGTCTGCACTAAATTTATATACTTATCTATTTATTTTTAAATTTAAACCTAACGGATTTTTCAACTCAGGTTCTTTAATTTAACAAAAATTAAACGTTTCAACTGAATAAGGAATTACTTAGTGAATATTGCTTTGTCTACCAATTAATACATTGTGGTTTAAAATCATCAAATGAACTGATATTTTTCGGAAGTAGGTGTAGGCTTAAATGCCTAAAATGCTGATGAAAGATATATTAGAGTAGTTTTTCTTTATGTCACATTTGATTTATGAAATCTGAGTACTCTTTACAAAAAAAAAAAAAAAATAAATGTTACTGTATAGGTTCGCTTATAACAAACGATAATTTAATACAGAAAACATCAACCCACAATAAAAAAAATGCCGAGGCTGCCGCTCACGCAACTACACAAAAATGAAATATGGCATCTGTTACATTGAAAGGGATCATCAGTCATCTTCAAAAAACTGTCCAGGTAATACATCTCTTACCGTCAACAACAAATACTCCTTAATATTTTGCGAACCTCTCTTAAAAACTGGCTTTTAAGTGATTTTAAAGGGAGCATTCAAGAAAGTGGCTTTTTTGGTCCTCGAGGTATGACTTGCATGAAAATTTCTGAAAGAATATTTGACAAACGTCCTAAATATCGATCTGTCCTGGCTTAATGTAAAATAAGTGCTTAAAATTAGGGATATGAATGGAAATAAATATCGGGGGTGGCTAGACCTTTTATACAGGAATAGGAAACAAATACTAGTGTAATAAAAAAGTATTAATAATCGACAAACCAACTCAATTTAATAAAAACAAATCGGTATCAGTCTTCTATGGTATCAGTTAAAATTAATTAAACTAGTAAACATCTGAGTTAAAAGAACTACGCCTGAGCTTGATTCCTTAAAACAATAGGGAGTTTTTGAACCCCTTAAAATTTACGTTATCGTTATGGTTATCGTTATTCTGCGCATGCGCAGTGCCGAAAATAGTATCATTTTCGGCACTGCGCATGCGCAGAATAACGATAACCATAACGATAACGTAAATTTTAAGTGGTTCAAAAACTCCCTAATATTTTTACCCAATTTCGCTATCTAATTTAGGTATCTATGTTATTTGTGTATTGGTGGTACCTATTTGTAGTAATTTTGAAAGGGGTTGGAATCTTTGGTGTGAAGACAACACTGACGTAGTTTTCCACATAACACCAAAACACTATACTGTACTCTAGTGCAGTGTATAGTTATAGTGTTTTGGTGTTATACAGGGTTCCCCATAATAGACTACCTATTTTGATATTGAAATAAATTCTATATAAGATAAGTCAGTACGTTTTTCTTTATACCGTTATCTTCTATGGGCTTTGGGATTTTAATCAACATGTTATTAGTCAAGTAGGCGCCAGTCGGAAAACTAGGATACAATTGTTTTTCGTAAAACGTCATTTTTCTAATAAATTAGTAAATTAGTAATTATGCTAGGGACGTTTTTTATTCCTGAATTAGAATGAAGGTGATTAATAAATAATCCGTTATTATTCCAGTAAGATGGAGCAACACCACATACCTCTAGAAACTCTATGAGAGTTCTACGAGAAGTGTTTAATGGGCGACTCATTTCACGATTTAGGGATTGAAATTGGCCTGTGAGGTCCCCGGACTTAACTGCACCAGACTTTTTTCTGTGAGGCTATTTAAAGGCAAAGGTTTTTTCAACTCGTCCACAAAACATCCAAGAGCTCAAAGTTCGAATTGTTGAAGAAGTCCGGCGAATAGATCAGGTTTTGCTTCATCGTGTCATGAATCATTTCTTGTTCAATCTTGAAAAGTGCATTGAAGTTGATGGCGGTCACTTAAAAGGCGTAATTTTTAAAACTTAGGATAAGACGTGTGTTACAGTAAATACCAAAGAGTAAATTGTAATTAAGTGTAATCAAATGTTTGTTTTTTTAAGTATAACAATTTTATTGAGCTATTAAAATGGGTAGTCTATTATGGGGAACCCTGTATGTGGAAAACTACGTCAGTGTTTTGGTATTTGCAGTAATTTAATAATTTACATTTGATTTGCTGCTTTTTATTACAAAAGTAAAGGCACTTCTGAAGAGTTACAAAACAAAGTTTTGTACCTACTGTGTTTAGTAATATAACAAGTATCTGCTTTTTTCATGTGTATTTTTTTGTTTTTTTTATTTTTTTGAAAAAATTTCACTTTAATAAAGTATTCAAAAACATATCCATATAAACCAGTTCAACAAGTTTGATGTTTCATGTTATATTTTATTTTTGAAAAGCAGTCTTTTTTATTAAGTCTTCAAGTCACTGTTTGCGACAAATCTTAAAAATAATAAGGTTATTTTTTTGCATACCTAGGATAATAAGTAACGAGGAAATATAAAACTTTATTGAACCATATAATATTTGATAATTTCATTAATAATTTATCTCGTAGTTAACTTTTTGGCTAAATTTCTATATAAAGAAAGATGTATAAAGCATTATGATATCTATTTATATTACTTTGAAAATTCCTTCAGAAAAGACACCAATAGACACTATTAGGTATTGAATATTGTTAACCAAGAAAACAATGACATTTGTCTTATAATATCCTTCATTTTCAGACTGCCATTTTGTGTTTTACATGTGCATAGGTAGCTGTATAGCCGAAAAACCATATATAAAAAGGGAACCTAAAAATAGGAGATGGGACGTGCCGTAAGCGTGCCCGGCTGCATTTTTACTCAGGGGACGCAAAAATGCTGATTTCATCTAAAAAAAGTACTGGGGTGACTTCACCCCAGACGGCAATATATTAATAGGGGAGATGTCGATGCACGAGTGGGGATGTTTTTTTTTATCAAGGGGCTTATCTTCAGTGAGGCCGATGCAATGGTATGTTTTAAATTTATTTTACTGCGGTTAGGTTTTTTAATAGAGTGGGTAATTGAGATGTTTGGGGTCAAAAGTTTTTAGGGGCGTTTTTTTTGTTACAGGTAGGGTTTTTTATGAGACGTGTTTAACACATAGGAATTAGGGGATTTTAGAGGTGATAAGTGCATACCTGTTTTTAATAAAGTGTTTATAATGTATTTATGACCTTGTCTTGTCAAAATCCAGTTGTGAAGTTGCTCGCGAAAGTGTTCCTTTCGTCACTGAAGATTGTCATCACCCCGCTCTTTTTTTTACGTGTGAATTACGCGCTCAACATCTTCAAAAGTTTCCATTTAATCCACTTCATAAATCATATAATTTTAGGAAAGCAAACTTCCCCGAGCTTTATAATACAATGACGCATGTTGACTGGTCTTTCTTGAATGCATTTCATAATGTCGATTTGGCGTGCGATGCCTTTTATACAAAATTATATTCCATAATCGATGAATATGTACCACAATATGCTACAAAGACGCATAAATATCCGATTTGGTACAGCTATGAACTTAAACAAACAATTCGGCAAAAAGAACATTTCTTCAGACAGCATAAAAAACATAAAAACTCGTTTTATTTTAATAATTTCAAGAAGTTAAGAGCCAGAGCAAAAACACTCGCCAACATAGATTATAAAAATTATTTACTGACTACAGAAGGTAATATAAAAGCAGATCCAAAAAAATTCTGGAGTTTTATCAACAACAAAAAAGGCACTAGTAGGATTCCCGATACAATGCACTACACTGACAACAATTCACTCAATAACCCCGCTGACATCGTCGAGTCCTTTAAGCATTATTTTGAGAGTGTTCTGATTCGATCAGGTGCCACAGATTTTGAAAATATTAGCAAAAACATGGATGTTAACCTGCCCTCAGTAAATATCAACTATTTATCTTGTGATGAAATAATAACATCAGCAAAAAAACTCAAGGACAAATTAACTCGCGGTCCGGACTTGATTCCTAGTTTCTTTGTTAAGGATTGTTGTCACGTGTTAGCGCAACCATTAGCCACATTGTTTAATCTGCTACTTAAACAGGGCAGTTTTCCTGATGTTTGGAAAGTAGCAAGTGTCTGTCCCATTCTTAAGAATGGTGATCCAGTTGATATAACTAACTATAGACCCATCACTTTATTGTGCAATTTTGCGAAGGTTTTTGAGATGTCCCTATACAGTAGAATTTATCCTCTTTTTAAAAATATTATATCACCTGTACAGCATGGTTTCATGGAAAAAAGATCAACTAACACAAATCTTGTTTGCTTTAACCAGTTTATTTCTAATGTCATTGATCATCACGGTCAGGTGGATGTATTGTATACCGATTTCTCGAAGGCCTTCGATAGGATTGATCATAACATACTTTTGCATAAACTTAAGAATTACGGATTTTGCGATAACTTACTAAAGCTCTTTTCGTCTTATTTATCATGTCGTTTCCATTATGTCACATATAGTGGATACAACTCGAGTCACTACCTTATTACTTCTGGAGTACCTCAGGGCTCTAATTTGGGTCCTCTACTATTCTCTATTTTTATTAACGACATTACTACTCTTCTCAATTGCAATCAGTTAATCTATGCGGACGACTTAAAACTGTATTTTTCTATATCGAGTATAGATGATTGTGCTTTTCTTCAAAATGATTTGAATGCGGTTGCGAGATGGTGTGATCTGAATAACTTACATTTAAATATGTCGAAGTGTAAAGTAATTTCTTTTACACGTAAATTGAATCCTATACTTTTCAACTATGAAATTAACTCAGACTTCTTGATACGTGCAAAGTCCATCAAGGATTTGGGTGTTTACTTTGACGATAGGTTAACATTTTCGGAGCACATACAACGTATAGTTTCTTCTTCTCTTAGGATGTTAGGTTTTGTGATAAGGCAAGGTCGTGATTTCCTCGGTAATGATGTACTGTTCAGGTTATTTTATGCATATGTCCGCTCCAAGTTAGAGTATTGTTCACTTGTTTGGAATCCTATGTATAATGTTCATATCAATCTCATCGAGTCGGTTCAAAAAAGGTTTTTAAAATTCCTCACGTTTCGTTCAGACAGAAGATATCCTGCAAGAGGCTGCGACTATAAACTTTTGTTAACTCGTTTTAATTTTGACTCACTACAATTTAGAAGATACTTCCACAGTCTGAAATTTTTACACGCACTCTTGCATAACCATATCGACTGTCCTGATATATTAAGCCAGTTAAATTTTCTAGCAGTTAGATCAGCCAGTCGTGCTCCACTAACATTTTATTGTTCTGCTGTCGACACTAATCTTGGATTAAAGTCTCCCATTAGCGTTATGACACGTAGCTATAATGGCATTTGTAACTCCTGTGATGTCTTTAACTGTAATGTAAAAAGTTTACATAATGTTTTTAGAAGCGTTAGTCAACTTTAAATTTTGATACTTTAATTAAATCGAATTTGAGCACTTACTTATATATACATGTTTTTTTTTTGTTGTGGTTTAAGTCACACTGTAGGTTTGCATACACGTATTTTTTTTTTCACTTTTGATCTTTTCATGTTCTTTTATATTATACTTTGTTCTGTAATTGGTGTTTACACTGTTGGACAAATAAAATTATTATTATTATTATTATTATTATTATTTAATTTTACATTTTAAATCTGTATGTGACAGTTTTTAAAATACCTATTTAGAGATCGGCATTATAAAGCTTCAATAAAATTAAAAATCAAACCCTGATTTTTTTGGTGCATAGTTTTTCCTGGTAGCTGTTTCGGAGACAATCTCATAATTTCTTTAACAAGAAAATATTCAACTGTTTTACGTGCACACTTTCTCGATTTTTCAGTATATATTCCAGTGGCGTACTCGCAGTTATTTAATAGCACGTATGATTTACGACTTACATACGAAAATTACCTAGCGATTACCACGAAAATGGGGCATAGTGTACAGAGGTTAATACCTACTGCAATATATTAGTTGTTTTTAAATAAAACATTTTGGGGTGTCGAATTGAATTCTTAGACATTAAATTAATTTTTTGTACAATCCGATAATACTCAAAATACTTGATGTGTTATGGACTTAGAGGGAGGGTATATCAATTATTAAAAAGCTATTTGAACAACCGTAAGCAACAGGTAAAGATTGATGGTGTAATGAGTGATCTAGATACAGTTACCTACGGAGTTCCACAGGGAACGGTACTAGGCCCTCTCCTATTTACTATATATATAAATGATTTACTTACCATTAACACAAATGGTTCAATTTTCAGTTTTGCAGATGACACTGCAATGTGGTATGAATCTGAATCTTGGTCAGACCTGAAAATAAAAGCAGAAGAAGATTTTAAAAATATTAAAATATGGTTCCAGCAAAATAAACTTACTTTAAACGTAGAGAAAACCAAATATCTTCCATTTTCATCTTACGTGACAGGTTTACCTAATATGGGTCCATTGATTATTGACAAAAACACAGAAATACCAGAAAAAGACTCAATAAAATATCTTGGTATAATTATAGATAGACATGCAAGATGGAACCTACAAACTTCAAACATTGTCAAAAAAATTCGAGGACTACTGCCTTGTTTCAAGTATTTAAGAGATTTTTTAGATATACATCACCTAAAAATGCTGTATTATTCTTTGGTACAGTCACAGTTGAATTACGATATTATTGGATGGGGCGGCGTCTCTGAAAATCACTTGCAAAATTTAAACACAATTCAAAAGTCGATTATTAAACTTATATATAAAAAAAATATTACTTACCCTAGCGATCAATTATTTAAAGAAAGTGGTTTGATGGACGTCAGGCAATTGTTCTGTTTGAATATTTTGTTAAAGACTTTTAAAAAAAAAATGTAATACCGGAACCAGTAAGTCATACTTACAGCACAAGAAACAGAGACAATTATATGAATCCGAGATCTATAAAAACAGTAGGACACCGAAGTTTCAATTATCATGCTTCTAGACTATATAATATATTACCAAATTCTGTTCAAACCATAAACGTGTACAATTCATTCAAGCATAGAGTAAAGCTATGGATTCAGGAAACGGGCAGAGAAATTTTTCAAAACATAGTCAGCCATAGAAATGAATTTTAGTTCATATCTATGGTCGAATTATTTGTGGTGTAACATTATATTCAACATGTAATATATTATTGTAATGTATTATTGTGTGTTATAAATGTGTTATACTTGTTCAAAATTTTTTTTAGGATTAACTGTGTTTAGTGTAATAAAGATTTGCATTAGTATTAGTAATCAATCACGCACAAGCGGTAATTGCAACTGCTTCAGTGATTTGTTAGTTTATTTACTTAGATTTGTTTGTTTTATTTATTTAAATTGTTTTAGTGTTAACATTTAACAATGTTTACTATGTTGTTCTGTAAATAAACTTATTATTATTATTATTATATTATTATTATACCGGAATTCATGTTCCATATATTTGAGCGCCATATATTTGAAGTTTTATGGTTCACAAAACTCCGTAACAAGTCCAAATACTTTCAGTTCAAGCAAAGTAGTATAAGTACTAATTACCACATAATAGAATTGAAAAATATTTGAAATACTGAACAGCTCTGTCTCTACACAAATTTAAAAATAGGACTATAAAAACTGACTACAGGCTGGGAATTTTTCGTTTCACGTTTTCTAATGCTAGTAGTCACGAACTAACTATATGCAATAAATAATATGGTATAAATTTTATGGTAGAAAGGTAGGACTTACCGGCAGTTTCTGCTTTAACAGCTTGAGTCAATTTTTCAGCATGAGCCACTGCTTCTTTAAGTCCTTTGTCTAATTTTTCTTTAATTTATTTCGCCTGCTTCTAACTCTCTGGTCTAATTGCGTTTTTAAAATTCGTGACTATTTCACACAATTTATCTGAGACGGTTGTTAAGGGCACTGTCGATATCTCCTTGGTTATTTTTCACCTAAAAGAAAAGCGTAAAATTTTAAAAGAAGTATATTTGCATACACCTCATGACTATAGGTATTTGCCCATAATGTAAAAAATCAACCTCACACTGACCACTTGCCTCAACTGCATGTTCATTTCATTTTCTGTTATCATTATTTACATACCTACTTTTAGTAATTAAATATTTTGTTCCGGTAAACTTTAAAAGTAGTTTAAATATATATTTTTTATTTCAAATTGTGAAAATCATCTGCCAATACCTTCGACTCCTAATTTTTAGAAAACAAGGCATGTGTGCTCTCTTTGAAGGTTGATTATAAACAATTTTTAATGGGAATGCATTGTGGAGTCAAAGAGATAGAGTTATAATAGGTTTGAAGTAGCATTATTTGAAGAATTGGTGGAAAATGACAAGGAAAAAAAGGATAGCCAGGACATTTCGATACGAATTGATTAATAAACCTCATAATTGCGCCTCTGAATGTCAAATGAGAGAATGATACTCGTAAGATCTCTATATTTTATATAATTCGCGCACCACATAAAGCAATAATTATATTCTAATCGGGACCTTACAAAAGAATGGGCCTTTTCCACTAAATTGAATTTTCCTATTTTATTAATATCAAACGATATACTGGTACATAAGTAAAGTTAGAATCAACCTAATTTATTAAAGAATTGTAATTAAGCGAAGTTATCCAAGTACAAAGTGACCGGTCTTCATGAATCATTTCAAACTGCGCGGTTCGCTGACATCACACTCCAGTAGCCAATAAAATGTAGACAAGTTACAGAACGGCTCCACGTTGCCACATAAAATTTTACTGTTTTCTTGGCAACGATTAAATTTACATTCTGGTAATTTTGAAATGAGAATATTATGTATTTTTAGGTGAAATGGTAATTGCGAAATGAAAATATGTATTTTTAGGTGAAATATTCACCATAACTTATTACTAAAGCAAATCAACATGATTATTTTACAATTTATCACTTGAGCAAAATAATTTTTAGGTATTTTTCGCTAAAGGTGACAACACTGCACAATCTATGCTAGAATCAACTAAATGATGATTTGATAACTTAGGTTATAAAACCTAACCTTCTTGTCTTAACATTGCGCACTTCAGCACTTAGAAAGTTCATATTTGTAACGTAGAAATCGTTAACCATTTCACTGTCAACTCTTGGAAGGTTGTCTGAATCAGCCTTAAGATATCTCTCTTCAATTTTATTCATTTTAAATCAAATTAATCAAAACACAAAACGAAAGTCAGGTTAAACACACTTCACTTGACAGAACACAAAATGCGGGGCAGCCAACAGACAACAACTAACTGGAGTATGACGTCAATGGCGCGTTATTTGAAATATATGGTAATTTTAACAATTTTTTCAAAATATATCTGGCGAAGAAAAAAATTTTAAAAAAATACTTTTTAGGCATAACTAAGTATATATTTTATAATAAGTAAATAAAACAAAGATGTGGAAAAGGCCCATTGTATATCAATTTTGTCGTATCTACATCACATAAATCACAACTGTTGCGCATAACAAATTCTAGAGTGCTATCGGCTGATAACTACTTCATTGATATGATAACCAAAACTCAGCTTCCAATAAAAAAAATATCATATAAAAGAAGGACATCTGTCCAGTATTCGTGCAAACGTCTGTTTCGTATTACTCGTTAAAACTAGGTGTAACTATACCTAATTGGACCCAGCCTTCTAATCCTTTAGGTATGTCCATTATGCGCCCGACAACGTGATATGTCGGAATCTAGTGCAGCTTTTTGAAAAAAGTAAACGGCCACCGGGCAATCAGAAAAATTTAGTATTTGCGCACGGGGCCAGTGTCCACACTCGCACACAGGGCTAGCACCTGGCCAAAGCTGCACATGTGCCCCACAAAAGGTCCAGCTCTATCACGGCGACCCTATACGATTGTCACTGATATTTTATTTATTGGCTGACACGGACACGAGCGAACACTTTTATGTTTTAAATTACTGGTTTCTTTGCTCACTCTTTCTAAAAAAGCCTGGTTTATTATGCCCTAACGACGGTCTTTTTTTGGTAGAAGCAAAGCGGATGTTAGATTTATGAATCAGAGGTATCCATTTAGGTAAGTACCTCTTTTTTTCAAACAGTGCGCATATTAGAATTATTATGAAAAGTTGTACAAATTAATATTGTCAGTCGAAGTTTTGTTCCTGAATAACTAATATGTTGTTTCAAATTAAGCAATTTGTGTGTAACAACAATCTTGTTGTTACAAGAACAGGGATCTTTTTAAAAATATTTGTAGATCTGCGTATATTTTGACCATCATTAGCCTTCAGATTGAAGTATAATAGAGGTCTTGTCAAAATTACTGTAATTAATGCTCTTGACAGCCTAAAGAAACTAACCCTTACCTATATGATACCTTACCACTGCACCAATAAATTAGAGGAACACTAGAAAAACAGTTGTTTAAAATAGAAAATAGAAAAATACAAAACATAATAATTTTCTTTATATAGTTTTATAAAAGTAGTAAAATATAGCAGGTAGGTTATTTTATCGTTTATTGATGTAAGATTAATGAAATTTGAACTGTGAGGAATCGACGTGTCCGTGCGATTTTCTCAAAAATATTAAATATTGCAGTTATGAACTGTGTTCTATACTTCTTTTCCACATTGTATGTAGCACAAACGTAGCTTTGGTTGAATATAGATAATACGAGTATACACGGTCGTGTTACATTTAATTTCGGCCAGCATTGGGATCTCGAAAACGGTAAGAGATATAAAACTTGCACAATTATCTGCTGAATCAAATGGCGGTGATACATTATCTGTTATATATGCACCCGTTTGTGATATATCGGGGAAAAAACGAAAACTGATTAATTTAGAAAATGCTAAATATCTCCACTATAAAGAAAGACAGAAACTTCAAATTTGAAACTTATACATTGTTGATCAAGGCGAGTCCAAAGATGCAGTTGGATTTTCTCTACGCATTCTAGATTTTGAGATGCGATAGTCAACTTTTTTATATCTTATGGACGCCATATTGGATTTTATGTCATCAGATGAAGCGATTCTCTCTCAAAGAGATTCTGAAGCGATATTCTCTTTACAACGATGTCATTGATACAACGATTACATCTATGCCATATTAAAATTTTGAAAATGAGGGGAAATCAACGATTAATACACATTTTACAGTTGGCCGTGGAAACAAAATATTATTAACGACATATTTTATTGTTTCAACGTGATGATCTATTCTAATCCGTTCAAATCCATCTACTCTTTAAATTTAGGTAATGGTGATACAGTTGGGATCAGATCATATAATTAGGTGCTATTATAACTGTCGTGGTTATTTATACATGTATCTATCCTCTTAGAAATATTTTTAACGGCCGCGTTTAATATATTTTGGCTTAATTTCACGTAGAACTAATTCCACGCTATTTCTTAATTCTTCCATATTTACGTAAACTCTCCTATACACCTTGTCTTTTATAAAAAATAATTGTCCCATAAAAAATAATCAAGGGGGTCCAGATCTGGCTATCTAGCTGGCCATACAGAGGATCCTGTAGGTTCCACTTTCCACTTTTGTGGAAATCTATCATTTAGGTAATCTTGGACCGCTCTTGAATTAAGTGGTGGAACACCATCTTGCATGGACTATAGAAATCGTAATTGTGCTAAAGGTATCCTCTAACATATTTTCCAGGTGGGTTTGTAAGAAGTTAAGATAACTCTGACCATTTAGATACATGAACGTTTATTTCCACGGCCAACTATAAAATGTACGTACATTATTTGTTGATTTCTCCTCATTTTAAAATTTTTTATATGGCATATAATCCATTATTGTAAAGAGAATAAAAAGCTCCATCTGAAGACAAAAAATCCAATATGGCGTTCATAAGAAATAAAAAAGTTGAGTATCGCTTCTCAAAATCTAGAGTGCTTAGAGAAAATCTAACTGAATTTTTGGACTCCGAAAACTCACGGGTGCATCTATGGCAGATAACGTATCGCCATTTGATTCAGTATATAATTGTGCAACTTTTCTAGTTTAAGCCACCCTGTATCTACCGTTTCCGAGATCCCAATGTAGTGTATAGGTGCAGAATACGAACAAATTATATAATGCACGTCAGTTTTCATAGTAATTTTGCTTCTATCAGTAGGTACTTTGCGCCCATTACAAAAGATACTTTCTCAAAATTTGCATTTCTCTGTCACTATGCGGTACGAAAGCGTAGAAAGGACATCGTGTCAAATAATTTTATAATTGCCAGTTTAAACTGTCAATTATAGATAATTTCAGTTTAAACGGGCAATTATGTATAATTGCCAGATAAAACTGACAATTATATATAAGCGACAGTTTAAACTGTGAATTGCACATAATGGCCAGATCAAACTGACAATTATCTATAATTGACAGATTAAACTGTCAATTATACATAATTGCCAGATTAAACTGTCAATTATACATAATTGCCAGATCAAACTGACAATTATCTATAATTGACAGATTAAACTGTCAATTATACATAATTGCCAGATTAAACTGTCAATTATACATAATTGCCAGATCAAACTGACAATTATACACTGCATGTCAATTATACATAATTTCCAGTTTAAACTGTCAATTATACATAATTGTCAGATCAAACTGACAATTATCTATAATTGCCAGTTTAAACTGGCAATTATGAAATTATTTCACACGATGTTCTTTTATAATTGCCAGTTTAAACTGTCGCTTATATATAATTGTCAGTTTTATCTGGCAATTATGTATAATTGACAGTTTAAACTGGCACTTATATATAATTGCCAGTTTAAACTGTGAATTGCACATAATGGCCAGATCAAACTGACAATTATCTATAATTGACAGATTAAACTGTCAATTATACATAATTGCCAGATCAAACTGACAATAATTATCTATAATTGACAGATTAAACTGTCAATTATACATAATTGCCAGATTAAACTGTCAATTATACATAATTGCCAGATCAAACTGACAATTATACACTGCATGTCAATTATACATAATTGCCAGTTTAAACTATCAATTATACATAATTGTCAGATCAAACTGACAATTATCTATAATTGCCAGTTTAAACTGGCAATTATGAAATTATTTCACACGATGTTCTTTTATAATTGCCAGTTTAAACTGGCACTTATATATAATTGCCAGTTTAAACTGTGAATTGCACATAATGGCCAGATGAAACTGACAATTATCTATAATTGACAGATTAAACTGTCAATTATACATAATTGCCAGATCAAACTGACAATTATCTATAATTGACAGATTAAACTGTCAATTATACATAATTGCCAGATTAAACTGTCAATTATACATAATTGCCAGATCAAACTGACAATTATACACTGCATGTCAATTATACATAATTTCCAGTTTAAACTGTCAATTATACATAATTGTCAGATCAAACTGACAATTATCTATAATTGCCAGTTTAAACTGGCAATTATGAAATTATTTCACACGATGTTCTTTTATAATTGCCAGTTTAAACTGTCGCTTATATATAATTGTCAGTTTTATCTGGCAATTATGTATAATTGACAGTTTAAACTGGCACTTATATATAATTGCCAGTTTAAACTGTGAATTGCACATAATGGCCAGATCAAACTGACAATTATCTATAATTGACAGATTAAACTGTCAATTATACATAATTGCCAGATCAAACTGACAATTATCTATAATTGACAGATTAAACTGTCAATTATACATAATTGCCAGATTAAACTGTCAATTATACATAATTGCCAGATCAAACTGACAATTATACACTGCATGTCAATTATACATAATTGCCAGTTTAAACTATCAATTATACATAATTGTCAGATCAAACTGACAATTATCTATAATTGCCAGTTTAAACTGGCAATTATGAAATTATTTCACACGATGTTCTTTTATAATTGCCAGTTTAAACTGTCGCTTATATATAATTGTCAGTTTTATCTGGCAATTATGTATAATTGACAGTTTAAACTGGCACTTATATATAATTGCCAGTTTAAACTGTGAATTGCACATAATGGCCAGATCAAACTGACAATTATCTATAATTGACAGATTAAACTGTCAATTATACATAATTGCCAGATCAAACTGACAATTATCTATAATTGACAGATTAAACTGTCAATTATACATAATTGCCAGATTAAACTGTCAATTATACATAATTGCCAGATCAAACTGACAATTATACACTGCATGTCAATTATACATAATTGCCAGTTTAAACTATCAATTATACATAATTGTCAGATCAAACTGACAATTATCTATAATTGCCAGTTTAAACTGGCAATTATGAAATTATTTCACACGATGTTCTTTTATAATTGCCAGTTTAAACTGTCGCTTATATATAATTGTCAGTTTTATCTGGCAATTAAGTATAATTGACAGTTTAAACTGGCACTTATATATAATTGCCAGTTTAAACTGTGAATTGCACATAATGGCCAGATGAAACTGACAATTATCTATAATTGACAGATTAAACTGTCAATTATACATAATTGCCAGATTAAACTGTCAATTATACATAATTGCCAGATCAAACTGACAATTATACACTGCATGTCAATTATACATAATTGCCAGTTTAAACTGTCAATTATACATAATTGTCAGATCAAACTGACAATTATCTATAATTGCCAGTTTAAACTGGCAATTATGAAATTATTTCACACGATGTTCTTTTATAATTGCCAGTTTAAACTGTCGCTTATATATAATTGTCAGTTTTATCTGGCAATTATGTATAATTGACAGTTTAAACTGGCACTTATATATAATTGCCAGTTTAAACTGTGAATTGCACATAATGGCCAGATCAAACTGACAATTATCTATAATTGACAGATTAAACTGTCAATTATACATAATTGCCAGATCAAACTGACAATTATCTATAATTGACAGATTAAACTGTCAATTATACATAATTGCCAGATTAAACTGTCAATTATACATAATTGCCAGATCAAACTGACAATTATACACTGCATGTCAATTATACATAATTGCCAGTTTAAACTATCAATTATACATAATTGTCAGATAAAACTGACAATTATCTATAATTGCCAGTTTAAACTGGCAATTATGAAATTATTTCACATGATGTTCTTTTATAATTGCCAGTTTAAACTGTCGCTTATATATAATTGTCAGTTTTATCTGGCAATTATGTATAATTGACAGTTTAAACTGGCACTTATATATAATTGCCAGTTTAAACTGTGAATTGCACATAATGGCCAGATGAAACTGACAATTATCTATAATTGACAGATTAAACTGTCAATTATACATAATTGCCAGATTAAACTGTCAATTATACATAATTGCCAGATCAAACTGACAATTATACACTGCATGTCAATTATACATAATTTCCAGTTTAAACTGTCAATTATACATAATTGCCAGATCAAACTGGCAATTATAAACTTATTTCACACGATGTCTTTTTATAATTGTCAGTTTAAACTGGCAATTATGAAATTATTTCACACGATGTTCTTTTATAATTGCCAGTTTAAACTGTCGCTTATATATAATTGTCAGTTTTATCTGGCAATTATGTATAATTGACAGTTTAAACTGGCACTTATATATAATTGCCAGTTTAAACTGTGAATTGCACATAATGGCCAGATGAAACTGACAATTATCTATAATTGACAGATTAAACTGTCAATTATACATAATTGCCAGATTAAACTGTCAATTATACATAATTGCCAGATCAAACTGACAATTATCTATAATTGACAGATTAAACTGTCAATTATACATAATTGCCAGATCAAACTGAAAATTATACACTGCATGTCAATTATACATAATTGCCAGTTTAAACTATCAATTATACATAATTGTCAGATCAAACTGACAATTATCTATAATTGCCAGTTTAAACTGGCAATTATGAAATTATTTCACACGATGTTCTTTTATAATTGCCAGTTTAAACTGTCGCTTATATATAATTGTCAGTTTTATCTGGCAATTATGTATAATTGACAGTTTAAACTGGCACTTATATATAATTGCCAGTTTAAACTGTGAATTGCACATAATGGCCAGATGAAACTGACAATTATCTATAATTGACAGATTAAACTGTCAATTATACATAATTGCCAGATTAAACTGTCAATTATACATAATTGCCAGATCAAACTGACAATTATACACTGCATGTCAATTATACATAATTTCCAGTTTAAACTGTCAATTATACATAATTGCCAGATCAAACTGGCAATTATAAACTTATTTCACACTGTGTCTTTTTATAATTGTCAGTTTAAACTGGCAATTATAAAATTATTTCACACGATGTGCTTTCTACGCTTTCGTACTATGGCATATTTAAAGTGAAAATAAAATAGAAGCCTATACCTACAAACGTTACCTAAGTTTTTTGGAAACCATAATAACTACGATACAAATAAACATGTACCATGAGTAATAACCATCCACGAAATCGGAACGCAAGTCAGGTAGAACAATTTGAGCGAAAGTTTCAGGAATATTTTTTTATACTTCTACGTATCAAATTTCAGCACGAGCTGCCAGTTTTGTTCGCTCCACTTATCTGCCGTTTTTTAAAGAATAACAGCTGCCTATTGTGTGGCCGTCTACAAAACACCCCCGAATGTGTATTATGTCAATGTTGAGGAAGAAATCAGCTACCTTTTGATGGACTTATTAGCCTGTACGGATCAGTCACCACACGGGGATTATACTCGTATATAAAAGATATATGAATAAAAATAAGAAACTGGGGTAGTACTAAAACGAGGCGGATGTAGGGAACATGTTTTTCCAATATAAAACATGTTAATCAACAGCATTATATTATACAGATATGGATGCGATACTTTTTAAAAATTTTCACACTATTTTTTTATTTTGTTGTTATGGATTGTAATCAGTCTCAACAAATACGTCTGTAGTACATATATGCTTTACTATTGAAATTGGGATTTACTTTTCAGCAAAATTTATAATAAGCATACCGAAATAAAAGGGAAATAATAAAAAGTTTTTTAAAAATCTATAAAAGTTTGTAATAACATAAATAATCCAAAAGTAAATAAAACAAATATACTTATATGAAAGCACGTCTTATAAATTTCTGAAAAAGAAAATTTCTCCAATAAAAATGTATCCAACCCATGAATCAATCGTGCTGATGAATAAATATAAAGAATATAAAAATGATATTGATGTACCTATATTTACCTGTAAAATTTTTTAAATATTCCATTGTTTGGGTTTTATGTTTTATGGCCCGTTGTTTTTATATTTATTTGTAAATACTACCCTTAGAACCCTTTAAGTTTATTATTCACAACCGTTATGATGCCTTAAAGGAAGGCTTAAATTTTTTTCGTTGTTTTGTAAAAACTGAAGACAAGTGTCATATGTATTTTGATAGTGTTAAGGATGCACGTTATATTGTTATTAATATTATTATACGATGAGTACTTAATTTTTGCTGGTCACTTTTTGTAACATTCCATGTGTGGCGGCGGCGGGAGAAACACAAGCCGAAGATGGTACCTACAATCATTTATTGCGCCAATAAGCGATTGTGGTTAATCAGCCGTAAACAGTCTTAATTGAGAACTGGGTTACATATGCTATATGATATTATTCATCAATTTTAAAAACTTACTGGTTTTATATCATTAGAAGAGTGCTTTGATTGATATTCGGTTCGTTTTAAAAATCTTACGATCCCGTTTTATATATTATGATGGCGGTGGGGATTTTATTTGTCATATTATTCATATAACATAAGATGATATTATTTTAGGCACTAGGTGGCGAGCAGCCCAACTTAGTTACGTCGGTAAGGGCTGTTAGAGGGTAAGAATTAAATATTTTATCCATATTTTAATATGTTCTGCAGTTTTTGAAACATCTCTATGTATTTCAAAATGGTTGTATCTAGTTGAATTTATTCATATTTACAACTTACAGGAGATGAAAAATATGGAAAAACTTAAAAGATAGCGTTATATATAATCCAAGACATCAGTTCCCAGTCGAATATCTGTATTATTTCTGATGATAAGTAAAAACTATCTTATATTGTGTCAAACAGGGGACAATTCTCTATAGGATGATGAAAAACTGATTAGAATTTGTTGCATGTTGTCATGTAAAAGCTATTCAACTTTTTTTCTTCAAATGCCATAGTACAGACCATTTTAACTCTTGTACTTTATACTGAAAATAACTGGGAAATGATGCCTGGAATATAATTTCCTTGATAAATTTATATAAATTTGGTTTACTAGTTCTGAAAATAAACGAAATACTTCTAAACTCTTCTATCTAGAATTAGGTTTTTACTTGCTTTTAATAGAACTAAGTTGATCATAAAACTCATTCCATCAATATTTGTGTTTTGCAACAATTGATTTAAAGTTTTTATTGATATCTGAAGATCTGGAAGCTGTCAATAGAAGGTAGGTACTTCAATATTTTGACTCTTCAATTTAATTATTCAAAAAAAACATAGAATCGAATTATTTTATGTCGTTTTGGCTTTTTGGATCATCGGAGAAACCAAATTTGCGACATGTACATAAATTGCGTTTTTATCATTAATAAAAAACTGTTGCAATGAAGGGCGAAACTTTAACTTTAACTTCCGGTAGCTATCAGTAATTGGCAAATTTATAATACCATGTACGTCTATCCCTGATAGCGCCCTAATATTTATTAGTTTATTATGTAAGCAGAGCTCCTTTAGCGCGTATCAATAAGACGTGTGGCTTTCACTCGAATCAATACATTCGATACATCTCGTTTGCAGTTTTAGGGGATTCTTTTCTTGAACTCGGAGACTCTCTAAGACACATTTTAACGGTCTTGAGGCAGTCGCAGCTGCTGCCAAAAAAATCCACGTCTGCGGTCAATAAAACTAAATCCCGACAGCCCTACACACATATCGGCGTTCTCTCCGTTTCTACGTTATGGGTTTTTCTATTTTCGTTTTCGACGGGGAGGAAAATCGTTACAGGCGCAGCAGCAAAACGTGAAAAATTATGTCGTTAATAGAAAAGTTGACCTCGTAGACGCTGATTAGTGGTTATTTTCAACATTTTCAACCCACAACCGTCTCTTACTTTTAACCCACTTTTCTTAAGCAGTGAACAAACATTATCAGTATTGTTAGAACGGTATAATTGATTTTATGATAAAATATATGTATATAATGTATTATCAATTAACTACAGGGTGACAACATTCGCTTGAAAGCACTGTACAAACGGCAGCTATTAAAATACAGGATAATGACGTTCAGCATATATAGGGTGTTCCATTAGAAAAAGTTAGTTTTTACACTTAATATATTGATAAAAATAAAGCCTTATATACCTACCAATCCCGTTCGCTTGTTCGTTCCATTTATTGAAGTATGAAATGCATTTTATTCTTTATTTCTGCATTTGATATGTAGATCCTTTTGTGCTTTTCAGAAGTAAAGGAAAATGTAAACTAGTACATGATTAGAAGTAAGCAATTATAAATTAAACTTGCCCCCAATTACTTATTCGGTGTTTTTATTTCAAATTAAACTGTCGCTAAATCGAATAAAAAATATGCCCTGTAAAATGCATAAACGCAAATATTTTTTGCATTAACAATTTTGTATTATACTTAAACCAAATTACTACTAGCGTTATCCAGTGGCAGGTTTCCCCATGTTAAAGTGAATGATGGAATAATATTTCATACGACCACAAGTTCGGTTTTGCAACGCGTTTTTCAGTCAGATATCCAATAGCATTTTTATAGTATTTAAAAAGTAGACGATATATGTTTTTTTATAATTTTGTCTACCACATCCAGTAGTACTGGGCTTGAAGTCTATCCGTGTGTAAGAAATGAGTATACTAAAGGCATAAAACCCCTGTTTCAAGAAATATTATTTCATTATTGTATAGTTTTTGTGCTTGAACGGAGATTGATGAAAATGTGGTACAGTTGTCGATACCTAATTACGTTACACTAAATTCCAACTAAGCTGGAAAATACTGACAGTGGACAACCTAAAATGAAAAGAAATCGGCCCTTCATGCAACAGAAATTGGAAAACATATTTTTGTATTCTGTTCCCACAGTGAATGCTGCTGCCTACGATAGAACAAATGCAAGCAGTGACCATTGGTCGTTACATTTAACATTCAACAATCATCCCACGCGTTCCCCAACAAAGGACCTTCAACAGAAAATTATTACATATGTCCATTCCGGATAATCCATGCACACTGACCCATACAGTCCTCCCCCACGGCGAGGAATCGACAATTAAAGCCATTAAATTGGTTTTAGCCTGGATTACGCGCGTTTCTTTAAATGTCAAAGCGGTCAAATGTTGTCTTCAATGGTCATGGTGATAAATGTAGCATCGGAAATAATGGTATATGTCCACCCCAACCTTTTGTCAACGTGTTCGAGCGAGCATTGTCTGATCCTTGATCCTTCCTTTTTACCCCGACACCAAAGTTGTCTTATTTTCGATGATGTTTTCACTTCCGCGATCGTAGAGTGGGGATGCAGTGAAAATGATTTGGAGTCTTTCATATTTAACAGTGATATTTTGTTTAATATCCTTCATACAAAATTTTCATTGAATGTATACTAATCTGCTAGTAATAAACGTACTCAACAGAAAGTTTGTTCAATTTCATGCAAGTTCAAATGAATTTTAAAAAATTATCAACTACCGTTAGTGCAAATAAGGAATTAATAAAGTAAATTGAACTGATTTGGTTTGTAATATCAAAAAATATAGAAATAAAGTAATCTCCATAAACTGCGATATAAGTATTTAATGTAATAAGTTTTAACTACTTCTTTCGTTGCAACATTACAGATGTATATCTGGTCCAAACTCTTCCAATATAAATTTTTACAAATTGTAATACAGTGCTCACACTTTCTAATATTCTTATTACTTCTCTACTTGTAATGACTTGTAAATATAACATAGATTTAGAGACTTTGCTTTTATATTATAAACAAATGCAGTTCCTTTAATTGATATTGCTAAAGGAACTAAATATTTTATGCCATTTAAACAACCTTAACAGCGGTTAGCGAAAATCCCATATAAATAACGTTCTATTTTGGAAAATACAGCTATTTAAATCCAATTAAGAACCAGTTTTTATTCCATAAAAAATACATAATTCAATATTTTTGGAATTAAAATGAAGTACTATTTAAAAAAATGAACCCCGGATCATACATGATGCTTAATTTAAAATAATAATTTTTTGGATCTCAAGGCAGATAATCTTAAACATAACTGACATAATCGAATGTGAATTGGTCAATATGACTGCAGAGTTTTCCATAAAATCAACGATAATTGCATTTCTACAGCATTTTAATTTAAAGTTATACGTAGGTATCAGCCTTTCATTATTCGTATGGAATGATGTCTATTGAAGGCGAGTAAAGAAAATATGGAGAGCGAGGAGGAGAGGTAGGAGATAAGGGGGAGATGACATAACCAAGGGGAGAAACAAGGGAGTAGAGTAAAAGTGGTGGAGGGAATTGTGCAGAATGTGGTGGAAGGAAGTAGAGGAAAGAGAGGGAAGAGGAAGAAGAGGAATATTAGGAGGAAGAAAGAAAGAAGAAAGAGAAGAAAACGGAGGAGAAGGTGGAGAAAGAAAAAGAAGATTTAAAGAGACGGGAAAGAGCTCTTAAAAATGTCATTTTTTGGTATCGTCAGTTGTAGACCGTTTCTTGATATGGAATTTCTCATTAAATGAGAAAATCTTGATTATTAATTTTAATATTAACTTGAATATTAAATTTTAATATTCAAGTTGTACACCGTTTCTTGATATGGAATTTCTCATTAAATGAGAAATTCTTGATTATTAATTTTAATATTAACTTGAATATTAAATTTTAATATTCAAGTGTTAATACTCATAAGTACCACCTATTTCATCGCTACAATTTCAATACATTTTCTCCGCTTTATCAAAAGATTGTTAGCTTTGTTTATTGCGAGGTTATTTTTGTATTGTTGTTGTTTCGTATATGTTGAACTTTATTCTATATATTTTAACCTTTATACCTACTTTTTAAGATGTTTCGAATTTTTTGATTTCAATTTCTTTTTATCTTACTTATTTCTAATACGCACGTTTTATATACATTTTTCTGTATTAACCTTATCTTGTAATAGGGCCTGTGCCTGTTGGATGTTGTAATTAAATAAATAAGTAAATAGTCATTTTCTAACTAAACTATTCTCAGTAAAGGAGATAAAAAACAACAGTAAGCTACTTTGATACTGTAATATCAAGGGGTTAATAAAAAATAACTGAGTATGATATATACCATAGGCACTAGTGTTTAAAACTAATTAGAGCTGACATTTTTGCAAATAAATCAATAATAAAATATGAAGAGCAGTTATCTGCTTTTCAAAGTTTTACTGACAGAATTGTCTCTACAGAAAACGTCCAAAAATTGGAAACGTCCATCAAATATCGAAAATCCAATTAGTGTAAAACAATACCAGATGTTATATGGTGCCACGGACTAATCTATAATTACACAGCTCTTGCGGTGTAACAAATGGCACGTGCTGTATTTATTTCGAATCCGTCTTCCCTCTCTAAAATAGGTCTATAATCTATAATAGGTGCATCGGCTTTGTTTTGCGGCTTGAAAATTGCTTAATGATGCAGAATGATAAATTAAGGCAAAAGATGATTTTACGAAATTTTCTAGTTGGTGCCTTGTATACCTAGTTTCCCAGAAATAATAATCAGTTACTTTCCAGAGAGTAACTAGTTATAATTAATGTATGCAATAATTCCTGTTGAAACAATTAATATGGGGGCTATTCACCAGTAAGTATACCAGGTGTAATAGGATCACGATATATCCCCTTTGTTCGTTTTAGCACAGAGGACACAGACCAGAGGTGAAAGCGGCGGTGTCTTTGATGTTTAATGGCCCATTTTCGATACCAGTTACGTCTACACTGAGAGAAATAATTGCTTAGTTCTAACAATACCACCTTACTATAGGTACTCTGAAAGAAGTGTTTAATGATTATCGTTAACGGCTTTTGTAGATTAAGTATATCAATACAATAATTCACCTTATGTAATGTAACTAAACCACAGAGGACCTAGAACAGAGACGAAGGCTAGTGGCGGCGTCTTTGATGTTTAATGGCCCATTTTCTGTACCAGTTACATCTACACTAAGAGAAATAATTGCTTAATTCTAACAATACTACCTTACTATACTCTGAAAGAAGTGTTTAATGATACTTGTGGTTGTGACTGATATGTTATATTACTTATATTACTAATGTCATTCAGTTTTTTGTTTTACGTATTTTTTATAAATGTTTCATGTCATTTATTGCAAATAAAAGATTTATTATTATCCATATGTGATCTTGTATTTTTTATTATTCCCAGAAAATAACCCGAATAAGTTGCAGATCATTATTAGAATTAGGAAAATTATCAAAATTTTGCTTATAAATGTACCTATGCTTTTATTAATAACTGAAGTAGTAATACAATAATTATTATTTTCCGACTGATATTTTTTACACTGGTTTTGTAAAATCAGATGCATTTTTAATAACAATCACCAGTATACAACATATTTTTAAGCTAGTTCTAACAAAAAAAGCCATAAATTTGAACACAGCGCAAACTTTACATGTAGACCAAGATACCTCCAAGCTTCGTAAGATTATTTCCTGTATTAGAATAATTTAGAGGTACATCTCGATGATAAAGCACATGGACTATTTATTTATGTCCATCTATATTAAATAATTTAATATTTAATTCATTTATTCTTATTCTGAATTTTGTTGGTGTGCACTGCAAATTTTTTGCACTTGCAACTACAATAATTTGCTAATAATATACTTATATATTAGTACAGTCTAAACAGCAGACTTAAAGGAAACACAAATATTGGTAATGTAGCTTAGTTACATTACATAAGGTGAATTATTGTATTGATATACTTAATTTACAATCATTAAACACTTTTTTCAGAGTATAGTAAGGTAGTATTGTTAGAATTAAGCAATTATTTCTCTTAGTGTAGACGTAACTAGTACAGAAAATGAGCCATTAAACATCACTAGCCTTCGCCTCTGGTCTGTGTCCTCTGTGGTTTTAGTTTGAAGATAAATTATTGTAATTCGTATGGATACCGTATAACGGGGTAAATTTGAAATCTCGAATAGGAACCTATATTTTTTATTGCAGATGCCGATTCAACGGCTAAAAATACGTAGGATTGGACGTAGAATCCAAATCTGCAATAAAAAATATAGGTTCTCTTTTAAGATTTTAAAGTTACCCCCCGCCCCACCTACAGGGAGGGGGTAGGTGGACTAATTTTAGTACTATTGCATTTCCCCCCGCTAAATGATTAAATTTTGGTTATATATTTTTTCGTAGAGTGCTTATTTCTCGAGATATTTGAAAGTTTCAGGTTAAAAAACTTACCCAGTACCTATACTTCTCTTTTTGACATAAAAATGAGTTTATTTTCACTATATTTTTGACAATAACATTTGATTTTCAAATGGAATAAAATTCTGATAGTTACAGATTATTATTTCAGAATTCCTTTTTAAATTCGATTTTTAGTTTTCTATTTAGATTTGGAATGACTTCCCATTTATTCTAATTAAAATTAATTAATAACTATCTAAATACGTATTTCATTGTTCTCAAAGCCATTTTAATTACTATTTGCATTTTTATCTTCTCTTAGTATTTTGATTGTATTTATCGCATATTTAAATAAAGCACATGAATAAATTCTTTATTACTAGTACTGATAAATGGTACTATGGTACCTATATTGTTCGATTTGAAAAAATTACACTGTAAATGGTAGGTACCCCTTAGTACAGTCACGGCACACTTAAAACTAAAAATTAAATTAAAAAGAAAACGTAGCACCATATGCATAATACTACTATACCGCGTATCTACTATAAAACACTGAAGGACAAAAGATATAGTGCTATACTCTTCCAGAGAATCTTTCTTCGATTTGCGCATGCGGAGATATCGTTGATCTCCATGGTTATGTAAGCTGACACAAGTTTATAGGGTGAGAGACTCCCCAACTTTCAATTTTTTTTTAACGAAGTCGGTAGACGTAGATGTAAGTAATATTTATGCTGCATGCTTATTGGATTTTGCGATATTCGAGCGCATGCGCATATTTGACTAAAGTACTCTGAAGTAGGATAGAGATAGTATGTCGACGCCGTAGTGTTTTCGGAATTTTTGGGCCTCTACCAGAGAACACTGCACCAGTGTTCTTTGGCTCTACCCCGATATGTAGTAGGTATTATATATATGATTATATGACACCACATTTAGGTTAAATGTCACTTCCATTTGAAAATCAAATGTTTGAGAATTAAATTTAAAGAAAAATAAATTTTAACAAATAAAGTTGGAGGTACCTAGTTTAAAAAACTATAAGACCAACGCCACTGGATTTTTAACTGAGTTATAATAAATGTACTACATAAACCTATTATTTACTGTTTTATCCGAAACCAGAAATTTTTCATAAAACCCGTAATATTTTTTATGGAAAAACTACAGTAGTTTGGATA
Source organism: Pogonocherus hispidulus (assembly GCA_963924545.1). Taxonomy (NCBI): domain Eukaryota; kingdom Metazoa; phylum Arthropoda; class Insecta; order Coleoptera; family Cerambycidae; genus Pogonocherus; species Pogonocherus hispidulus. Next base: position 77,120,160 of record OZ004694.1, read on the forward strand.
AATATGTGAAATATCTGATATTAACAAAAAAATCCAAATTAGACATTTGAACACAGACTTCTGTTTAAGACATTTTCCAAACCGTACATTTATGATAACGATAATATTTATATTCGATAATATCGATAATATTTATTTTTGTTAAAAATTTTACAGAAAATATATATTGTGTTGGTAGATTAAGCTTAATTTTTAAGTATAAAATTTATAAATAAAACAGGTAGATAATTCATATTATTTTCACATTCATTACATATTCCAATATTTAACTAAAGTATTTAATAATTTTTTGCCGATAAAGAGACATAAGAGGATTACATATTATACCTAATATAAGAATATTTAATATCATAATTCCCAAAAACAATATCTACAAACAGCCTTTCAAAGACACCGGTCCATTAGACTTGCCCTATAATTTTATTGCCCCAAATAAAAATTCAACCCTTTCATATTTTAACCCTTTCCATACTTTTTTGCGCAATACAGAATATAAACTTACTGGATAACGGTCTTTTATATATTTTTTTAATTGCAATAATATACATCCCACCCAAAAAAGTGGTAGTAAAATTTCAAATAACGGAGCCTGTCGGCGAGATCTAAGGGTATGGTCCTAATGTAGAATTTGGAAGCGTAAAAACTTGTATTTGAAAAATTTTACACGGACCTTAACGTCAGTTTTTTGAAGATATAGAAATATATGTATTATGTCGCCATTATACGGTTTTTAAATTTGAGAAGTCCGTGTTATACGCTGACAGGATGCAGTCGATAGGAAAAATAAATACGTAAATATTAAATGGACAACAATGAGTTTCAAATTTGAAAATTGTGTATTATAATTGCAATTATAGTGACCGGGATGGTTTAGTAAAAATATGTTTAAACTACTTTATACGAATTTGAAATTCATATGTACCTACTTGCGCTTTTCCTGAATAGTACAGAGAGTAGAATCTTAAGTAGGTTCTTCCTTGTTATCAAAAATCAGTTCATTCGTTGTTTATATCCAAACTAAATCACTTTATTATTACTTTCTACATGGATTCTTTTTAAAATGGACGCTCCAGAAGAGTAAATTTCTTTATACCATCCAGAGTAGTTCTACGAAGTGGCGTACTATTTAACTTATCCACTAACTCGTCATTGAATTCTCCTCTCAATATGATGGTTAAATTTTTTTACAATATTGTTCAAACACAGATCTATTCTATGTAACCCTTGTTAGTTAAATTGATTTTCTCGAGAATCCTTGAACACTGTGTTTTTTGGTAATTTCTAGAATATATATGTATGTATATTGTATTTAGTATTATCATAGTTTACCGAATAAATATAATTGCAGCACCAGAGCGCCACTCCTGGTCTCCTGAAAAACTGAAGTAACCTTTAGATAGTGGAGTAATACCGTGGGATCAATATGGGTGGCATAATTTATAATATTTAATAGGATCCAACATACTTTTAATTGGACATTTTTTTTGTTTCAATTCAGAAGAATTTAAAGAAAGAAATTTATATTTTATATGTACAATTAGCCTTTTCCACTAAATTGAATTTTACTATTTTATTAATATCAAACGTTATACTGCTACATAAGTAAAGGTAGAATCATCCCAATTTATTAAAGAATTGTAATTAAGCGAAGTTATCAAAGTACAAAGTGACCAGTCTTCATGAATCATTTCAAACTGCGCGGTTCGCTGACATCACACTCCAGTAGCCAATAAAATGTAGACAAGTTAAAGAACGGCTCCACGTTGCCACATATTATTTTACTTTTTTCTTGGTAACGATTAAATTTACATTCCGGTAATTTTGAAATGAAAATATTATGTATTTTTAGGTGAAATGGTAATTTTGAAATGAAAATATGTATTTTTAGGTGAAATATTATCCATAAATTATTACTAAAGCAAATCAACATGATTATTTTACAATTTATCCCTGGAGCAAAATAATTTTCAGGTATTTTTCGCTAAAGGTGACAACATTGCACAATCTACGCTAGAATCTACTAAATGATGATTTGATAACTTAGGTTATAAAAACTAACTTTCTTGTTTTAACATTGCGCACTTCAGCACTTAGAAAGTTCATATTTGTGACGTAGACATTGTTAACCATTTCACTGTCAACTCTTGGAAGGTTGTCTGAATCAGCCTTAAGATATCCCTCTTCAATTTTATTCATTTTAAATCAAATTAATCAAAACACAAAATGAAAGTTAGGTTGGTTAAGCACAATTCACTTGACAGAACACAAAATGTAGGGTCGCGTTCAGATCAAATGCCGGGCGTTACCGGGCACTTTGAAACCCGTTCAGATTCGTTGGGGTAAAAAGCAACTCAGCGTTCAGATTTATTGGGATAAAGATGTCGGGTATACAACTTTTTACCCAAGATAATACTTCGATAAAAGTTGTCGCGCATGCGTATTAATACTGTTGATTCTATGTTTAAAAGTAGATGCTTATGACGTGGATTGTGAAATTTTCATTTATTTATGATTTCTGAATAAGGAGCCTCGAAAAGTAGAAAATAGGTAAATTAAGTATGTACTCAATAACTACCCACTCAAACAATCTTGTGGTGAATGAGGATAATGGTCTCATTCTTGATGAAAATGGAATTCATTATAACATGTAAATGCTCCAGCTCATCATCACCTTCAAATTCTTCCCCATCATCCATAACCATTACATTTTTATAATAAAAAATAATCCCTGCATTATTCATTTTACATTTTTCAGGTCACACAAAGTACTAAAATGGGTTGAAAATTTGTCGTCGGCTTCTCTTTTCTAGTTCTTTGTAAAATATTTATTTCTTGGGCAGTTCACAGGACAGAACAGTTAAAAGATTCACAGCAACGAATAACGAATATATAGGGATTTACTGTTTATCAGAGACAACATCAGAGTCAGACTCTGATGAGACAGCCATATTTAGTTTATTTTGTTATTGTTATGCATAATTATAGGTTATGTTGTTTTCGATTTCCCAAATCACAACCACACGTTCAGAATCATTTAACGTCGGACGCAACAACCAAGTTACCTTTTACCGGACGTTTTTTACTTGCCCGGCGTTTGATCTGAACGCGCCCCAGGGCAGCCAACAGACAACAACGGATTGGAGTATGACGTCAATGGCGCGTTATTTGAGATATATGGTAATTTTAAGAATTTTTACAAAATATATCTGGCGAAGAAAAAATTTTAAAAAAATACTTTTTAGGCATAACTAAGTATATATTTTATAATAAGCGAATAAAAAAAAGATGTGGAAAATGCCCATTTTAGTTAAAAAGGAGGTATGTACAAATAGATACTTTAGTAATTCACATTTTTTCTCTCCTAATGCAAAATGAAGTATTTTTATTTTCTATATCACAAAATGACTTTTGCTTTCTATAATTTTCTAATCGTTCCATTTTTCCAATCGTAAACCAAATCCCTGACAAACAAAAACAATTTACTCATAAAAAATGTGGAAACATGTAGATATTATCGAAGTCTACATATAATTAGAATATACAGAGTGAGTTTTATGTATGGAACGCCTCAATTATCTCGGAAACGGCTTGCCCGATTTCTATGAATTTTGGTTTATAAGGGTTTTGTAATATGGCCGATATTATTGTGGCATTTACATTGTTGTCAGATCTTTCGTTTTTCCGGAAATATACTGAAATTTGTTATTTCAAATGGATCACCCTATATATTTTTTTGTTTTTGAAATCTCTAAGAAATTTAGAATATTTTTCATGTAATGTTCCCTATACGTAATTGCCATAATTTCGGAGTTACAGCTACATTTGCAATATCTCCGCCGAAGTTAAAATATTACATCAGGGCGGCTATGTCTGCGACAAAAACAATTTTGACGTTTTAATAAACTATTATTGTTGGTGTTTATTGAAAGTTACAATGGACCGTTTATCTGAGAAAGAACGAATTGAGATTTTAATGGTATTAGGATATGGTGATGTGCGTAGAAGTCAACAGGAAACGTGTAATATCTTTAATAATTTATATCCTAATAGAAATCCCATAACAAGATCTACTGTGAGTAAGTTGTTAAAAAAGTTTAACCAAACTGGAGCCATAAAAGATTTACCGAAATCAGGGCGTATAAAAACTGCAACAACTGAAGACAAATCTTTAGATGTTTGTGTTATGTTAGAAGAAGATCCACACTTGAGTACTAGACAAATATCCAGGGAAGTTGATATTTCTGAAACATCCATAATGAAAATTTTACATGCCAATAAATTCCATCCTTACAAAGTAAGATTGGTTCAAGAGTTGTCAGATGATGATTTCGATAGACGTGAAGAGTTTGCCGACACAATGATGGAAAAATGTTACGATCAAAATAATCCAAATTTTTTAAATAATGTTATGTTTTCCGATGAGGCCACTTTTTGTATTGATGGAAACGTAAATAGGCATAATTGCAGATACTGGTCACGTAACAATCCTCGTTGGATAAGAGAATCCCACACCCAATTTCCACAAAAGATTAATGTATGGGCTGGAATAATAGGCGACAAAATAATTGGTCCTTTTTTCATTGAAGGAAACTTAAATGGTCCGGCGTATTTAAATTTATTACAGAATAGTATTATACCTGAGTTGGCTCGGTTATTTCCAAATCTAAGTAAGTATTCTCAATTGCCTGTTAATTTAGAAATTTTATTATTTGAAACTTTCAGACAATAAAAATGTCCCAAATAACAATATTTGGGTGCAACAAGATGGAGCTCCACCTCACTATGCGCGTGACGTGAAGCAATACCTAAACGATGTGTTTCCCAGAAGATGGATTGGAAGGCGTGGTTTTATCGAATGGCCCCCGCGATCACCCGACATGAATCCTTTAGACTATTTCCTGTGGGGTCACTTAAAAAATATTGTTTATAAAACCAAACCTGCCAATATTCAGGAATTAAAAGATAGGATTACCACAGAGATAAGAAGAATTGAGCAGTCAGGAATGTTACAAAATGTACTGCAAAGTTTTAAACATCGCATGGCTTCTTGTATGGAAGTAAACAGACAACATTTTGAGTATCAGCTGTAACCGCCTTTACTTTATGTTTTCAAAAGATCCTATGGGATTTCTATTAGGATATAAATTATTAAAGATATTACACGTTTCCTGTTGACTTCTACGCACATCACCATATCCTAATATCATTAAAATCTCAATTCGTTCTTTCTCAGATAAACGGTCCATTGTAACTTTCAATAAACACCAACAATAATAGTTTATTAAAACGTCAAAATTGTTTTTGTCGCAGACATAGCCGCCCTGATGTAATATTTTAACTTCGGCGGAGATATTGCAAATGTAGCTGTAACTCCGAAATTATGGCAATTAGGTATAGGGAACATTACATGAAAAATGTTCTAAATTTCTTAGAGATTTCAAAAACAAAAAAATATATAGGGTGATCCATTTGAAATAACAAATTTCAGTATATTTCCGGAAAAACGAAAGATCTGACAACAATGTAAATGCCACAATAATATCGGCCATATTACAAAACCCTTATAAATCAAAATTCATAAAAATCGGGCAAGCCGTTTCCGAGATAATTGAGGCGTTCCATACATAAAACTCACTCTGTATATAGACTTTGGTATTATATTTATATATTTTCATTCAATAATACTTAAATGTATCATTTAAATGTAGATTGTAGAATTTATACATTACAGACCGTTTTAAATTTTTTATCACGGAAAAACATCTTTCCCGTTTATGTCTTCATCTAGATTTGATTATATTTCTAAGCGATCTGTCGCCAGATAAAACTTTTTAAAATACCTTGGGCATTTTAAAAGATATTATGCGGGGACATGCACACCAGACTGACCGTATGATGAGAAACTTATCACGCAGAAAGATAAGAATCTGCTATCTTTGTAAGACTTTCAAAAATTGTATAGCATGCCATTAGCAAAAGAAGGTAAGTATAAGAAAATAACATATCTGACAGTTGCTGTTGGATACTTTAAGTAAGTATAATTTATTCAGTTGAGACATATAGAAATCAATAAAATAATCATTCATAAGTAAGTATAGATAAACATAAACAATTTCAGGAAATTGTTTATGTAGAACCATAGAACTTATTGTACAAGGATCTAAAATATCAAGAAGGCTTTTGGATTTACCAATTTCCTAACCTACCAATAAACTAACCTTGAAGTTTTAGTACATATAATACAGAAATTGTTATTAGATGTGAACACTACTTGTGCAATTTATTGCACAATATGTGGAATTTTGGGGACCTTTTGGTTTCCAATGAGTTGTAGGGGAGAGTCCCGTACCTTGGGACGGCATGTACCTTGGGACAGAAGTCTTAAAGCGATATCTGTCCGCCTGTTGATAAAACACTGTGAAAGGATGGAAACCTAACTAGGTCGGTACGAAGTTATCTGTAATTATAATAGTGAATGTCAATATGGCTGACAAATACAGCACATGTTAAGTTCGTATGCTGTAAAAGTAAATATTTTGTGCCTAGCATTGAGTGTTAAAAGATCAAACGTAAGTAAATTTTTGTAATTCTTTTTTTAAGTTCATAAACTGGTATACCTTTTGTAAGAATCGCTTAATTAAAACATACAGGAAGTCCGTGTTTTTTTTTCAAAACAGCATGTTTTTATAATTGTGTGTGTTCCTGTACCTTGGGACAACTTTAGTACTGTACCTTGGGACAACTGTTCTTTCCTATTGTCCCAAGGTACAATATTTTTTGTTGCAGATGCCGCGAAGTAAGCAAGGGATCAAAAGAAATCCAGTTGACAAAAATTCTGTGCAAGCTGCAGCAGATCTAGTACTTAATCAAGAGTGGTCTGTCAGACAAGCCGCCCAGGAATGCGGTATATCAAAATCTACGTTGGCTCGCCATTTACAACATCATAAATCATGTGAAAGGGAAGAGTTTCAATATGTTGCTAAAAATGATGTTCGTAGAGTTTTTAGTGATCAAGATGAAGAACAATTAAAAACTTACCTTGTGCATGCATCTCAAATGCATTATGGTTTGTCAAGAAAAAGTTTTAGAGTATTGGCTTTGGATTTTGCTCAAGTTAACAATAAGCCACATCCTGAAAAATGGAATTCAGAGGGAATGGCTGGAAAAAACTGGTATTACGAATTTATGGGTCGCCATAAAGATGTGCTCTCATTACGAAAACCTCAAGCCACCAGTCTTGCCCGATCAACAAGTTTCAATCGCCACAATGTTGGTGTTTTTTTTGAGAAATTAAAGGATGTGCTAGGTCGCTATAACTTCTCCCCAGAATGTATCTACAACATTGATGAAACTGGCCTTTCTACAGTGCATACCCCTGTTAACGTCATTGCAGCTAAAGGCTCGAAGCAAGTAGGCCACATGACATCGGGGGAAAGGGGAGTCAATATTACCATGATTGCCGCAATCAATGCAATAGGAAACAGCGTGCCGCCTGCATTCGTTTTTCCTCGAGTACACTTTAAAGACAATATGCTAAAAGGTGCACCTCCAGCTAGCAAAGGTTTTGCTTACATTAGTGGTTGGTCCAACACAGAAATATTTATTTTGTACATGAAACATTTTATTGAGCACGTAAGACCATCTCAAGAAAAAAGAATATTAATTGTGCTGGATAATCACAAAAGCCACATTTCTATTGAATGCCTTAACCTTGCCAAGGAATCTGGAATAGTTTTACTAACATTTCCACCACACACCAGTCACAAACTACAGCCTTTGGACAGAGGAGTATTTGGACCGCTAAAAAAATACTATAATTCCTCCTGCGGTGAGTGGATGTTGCAAAACTGCGGCAAACCGATGACAATTTATGAAGTTGCGGAGTGCGTTGGCAAAGCCTATCCCCTTGCATTTACCCCTCAAAATATTATGTCGGGATTTCGGGTGTGTGGTATAGTTCCCATCAATGAAAATATTTTTTCTGAACACGAATTCCTTAGTTGTTCTATTACTGACCAGCCACCGCCCACGCCAGAATCATTAGCTTCTGCACCTTCTAACAGTGCTAACCAAGCACTTGGTGAACTGCAAGCACAACCATCCACGTCCACTATTTCTCCTCAACTTATAAGGCCTTTTCCTAAGGCTCCATTGCGAAAAAGAAAGATAGGTGGTCCAAAACCGGGTAAGTGCAGGATATTGACAGATACTCCGGAGAAGAACGAAATAGAAGAAACGTTACATGCATCTGCAACTGCGACCAGAAAGTCTAAGGCCAAACAAGTGAAAAGACAAGTTTTGAAAGAAGATACCAGCACTTCAGAATCTGAGGACAACCTTCCTGAAAGTTCGGACTCTACGAACGATATTGATGATGAGGTTTTTGAACAACCTGAAGACGTAGAAGTGAAATCTGAGATCAAAAAGGGTGATTTTGTCCTCGTAAAGGTCCCTGGAAAAAAAAAAGAACACTTCTATGTAGCAGAAATACTAAAAGCCGACGAACCCAATTTTGAAGTGAAATATCTAAAAAGGTGTAGCCATTTAAGTGGCAACAAATTTTCCTATTCAACCGAAATACCTTATGAAATTGTGTTTGATGACATTGTTAAAAAATTGCCAAAACCAATTCCGGTGGGAGCCACTGCTCGTCAAGGGAGATGTCTCATTTTTCCAGTAAATTTTGAATCATATATTGAATAACACTTAGATGACTCGAGTTTTTTTTTACAAAAAAGTGTGTGTTTAAAGCATTTTATGTTTAAAGCATTTGAATAAAGTTCTAAGTTCGTAAGTATCGATTTTTTTTTACAATTTATTAAAAGTTACCATTGTTCATAGCTTGGCTCAAGGTACAATACCGTATGTCCCAAGGTACATGACTGTCATGTACCTTGGGACAAATATCAAAACATATATTTTTCTCCTGTAAGCTCCTACAAACGCTTTTTGTGCATTTTAAAGCTATGCACATCTAAAGTAAAAATGGTGAGAAGAACGCCTTGGGTAACAGAAAGTTTATAATCTAAGCAACATTTTCAAAAATATGAATTTTCTAAAAAGTGTCCCAAGGTACGGGCCTCTCCCCTATCAGTACATACACTAATTTTATTCAATTTTGATGATTTTAGAATATCTTATATACTTATAGATTCTTTTTGATAAAGAATGATCACAGATCAGAAGAATGAGAAGAATGATGAATGATATCAATGATATTTAAACTCGACTATCTAGATTGGTTGAAAAAAGAAAAGTCAGATACTTGGACAAACAATCCTTAAATTTTCAAGTCATTTCTATTCCCAAATTGTTAGCAGATCTAAAATTGCAATTACAATAAATTGGCCAATTTATTGTTGAATGTAAAAGCAGTGTGCTGCTAATATTTTCATCAAAACATTTGAACATTTCTTGTCGATAAATTAGTAAGTGTAATATAAGTGCTTTCTGTTAAAGTGTTTATTTTGTGAAAAATTATTCTTTTTATTTCACGTTATAAAACACATATTTTTCTGTCTCTTTATTCATTTGCGGTGGGGGCGATAATTATCCCCTTTGCCCCTCCTTGCACCGCCCTTGTTTATTTAGAAGTTTTCCATTTACAACAATTTACGTAAAAAACTTTTTACTTCGTTATATGATGCTACTTTTATTTGTATATTTTTAATTTTTAGTCTAGCAAATAAGTTTCAGGTATGTTATATCTCTATTAAATCCTCATTAGAAAGACATTAAAATTATGTTATTTTAAAAAACACCCATCGGAACATAATGGATGTATTATTACCACGTTGTTAAAAATCCAAAATTACAATACTTAGATACTAATTCGCTATAATCACCTTAAATAAAAGCTACCGAAACCTGCCCTTTAGTCTGAGTCTCAAGTAAGTACCATGAAATGTCTATATTATTTACTTACTCTTGGCAAAATACTCGGGCCAACCGCACAGGCCAAAAAGATAAAAAGAAAAAAGGAAGTAAGTCGTGCCAACATTTAAAAACATCGCCATATGCCCCATATAAGTGCGGGCCAGTAGGTAGAAATTTCTGTTTACCGCTAAACTGCAGAAATTTTTAAATGGGCATAAAAGGCAAAGCAATGAATAATAGCGAAAAAATTCTATTTATGTTGCGTTTAGAACGTTACCGAGGCAGCAATTTTACAAGATTATGGTCACCGCCTAAGACCATATTCGAGGGCGGACAGTCTTTTTGATGGATATACTTTTTTCGTCTACCGAAAATTGAATTCAGTGATTTCAGCCTTAGATTATCTTGAACTTTGGGTATTTTCTTTGTGGTACAGACATTTATACTAAACGGAAGGACAAAATCGTATATAATGAGAAAAAGATAGAAAAGAGGAAAGTAAGTCAACAATAACATTTTTAAAAAATATAACTGACAGTTGAGGCGATGATATAAGTGATTTGAAACGTTTCTGACGGTTCCGTGGGCTGTTTTTAAAAAAGTATATGAATAAGTGATTTGGATTAGTTCCATGTAGTTGAATTCCTTTGTGCAAAATATGGGTTTCCTATTACGGTGCTCCGACTAAAGTATAAACATTGTAAAAAGTATTATTTGAATAAAACTAGATTCCACTTCCTTTTAAATCAACATCTCACATTCTCCGCTTTCTGGGTCACACAAACTTGGCTATCTAAATTTTTTGTACATTTTTTATTAATATAAGCATATGCTGATACATATTAATATATCTGTTCCTGTAAATAAAAATATATCATTGTACCGATGGCATATGTACAATAAATACAAGGAATATAAAAATGTTAGATAATTATTCTTAAGAACTGTTTTTAACTTTTAATATTTTATAGTATGTTAATTCTCGTCTTTTAATCCTTTTTGTATCTGTTGTGTTTAAGTTATCAGTTTGTTTTATATTACTTCTTTTTGATAGGTATGCATTTTTCAAATCCATTTTATTTAAGTACCTACTAACCTTATTCTTTAATTGGGCTTGTGCCCGTTGGGTATTGTAATCAAATAAATAAATAAATAAATAAATAAATAAGAAACAAATAATATGTTTTCTCTTGTTCTATTAACTATTGGCATTGACTAAATTATTTATTGAGCTATATCGAGTTCCACCATTCAAATCGTTTACTCTTAATGTTCAACTGTTCAGATAGCATTTTTTTAATTAGAACTTTTAGCTTAATTTTAACGCAAATAACAGCGGAAATGATACGAGGTACATTATATCTCGATATAATAATATTTGGACCCCTCATTCTACTCGCAATGATAAACCTCGGAAATTAGACGTTGATGTGGGAGAGGGAACGGCATATCAATAATTCGTGGTACGCGAATGCGTCCAGAAGCGACTTGATGTTATAACTTTAACCTCCATTTAGTACAGGAATGAAGGGAACCTGGAAAACTTCTTTAGTCAGGATATATGTAGAAATATACAAATTATTCGAATGTAAAACCAAAAACCTTATATTTTCTAAATACAAATCGACTTGTTTATGGAATATTCTTGATAGTTGTAATTATTTCTTACTTTATACAAGGTGAGCCACGTAATTTTGATTCTCCTACTCACGAGAGATTTGAAAAGATATAAAAAAAAATAAAAACATGAATTTGGTACATTCAGATAGGAATTAAAATATCTTAACATGAAAACAACTGAATACCAAAGAAAGAAAAAGGGGACAAACCATAGATATACTTACCTATATTGTTTTAATGGATACCGACTTTAATGAACCAACTTTTTCAGATGCTTTATTGGACTAAGTAAACTATTTCTGCATTTGAACACAGCAATTCATAAAAAAGAGTGCAATTTTTTTGTATATGGTTTGTTTATTATAAGAGATAACTTTTGATTAGCAATAAAGTAGTAGGTATATATATATATTTAAATTATTTATTATTATTAATAATTTTTTTATTTGTAAAGAGAAATAAGCGAAATAACTTGTTGGACCTTGGATGTTGCCCTTAATGCAATAAATTTAATTTATTTTAATTAATTTTTATGACAGACACTTTTCCTTTCTCTTAGGCTTAGCTGAGGTATTTATAACAAAATGTTTTATATTGTTATTATGAATTATACTCATTTTTTGTATTTAATATTTTGATGCAGAACTAAATGATAAATAAATAAATAAATAAATAAATAAAAATCAATATTGTCTAGAGGGTGCTTTCTAATGTCACTCTCCGTGTACCGTTGAAAATTTTCTATGGAAGTAATCTTGGAATGGATATGACTTGAATACATTTTCATATACACTCCTGTATACATGTAAAAACTTGCAAAATAGCTTATTAACTACCTGCATATTTAAAAATAGAAATTCTAACGTATATAGGTACATTACGTTTTAAAAAATCTGAGGTACCTACAAAATCCAACAATGCCTTTTCTTAACAACTAACCAGTAACCACATTCGGTCCTACTTATATCTTCGCTTTTTTTGGAAACGCAAAAATGTGCATCGCCTACTTCAGAAGCTAGAGACCCTTTTCATTCATGCCTTGAAGTATCTAGGCAAAGGGATTAAGAGAGCATGAATGATAATTTTTTAAGAAACATCCAAGCAGGTATGTTGTGCGTATAGCAAACACAATGCTATTATAGGCATGTGTATGTCTCAGTAACTTATTCTAAAAAGTTTTTAGTAGTTTGTTTTGTAAGTTGAATAATTGCGTTTTAGACGAAAAAAATTTACTCGTATTTAAAGGTTTCGTCAAAGAAAAACACTAAATTAAAATCATTGGTATTGTTCAATAAATTGTAAGTTTAACACTGATTTTAATTGATAATAAAAAAATACGCCACCTACATAAATAATAATAAATAAATAATAATAAATAAATAAATTAATAAATAATAAAAAAGAAAAGTTAGATATAAAAATATATATTTAAAAAAAATTTAAAGAAACAAAACAACAAAATATTTTTTAAATTTGATTGTTTTTATTATCTCTTGATATGGTATACCACAGAATAAATCTACCATCTGATTCAAAGTCCAGGACCACCAAAGTCCAACACGAACAAAAAGTGATTTATTAATGTCCTATACTGAACATTTTGTGTAAATGAATATTAATTATTTATCACTGAAATGAACAAAACTTAAAAAAACATTTTTCCTTTTTATCTGCCAAAACGGCTCATTTGCGGACATAATATGTTTATTAAACAAAAAGGTTTGTTTCCATGTCTCCTACATCCCCTTAAAGTTTGTAGGTATGCTTTTGGGACACCCTGTATATTGCTTTTTGCAACCTGTATGTTATACCCTATTATTAGATAATATTATAATACAGATAGGTAAAAATTAAATAAACAATTAATGTTAATTAATAATTAATTAATTTCTGTCACAACCTCATCGATCCTTATTTTGAATATTTCTGGTTTCCTATTTTTATTACTTTACAGGTGGTGTAGGTAATTCCAAAAGAAGATATGATGAAGTATACATAGAGTCAAAAAAAAATTTTATATAGGTACCCTAAATATCGTAAAAAATATGGAGGTATACCGGGTGTTCCGCATAAAAGTCCTCAGCCTCGTATCTCGGCAACGGAAAGATATATTTTGATTTTGAAAAAAACAGATGATAGAGTTCATCTATGGTTTCGCCACGGAGTTCAACTTGATTTTGTTCAGAGCAAATTAGAGAAGGCGCTGAAGTCGAAAGAAATTTTTCGTTGGCAGGTACTTTGTAACAAGGTTTATCCGATACTTTGTTCAATTCTAAACAATTTTTGTTAAATGATTATTTTTCAAAAACTTAATAGTTTCAGAGATATCGGGCTCTTCATTTGGTGAGGCCCAAACTCAAGCGTATTTTAGAGTCTCGAATTATTACCTTATATAATGAAACAATAATTATCCAAGTCAGTTTAATAGCTATTTTTAAGGAATAGTGAAATAATATGTATTTCTATAAAATATGGCAAGAGTTTTTCTAACCGAAGAGTTAACCTAATTAATTTTGTATAATAATTCATAATTATTTGTACGCTTGTTCTGAAATAAATCCGGAATGTATGTATGTACAAAAAGAATTAGGTATTTAAAAAACTTTTGCCATATTTTACAGAAATACATATTACTTGACTATTCCTTAAAAAGAGCTATTAAATTGACTTGAATAATTATTGTTTCATTGTATAAGGTGATAATTCGAAACTTTAAAATAAAGTTGAGTTTGGGCCTCACCAAATGAAGAGCCCGATATATCTGAAACTATTAAGTTTTTGAAAATTAGTCATTTGGTAAAAATTGTTTAGAATTGAACAAAGTATCGGATAAACCTAGTTACAAAGTTCCTGCCAACGAAAAATTTCTTTCGAGTTCAGCGTCATCTCCAATTTGCTCTGAAAAAAATCAAATTGAACTCCGTGACGAAGTCATAGATGAGCTCTATCATCTGTTTTTTTTCAAAATCAAAATAGGTCTTTCCGTTGCCGGGATACGAGGCTGAGGACTTTTATGTGGAACACCCGGTATACCTACTACTTATATGAATGTACCGGGTAGCCAACTAAGAATGGACGCCGGCTGTATCTCAGAAACTACTTATCGTATAACTTTGTGGAAAAATATTAAAAAGTAAATCGGACAAGAGAAATCGCTGGAAATTATGTTCAAGTTCGTAGGATGACCGCTAGGGGCCGCAATTGCTATGACCAATCAGTAAACGGGATTTTTTTCAAAAATATGCCAAGCTAAGAGGTATTTTAAATAGTGGCATTGTAATCTTTGCAAAATTTGCAATCTTTTTTCTGTAACGCACTTTGCTTTTCTGAAAATAAAGTGGTGGAGGAAGATTAAACTTTATTTTATCCAAATAAGGATAACTCGGGTTTGGGTTAACAGAATTAAACAAACTAGAGCTCGCTTGAAAGAGCTTTTCTTACTGAATAATCTGCAATATATAGGTTACTCAATTTATTTTACCGTCGTAGCTAGAGGGCACTGTTTGACATCGTTATTGCGCGTTTTCATAAAAATTTTAAATGGAAGGCTATGTCTCTTTTTACATAGTTAAATAGAGCACAAAATTTTCAAAAAATCAGCTCAAACCGCAACTTTCTGTCTTTTACAAAGATTACTGTGCTACTATTTAAAATACCTCTCAACTTGGTATATTTTAGAGAAAAATCGCATTTACTGATTGGTTATAGCAATTGCGGTCCCTAGCGGTTATCCTACGACCTTGAAAAGAATTTCCAGCGATTTTTCTCATCCGATTTACTTATTAGTATTTTTTTTCCCAAAGTTATACGATAAGTAGTTTCTGAGATACAGCCGGCGTCCATTCTTAGTTGGCCATCCGGTACACTGAAACGGCTGAAAAAGTGTGGATGAAAAGCGTGGCTAACTTCACACAAATGCATACATGTAGATATACAAATACAGCGTCTACCTGTAGTACATTTCGAGAAATAAAAAACCATGAGATATCCCAAAACTGGGGTGAATTTTTTGCCCGGTAATCCAACCCCTATAGCCACTTACACGACTAATCTGCCACACCGGAACTGAAAAGCCAATAACCTGTGCGCATAAAAAACGGCACGTGACTTTCCCTCCTTATTCATTAAAAAAGGGAAGCGGCACCCCTCGGGTCGGCTTTTTGTGAACTAGGTGCGTCGGTCTGATAAATATAAAGATTATAGGGAGGGGTGCCGAGATTTTTTTTATAGAAGGGAGGGTTAAGTACCTGTCGTCGAGTTTTTTATGCGGCCAGGATGCCGGCATTGGCAAGGTGCAGAGGCAAGCGACGTGTTTAGCATTTTGTAAGCTGGTTAGGGTTAGTTTAAGGGGGACTTTTTATATTTTTTAGCCACGCCTGAGGGTTTTGTAAAATGGCGGTGCGGCGATTTAACAGCGCTTATGCTTATATCTCCTCTATTAGAGCATTAAAAAATAAAAATTATTTTTTTTATCCATATATTGTATACTATAGTAGTTATGTAATAGTGTTTAACGTTACAAGTCCAGATATTAGATATAGTACGAGTGATAGTATAGTTCGGAAAGTGTAAACGAGTAGTGTAAACTCCTAATGGACTTGTAGCGTATATTTTATTTCTTACTATCGCCGTTTTAAAATAAAAATTAATTATTGTAAATTTTAAAGCAATCATTAAAATAAAATCTCACAACTTTCAAATTCCATCACTATCTTAACAGCCTTGACATCCAAGCTGATATTAACATGACATTAACCTTCTTTTGAAGTATCATAATTTTCTCTGGTTGTATACTACTGCAGTGCTCAGAGGAAATTTTAAATGAATTCTCTAACATCGTAGCTTCACTGAAATGGGTAGAAAAGCATTATTTATATAGTTCTATCACAGAGTACACTCTGTGGTTCAACTAAATTAAAGCGGGTAAATGTCAACCATTGATTTAAACTCAAAAACATAGCTCGCTAATATAAACCCGGTAAAGTGTTGTTAGGAAGCAACATTACAGTATCAGGTACTGTAAAAGGAAATTATTTTAAGCTTTTTAATACGTTTTAGGCATTTTGGCTACTCTAATTCTAGGTTTTTCTTTGCTTATTTAATGTAGGTATCATACCAAAGTTTACAATAATTCCGTAAACTTTGGTAATAAGAACGTAAGTATATCTACTCCTACAGATAAAACGAATTTTACATGTTTTTCTGGGGGTATAAATGTTAAGATTTGAAGTATCTATATTTTGTTAGTGTTCTATTCTATGCAATATGTCATCCAGATACGGGACTGATCCCGGTACAAATCTGGTACTTATTATAAAAATAAATGTGGTTTAGTGTCCCAGTACCAGTGTTATGGTAGATATATTTTCGTTCATTATTTATGTCAATTGTCTTATTTGTGAAAATTTGCATGTCTTTTTAGTTGATTTCATAATTTTAGTATAAAAATATAGGTATTTTGAAAAATTGGAAGAGTTATAGGTACATAAGAGAAGCATTCTTCTAGCTAATAGATACTGGACATAATTTGTCCAGTAAAACAAACCAATTCTCAGCATCTTTACACTGAAAACCGTAAACGTTATTTTACATTAGGCTTCTGAGTCTTGTGGATTTCTAAAGTCTGCAGTATAAGTAAGTAGGCATATGAGAACCAAAATAAATTCTTAATTTTTTAAGTAACTCTAGGCAATTTCAGTGTTTGAACTGTCAACCACGAGTATTTTTGAAAAGAAATTTCGTGCACAAGTACTCGATTTCGATTTGTAAAATTCCAGCTTTCGTTTCAATATAAAAAATATCTGATGTTACATAAACAAACAGGGTATAAGGAATCGAAAACTTGGGATATGTTTTTTACGTAACTTACAACGTTATCTAATGTGGTACCTTTTGAATTATCCGAATTTCAAAAGGACGTACTGTCGGTATAGGTACGTAATTTAGTTTCAAAGTATATATAGGATTTGAAATCAGTAAAGAAAATCCCCTCACTGCGTCTAATTAAAACGAAAGCGATTGGCCCGATCAAATTTCTGTTTTGTAAGACCGATGTCCAAGCTCTACGAACTGACCATTCTCCACCCTCTACTTCGCACCCTCAAATCCAAATCATTTATTTACCGTATTTGCAACAAAAGTGCTGCGCCATATTTCTTATTTCACTGCGATAAATCATGAAATGGGGTTACGTACGTATAGGGTCCATTCTGGGGTAAAAAGCAATTTTTGCAATAAGAAAATACTCTCATGACTCACACTGACCAACGGTCAGGCCTATGGGGGATTTTGGTAAATAATTGCTGGAGGCTATTGAAATTGCACTGGAAAGATTATAAGGTCCTATTGTGTTAGCGTTCATCAGAGGCGGCCAATGGCCCTTGTCTGCAAAATGCGGATATTACATTAAATGCTGAAAATATAATTAATTGCCTCTTGATGTTTAAATCCATGAGTTCGAATATGGCTATTAATTTATCCAAGGGAAATGTAGAAAGGGTAATAAAATGAGGGTGTCAATATTAATATTTAGAGAGATACGGACGAGAATGTATTTGTACAAATTATAATAAAAATGTTGTATCAAACAAGATAAAGTAAAGACTGATATAGAACTGCAATAATATTATAGTGTTTACGAAAAATAAAAGAAATAATAAAATGCTACACCTATAAAATTATGTATAACAACAACAAAGTAGATAAAAATTATAAATAATGTTATGCCTAAAAAATAAAACTATAAACTCTTAAACTATCAAACATCAAACACTGTAGAAAAAAACATAACATTTAATATAAGTATTAAAACAAAATAAATACAAGACTACTTGTTACATAAAAAATCACATCCCATTATGTAGGTATTAAATTTACTTATTTATTTACGATATTATTTTATTATTGTGTATACGTCAATCGTCAATTTGTATAATGATTCTTGATTCTATTGCAATTATTTTTTCCTCTGTGATTATTACCATAAGAACGTATACAGGGTGTTTTCTTTAAGTAATCTGAAATACTGAAAAACCCAGTTAGTGATTATATGACAATTTTTTTTATGATGATTTATCACCTTGTTTAATCATTTTTTTACCTTGGCAGACTGTTATATATACCAATTTTTTCAGCACTATATCAGGTAGTTACTTTAATATTTTCATGAAAAAAATGTACTCCATCGCTGCACTGAATTTAATATTATGTACGAAATGTACCCAGTACCTATTTCATATTACTTAGGAAACACATTGTATATGCAGCACTTACTTTTTCATCAATTTCATATGGGGTATCAATTGCTAAAAAAACGACTGGATTTTATTTGAATATTTTCTTATAAGTAATTCAATATTTCCAAATACTTTTTTGCAGAAGAATAAAAATACATAGGTATACCTTATATACGGATTCTCAAATAAAAATATATGTTCAATTTGGAGACAAGAACGGGTCGATAGTAAGTAAAATGTATATTAAACTTAGAAAAAGACCGGGGCATGAGTGGGCTGAGGTATCAATATCTATGGGTATGAGAAGCTACACGAGTGACAGAGGTCAGAGATGTGACCACAGAGGTATCTGTGGGTATGGCTCTCAGCTGTGTTCAAATAACGAATTAGGAGAAATTTTCCACTATTATGTTATTTATCTTTGTTTTTCTAAGTATTTGCTATTTATCGTATCGCAACTTTATCTATGAATTAAAGCATAATAATATTTTGTGGTAATAATAATAATAATAATAATAATAATAATAATAATAATAATAATAATAATAATAAATAATAATAATAATAATAATAATATTAATAATAATAATAATAATAATGTATACCTATATGGCAATAATATCTTGTATTTTTTATACAGTGAGGATATAAAGTCCGTCCCCCCCCTCTAACTTTTGAACCACTGGGTAGATTGTGATAAAATTTGGAACGATAATATATGACTAAACTCTGCAGTTTTTGACATATCAATGACAGCTCTGAATGTCAAAGTGACAGCTGGACGCGCAATAGGAAAATTTTTTAAATGGAAATGGGGGTCGAGTGGGGACTCATTTTGAAGCTATTTTTATGCTCAAAACATCCCCTAAATTTGAGAATATTTGGTTCAGTAATTTCCAAATAAATCAGTTTATAACCTAATCTTTTTACCACATAATCTTTATAATAGAACTTACCCATGGAACATTTATTTGTCAGGAGGTTCTTGGAGGTCATTTTCAACATATTTTGAAGTAACACGTGTTTTCTAAATTTGTTTCTGCCTCTAAAACTCCTTTTTTTTTTAGGTTTAATTTAAATTACTTCATAATTTTTTAATTTAGGTTATTTTAGGTTAGGGATGGTTTATTGTTATTTGTTTACTTTTAATTTTTGTTCTGCTTTGAATAATTTACAGTAATTTGTAATATGTATGCAAAAAAATTATATAACAGAAATCGATATTACTGGTTTTTATTTGGAAATTACTGAACCAAATGTTCTCAAATTTGGGGGATGTTTTGAGGATAAAAATAGCTTCAAAATGAGTCCCCACTCGACCCCCATTTCCATTTAAAAAAATTTTCCTATTGCGCGTCCAGCTGTCACTTTGACATTCAGAGCTGTCATTGATATGTCAAAAAATGCAGAATTTAGTCATATATTATCGTTCCAAATTTCATCACAATCTACCCAGTGGTTCAAAAATTAGAGGGGGGGGGGACGGACTTTATGTCCTCACTGTATGAACTTCCTACTTAAACAGAACACAAAACTATCCATTTTACTTTAAATACCAATGTCGTTGCATGACAGATGACTGACAGTCTGTGTCAGTTATCTTGAAGTAAACAGTGCGACCCATTGGGCAAAATTTTTACTAATTTCATTTGTTCTTTTGTACGTTAATTTGTGACCATTTTCAATATATCTACAGAGGTCGGGCTCTTTTTCTTTATACTTAATGGTACACATGCTAGACAACCATTGAAAATATTTATTCATATCAATTAAAAATAAAAAAACATTAGATATAGGTACCAAAAAACATTTTTTCCAGGATACTTTCATTAGCTGTGAAGAAGTTATATGCAGGAAGCAGACTAATATCTACCCTCACTGTACAGTGTGTCTAAGACAAGGATGAGAAGTATGGGGATCTCGGAAACTAAAAGAGATACCTACATCGTTGGTTAAATTGGGAAAAGTTGGGCAATTTACAAGAATTCCTTCCCTTAAGTAGAATCAGGGTGAAAACCAAAAATGTGCATTGGTTGCAAACGTCCATAGCTCGTTTATTATATAAAATATACATTCATCCAATTTTTAGGTCAAGGACAGCTGTCAGCAAGGACTTCAAAATTGCGGTCTAAAACAATTTAGGCCTACTAGATTTTGCGCAAGCATACTCAACTTTTGTTTTTTTATGAACATCATATTGGATTTGGATGGATTTTAGAGATTTTAGATTCAAAAACGAAAAAAATATAAAACTTGTTTAGAGTAATTCCAATTACTGCATCTTTAACTGCTAGACGTAATTCCTCTGGAGTTTCATACGATCTTGCATACACTTTGTCTTTTAAATAACCCCACATAAAAAAGTCCAGTGGAGTGAGGTCCAGAGACCTAGCAAGCCATCTCATTGGACCTCAGTTTTGAACATATTATGTTCAAAACTGAGTAATACATGATTAGAAAGCACACTTTAGGGAGTTTTCAAAAATCCAAAAATCCAATATGGCGCCTATAAGGAAAACAAAAGTTGAGTATGCTAGCGCAAAATCTAGTAAACCTAAATTTTTTAAGAGACCAATTTCCTTGCTAAGGATGAAAAGAGTTATTTTCATCCTTATCTCAGACACACTGTGTATAAGATTATTAACAATTTTCCACACTTTAATAGGAAATAGTTTAGGAAGTCGTTGAAATATTCATGTGTATTAAAAACGTATATTATTTAAAAAAATTTGATAGGTGTATGCAATTTTTATAATATTTAATTTAATTTTTATGCTAAGGAATCTAGTTTATATAACAAAACATAAATAGTTCTTATACATCTAGTCCTCAATCTAAATCTATAATGGCAGAAAGTCAGAAGTCAGAAAAACAGACAATTTTTATCAAAAGGGTAGAAGCATTGAGAAATGACTGATTTTATAATGTTACTGTTCATGGAGTCAATATTCTGTAGGCAAGTCAAATAAAGAAATTAATTTAAATTTGTCCAAACTGAAAATTTTAAAGTGTACAGCACTTGAGAATTAAGATTTGGGACTCGAGGCGGTTTTGCGGAAAGCGAGGCAACAACTGCACATGTCCACGTGCTGATGGGGTCAAATGTCGCTGGTTTTGTCGACAGCGGAAGTAACTAAGAGGTTCTACCATTATAATGTACGTTAACAGGGAACAGCAGATTTTTTCTGCCTCCCCATTCATGAGGTACACCTATTGAAATTATAGAGGAATTAGCAGTGGTGGTACTACTGAGAAATCGTAAGGTATAGTTTTTGGATAAGTAAATACATAATTTAATAATGTGGGGAAATAGGAAATAACAAATACATAGTAATGTCTCTATTTCTTAGTTTTACTATATGAAAAGTTATATATTTATTAAGACAGCCAGTGCAGAATAATGCCGTTCTATTGAGCTATTCTATAGGATGTTACAATAATACAGAAAGGGAGATTGGGTTAAATTTTTTCACATTTCCAATAATGTAAAGTTTGTGTTTTGTTTACATATAAATATTACTCTCATATAATACATGATGTTATCTTTTAACTACTGGAACAAGATTATGCACGACGAGACTTCGATACTTTGCAAGACTCTCGCAGAAGATGCGAGACGAGATGAGACTAGGGGCTGCGAAACGAGACTCGATACGAGACTTAATATTTCATCGGCAAGACGAGACGAGACTTTATGAAAGTCTCGTCTCGTTGGTCTTGTGTGCAACATTAACAATAAGTTGAGGTTATATGAAGATATGCCGTGGTAATTCAATGTTGGTCGGTGGATGTTGCACGCAAAGTAGTTGTTTGCGACATATCTTAAAAATGATGTTATTCCTTAGCATACCTAGGATAATAGGAAACGAGGAAATATAAAACTTTATTGAACGGTTAATTAATTGACGAGGATCTAAATTATGATTTAACATCCTTCAAAATATAAAATTCAGCAAAATAGTTAGTTCTCAAAATTTAGTTTTGTGGACAAAAATTATTTTTAAACATAAAACATACTGATCGTAGTGCATGGTGCATTCCTTTCTTAGATTACAACCTTTGAACACACACAGTAATAATAAAGGACTGTTGCCACTTAGATAATGGCGATGCCACAACGAAAGTAAGATGTATCAAATAAGTTGAGGTAATTTGAATATATGCCGTTGTAATTCCATGCATATTGCACGCAAAGTAGTTGTTTGCGACATATCTTAAAAATAATGAAGTTATTCCTTTGCGTTATTTAATAATTTCATCAATAATTTATCTCGTAGTTAACTTTTTATATAAAAAGAAAGATATGCATCAAATTATATACAGGGTGGCCCATTTGGACTTAGGACACCTCTGTAAAATGGATATTTTAAGTCCGATTTTGATGATTTTTTTTTAGGTTGTTACTCATGGAAAATTGCATTTTGTGGCAAATAGACAGATTTCTTTATTTCATGGGTTACTTGATCTTCACAACGTATTTTGGGGCATAAATTAATTTAGTGAGAATTGTTATTAATATTCTGTACTTTAGGATGAAATTTGGTACAGAGCTATTTGAGGGGGCGCAGAATACAGTGGCGTACTTAGTTTTCGTCTAAAAAAATCGCTAATACGATTTCTCGAAATTTCGCCCCCAAAAAAATTGCAAAGTAGGCCTTGATTTGTGTAACAGAAATCTGTCTATTTGCCACAAAATGCAATTTTCCATGAGTAACAACCTAAAAAAAAAAAATCATCAAAATCGGACTTAAAATACCCATTTTACAGAGGTGTCCTAAGTCCAAATGGGCCACCCTATATATAAAGCAAATATACATATAAAGAAAGATCTCTTCCGTGGACACGTAATAAATATAACATCGTCGTATATCTACCTAGGGGTTACATTTACATCCTCAACTCTCTTTCGGGAAATGATATGTTCTACTATATCCAAGGCCAAACAAGCAATTAGTGCTGTACTGTCTGTTATGGTCAAAACTAAAATTAACTCTTGGTCTTCAAGAATCCATCTGTTTGAATCACTAGTGCTTAGCGTTATGTCTAATTGTACATCAATCTGGGGTTTGAGGTATACTGACAGCCTTGAGCAAGTACAGACAAATTTTTTAAAAAGACTGTTGCTACTCCCTTTGAATACGCCTGACTACGTAGTTAGATTAGAATGCGGAAGAATCAAAATCATGTATAATGTTTTCAAATGGTCACTCTCCTGGCTTGAAAAGGTTTTGAGAATGAACGACTCACGTTTACCGAAAATTTGTTTAAAAAGACAACTTCAACTCACTGACTGCGATCCTAAATATAATTGGGCTTTACAACTTAAAACAACTTTCTCTTTGCTAGACGCTGAAGACGTTTGGAACAACCTATCCCCTATAACTTTAAAAAAACAAGAAGATTTTCTCTTATCCAAATTTCGTAAAAACCTGTTTGACTCAGATTGTAATCTTATGGAACGTACCACATTTTTGCCATTATATAATTACTTTTCCAACAGACAATTCGTTAAACCGTATTTAATGTTGAATTTACCCATTCAAATTACAAGAACCATTGCTCAATTACGCGCTTGTAATAATATTATGATTAAGTTTAGTTATAAAGGTTCTACTTATAACAAAAACCCTAATGACATTTGTACTGCCTGTAATACAAATGAATTCGAAACAATAAACCATATCCTCTTTGACTGTCCTATTTACTGTTCTATGAGGACCCCAGGTTCTGACTCAATTCTACTAAATTTTAACTCCTTCATATAATGAATGAATAATTCATTTAATTTCACCCTTTGCCTCCTATAACTATTCGACTTTAAAGTTATATTGTCTCGTTTTCTTTCTTTCATGTATTTTTTAATTGTTTTTTCTAATAACATAATTGTAATCTTTCCAGACTCTTGCTATAAAATACTGTATTTTCTTAAGCAATAAAGTAATAATAATAATAATAATATAAAGAAAAATATGCAATGTTATATTTTATTTACGACCCTATATGTGACGCCTCTGTCCCAACTCCAGTCCATCCTCCACGTGCTTTGTCACCTCGTGGCTCGTTCCTCATTCAGTTCCGTATTTTAGGGAAACGTTTAAAAATAGGGGAAACAACCGAAAATCGAATAAATTATGAGCACATGTGGAGGCACTTAGTTTTTACGCACGTTGAATTTTGAATGGAGGAAAAAACGGAGAAAGGTTAATCTGGTTAAGTAGGGAAGTGTGTTTTACACATTATGGCTGTCCCTGAATGGATGGGACTTGACGTATGGGTGCTGGTATTTGAAACAGAAGCTTACAATTGACCATATGGTAAGAAAATTAAGCATTTATAGCAATTTTACAATAACAGTATAAAAATATAAGCATAATTGAAATTTACAAAAAAAAAAAACAGACGGGGAAATTTGGTGGTAAGATGAGTGAATGTAGTTTATCAAATTTTTTCACTGTAGTTCTTGCACTGTATCTATTATTGTTGTAATTTTATCAATATTAGATTTGAGGAATGGGCGTATAAAGTCAAATATTTTATTTAATATGTATATTAAAGAGACTTTTATAAGTCTTTACACCTTATTATTCTGCATTTCTGACAGATTCAATCCCAATATTTCAATAGCTGTATCTACTAAAAATAGTTTTTGCACAATTGCAATGGTGCTTTTGGAAACAGAACGACCTAATCAATTATTGCTTTGCATTTTAATGAAAATATCTCGTATTATTGGTATATTACGACACTTTTTACTTGGTTTTAATTATATCATGATGTCTGATTATCACAAAGTAATGACTTCCACTACTTAATGTTTATTCCATAATTAATGTTCTTTCAATTAATTATTATTGGGTTTATTCTATTTTGGAACATGATCCAATAGCTCCAACGCTAAAAAAACTAAAGAATGGGTATAGATAATTTTATAGCTATATACTGCTTTTGCCAATGATAATAAATTAAATTTATCATAATTTTCAGGATCTTGCTTACAAAAATTTTCTGTTTTACTATATTCTAGGGATGCTTATGGAACAAGTTTTAAGGGTCCATTCACTGTAGACTTGACAGACATGAATTCGGGGTCGGGTTGAGAGGTTGGGTAGCCGATGGGTGAAGACTTACTTATTCCCACAACCGAATTATTTAGATTTCGGAGGTGCACGTAAAGTCGAAGTAAAAAGGCACATGGAAACAAAGTTAGCCCTCATTGCAAGGGTACCGGATTTGTCTTATAATTGCAACAAAATTTCTTTTTAATGTTATAAATTATATATCACCGGAAAGATCAAAAGGTAAACTAGATCCCTATAGTAGCAAATTTTTGTTTAATACATGTATTTTAGAGAAAATAATTTTTGAAAATACGCTATTTTAGTACAAGATTGTTTGCCTGGAATTTTAAAAATAAAAAGAATTGCCAAAAATTACTACTACAGGAATTTAGATTAAAGTCTTATCTTTCAATACTTTTTTACTAAAAGTCGCTATCTTTCATAGTTTTTTTATAATTAGACACGAGACGAACGCCGATTTTGGGCTTATTTCGGACCAGTGAATGGACTCTTAAGAGATTTCTCAGTATTTTACTTTAGCCCCTGAAATAAACATTTCAGTAACTATAGTACATACAAGGTATTAACATTAATGCGTTTTTACAAAGACATTGTAAAGCACGGACCAATTTATTATTTTCGAAATTTTTATTTATTTTATTCGTACAAAAATATTTAGAATCACTACTGTATTGATTATTATTTACTTTCTGATATAATTAGCAAAATTTTTATTTTATTTATATTTTATATCATTTCATTAAATACTTATTTCACATATTTTAATATGTGACAGTCGTGTTGCTACTTCATGTGCCCCAAAGAAGCAAATACATTTTACGGAACGTCAGCAAAGTTAAAATAAAATTTCCATAGTTCTTATAATCGATTATGAACTCATCTCATCCTGTATATAAGAACTTATATTACTTATTAAAGTATTAGGTATATACATTTTAAATTTAAAGCAAACTATAGTTCGTAATAGTATAAAAATCATACAACAACTTGGTAATAAGAATAAGTAATGAAAATAGTGGTAAATAAACTGGAGTTGGTTATTCCTAAATAAAGCACAAAATAATATTTTACAAATGCATTTATTTGGTTTTAGCACTATTAAATTATAATACCCACATTTATAATACATGTTTTTGATTGTTTGCTCAGTTAATACTAAAACACCGATATTTACAAATCAGTCTTAGCTCATGGCCCCAAATATAATACATTTTACAAAAAATATGACATAAAAGAGATAATAAATACATTTAAAAAAATATCGCGTTTTTTACGAACTAACTTTAAACAACTTACATCATGGTCAAATTCATAAATATACAGGGTGATTCAGCTAACCCGTTCGTTAAAAGTTGAAGGATTTGGATACGTGGGTTTACGGAGTTTTAATCATCTGAAGTATTTCAGTTTTTCTGGCGTTTTTTGGGCTATGGTTAGGTGGGCCAGCGAGCTTTCAGATTACGTGTACCTAGTTTCATATTTTATTAATTACAGGGTGTTCAAAAAATAATTTGATTTTGACTAATTTCCCAAGTAATTTTTTTAATGCAACACCCTGTATTTTATTCCTCTATGTGATAGAGAATAAAATGATCTTTCAATCTGTATTAGGATTCCCTATACCTATCTGTTACAATTTCCTTGCTATCCACGTATCTACTTTCTATACAATAATTTTCCATTTCCTTGAACTGCTTGTGATTAGAGGGACACGAGAAAATTAAACGAAAGTTAAAGTCACGTTTAAGAGATTGATGAATAAGGCACATTGTTTTAATTTCCAGGGTATTCAGATCTAAAGGGAAATATCTAAAAAACTATTAATTTTTCGTATAGGTTGTGCCACATTAAAAAACGTAGATTTCAGCATAGAAGAAAAAAATGTAAAAAACAGGGTATTCCATTTAAAATAAGAAAGTTGATAGCCATTTCCGGTATAACCGGAAGTGTCAGAAAAACGGAAATACTTCAGATCAATAGAACTTTCTCGAAAACCCCCGTATCCAAATTGTCAAAAAATATTCCAATGGGAAGTCCTTAAGCTTTTAATGAACGGGTTAGTTGAATCGCTCTGTATATGTAGTATAAAAATAAAAAAAAACATACAAGTCATGAACAAGTCGTTCAGCGGCGTACTTACGGGATGATCCCTCAATTGGTCTCGGAAACAACTAAACAATGAGTGTGTGTTTGATAAAAGTGTATATGTATCATTACCTTGCATAATTAAAATTAACATTCCCTATTCATTATGATTTGTTTTTTATTCTATATTTATATATGTCAGATTTTTTAAGGCAAGTTTGCGGCTTTTGTGGTACGCCACCGTTAACGTTGATGGTTTTAAAACCCGTAATCTTTTTGCAAACATAACTAAAAATTAAATTGCACAGTTGCATACATAATTAGGTCAGTTATAACCTGTGGACGCTGACTAGACATTGAAAAGACCATAAAAAACAATATATAAACACTACATAGGTATAAAGAAAAAAATTACATAACTTAAATCTATATAAAAGTATCAGTCTGGAAGAAGAAAGCCTAGGAATGAGGACTAGTGGCAATATGTACAAAGAAAGAGAATTTATCTCCGCATTCCGCCCCACACATGTTGCAAGTGAACGGGTTATTGAAACCATGATAGCCCATGTGCATGGTGTGGAGCACTGGGTCTCCAAATTTAATGTTACAGTAGTGACAAGGAAAGTCATCCTTATTGTTATTATTCGAAACATCTTCTTCCTCCTTCTGGTCGACGGTTTCGTCCTTTTGCATCTGTTCCTCTGCCTCCTGCACCACTTCGACGTTGCTGAACATGGTGGTCTCTTCTTCATCATCTGAAGAAGTGTCCTGAGTTGGAGCGCGCTTGTAAGCGCGTCCTTTGCGACGATTCTTAAGAACAGGTTGTTCTGGTTTGCTGAGATCTAGAACTTCAGGTTCAGCTTGCGAGGTTCCCGAAGCTTCCCCCGCGTTTTCTTGGGGCGGAAAAAAACCAGTTTGACCATTAGCGATCTGCTCCAGGTTGTGTATGAGTAATGGGTTGGGCATGGGCGCGGAGAAACCAGGGAAGAAGGGAAGTCGTGAGAAAGGCAGCTGCAGCTGCGGCGTATTAAACATCAATTGACTGAGAGGATAAGGCAAAGCTTGTTCAGGGTTATTTTCTTGCACAACTCTTTGCTCTTGGGTTTTTAACTTGGGACCTCTGCGCGTGCCGTAGACATCGATTATTGGGACAGGGTTTGGCGTGCCATCAGGATTTAGTACCATGGCGGGCTTGTGCTCATACTTGCGAAGATGCACTTTTAAAGAATGACAGTACTTTGTAATGTAGGTACAATCGGCGCAACGGTATTGGTATACAGTAGAATGCGATTTTAGATGCGAGTTAAGCATAGACTTATTTACACAAGTGTAATTGCACTGGTCACACTTGAAAGGCTTGGAACCAAAGTGGTTTCGGAGATGGTACTCCAAGTGGTGCTTGTATTCTGTGACGAACGGGCACTGGGGGCATGTTAGCAGTTTATCAGGTTTAATGTGGGTTCTAATGTGACTCCAATAGGCCAATTTTGTGATAGCTACAAAGTCACATTGCTTGCATTTAAACTTTTTAACTTTACCGTGTGAATTTACTTTTGGTACTCTTAATTCTCGGTCGTCGTATTCATCGCCATCGTTGTCGGATTTGTTTTCGTCTTCACCAGAGTATTCGCTCGTTTTCGGAGATACGGGGGGCGATGCCAAATTACGATTTTGTTTCAAGGCAATTTCCAAGCTCCTCAAGGGGTCTGTGAGGGTAGTATATGTTGATGACCGAGAATGGGAGGGACCTGCTACATCCGGTGAAGCGCACGTAGTTAAAGTAGATTGAAAATCTATATCCCCGGATTTAACCCCATTATCTGTGTTGGCCCTGGTCGATGTCAAAGTATTTCTTTCAAAGGCCATTTGCAAGCTCCTCAAGGGGTTTGTGTGGATAGAATATGTTGATGATCGAGAACGAGAGGGGCCTGCTACATCCGATGAAGCGCACGGAATTAAAGAAGGTTGAAAATCCATATCCTCGGATTTAGCCTCATTATCTGCGTTGGCCCTGGTCTGGTTATCTTGATCTTTGGGCGACGTCATGGGTTCCGAGCAGGGTGGCGTTAACAAAGGGATGTGATCGTTATAATTATGTTGTTGGATCATAGCTGAAGGTTGATTGATCCCCACAGTGGGGATTGGACAATATTTGGGTTGGTGAATTGGCGGGATCATGAGACTAATAGATCTAGAAGATTGTGGAATGTTTTCGCTGTGGTCACTTCCTGGTGACGAGGAATGGAAGTCACTTCCGGAGTGTATCCCAGAGTCACTTCTATTTTCATGGTCCATCGGTTCCTGTTTCTGTAAAAAAAATAAATAAAGTAAGTATATAAAGTAACGTTAAATAAATAAACTAAGTAGTAAAGTAAGTTAACTTTTCTCATAGTGTCCTTTATGCTACATTATGAAATAATACACAACCATGAAATGATCTCATATTACACCGAGATATTCTGGTTTTGCCTCGGATATTACTTCGATTCGAATTACCTCGATAGAACTTCGAGGTAATTACTACCTCGAAGTTCTTAGGATTATCACTGTGTATGTAAATTTACCCCGTGAACTTTTCTCTTCATGTGTAAGAAGCTCATAAATATATCTTTTCAATTTATTTATTTTAGTGGTGCAAAAACGCTAAAGTGATTAGATAGGCACAGTCTTATTAACTGTTCTTTGAAATGGTACTTCAGTAGGTACTATTAAATGAAGGAATTAGAAAGAAAACCAAAATTTCATTTTTAATGTAACCTCAAGTGTTTGGGTTGCAATAAGGGGTCAAGATATTCTAAATTAAAAAGATACCCCAAAAATTGTTATGACAGTTAACGGTATGTTTACCGCAGCATTTAAGAAATTATAGATTCCAACAATGTAATTTTGTACTGGGGGGTGTTCCATTTGGAGAAAACTAGAGAATTGATTGATAATACTTCCGGTGAAACGGGAACATATTAATTTATATGTTAATAAGTGGCACTTGATGAAGGTACCTATTTTTAATACATCAAGTGAAAAAAAAAAAAAAATAATAAATACAAATTGGTTATAGGATGAGCCTGTTACACACTATATAAACACCGGTAAAAGGTAATAAAAAAGTGAAATAAAAAATGTATATTTATGCAAGAACGCCATTGTTTTGAGAATTAAAAGACAGATTTGCGTAACACGAAGCTACGTTAAATTAAAAATAGACATAGTAATCAAAATAACATGTTTGTTTATATTCTGTTTTTAAGAAAAGTGCCACAAATATGCCACAAAAATAGTAGCTCTGGAAACATAATATCCTTTGGTCTATTTTTAAGCTAAACAACATAAAAAAACTAGGGCATTGTTTATCTTACATATGTGTTTTTCAGTTACGAAAAAAGCGAACGGACAGAACACTTACCGGCAATGCTGAATGAAACTGCCATGGGGGAGGGGGCGATGAAGGCTCCATCATCATGTTGGTCTGATATGCTTCTGAAGGGCGAGGAATGCTGCTACCTTGCATATAGGTCGAATCCACCTCGTAGGGTCCTCCTCCTTCTCCTCTCATCTCATAAAGACAAGTGATTCCTGCAATTAGCGCACAGGTTTTCAACGTATATTCTCCATGTATTACAAATGTACACTTTAATTTTAAAAACTATTCGACTGCCACTGATAACGTATCAATCGATAAGGTAGGTTGAGAAAAAACGGATAAAATGTCTCCGACTATGTGTGTAGATAGTAATCCAACGATAAAAATAATGTCACTTGAGTACTCGAGCACAGGCATTTGGAAATAGTGATACACAAAACAGTTCACAGTGATCATGCGACCAACTACTTAGGCGTACCGAATCAAACTAAGTTCATGCTTGTTGACCGATCCCTAGGATAGTTCGGCCAGTCATCCCCCACCCCCATACGCTGTGAAGTCACCCCTCCCACTCTACCCCTACCAACCGGAGCTTTCTAAAGCTCTGCGATTTACGAGATATATTATTATCCCCATATAGCGAAAGCTTTATGCCAGATTAAAAAAGTAATCGTTATTTTGAGGAATAGAATAATAAAATCTCTAATAAAACGGATATATTGAAATGTATATGGTCGGTTTAATGGAGGATTCATATAAAAAATGTATTAAACTTTAATATCGTCGCCGGCTTTTTGATATCGTTGATGTTGGCAATATAAAACCGTTATAATATTTTTTTTGTTCAGCAGAAAATGGGAACTCATTTATTTATAATTGCGCTTTTGCCTGAAATTGGTGCTCGATTTATTACTGGTATTTATTGTTTGATACGATGAAGTTGAGGAAGAGAACGCGAAAAATACAAAAGATTTTTTTGATTTAGTTTATAGACAGATTAAAAATGATACATTTTTCGTATTACCTCGAATTGATGTTCTTTTTAATATGTAAACAGTAATAGTAAATTATTTCGATATCGTGTCAGCATCTTTAAAAGTTTAGTAGAAATGTTGTAGTAGATATTATTTCCGACAAACAGATCAGTCACAAGCTGTTTTTTTTCCTTGCAAAAATAGATGATTTTGAAATTCTCTGAATCTATTTTTGGTGTGCATATAGTAGGACAAAATAAGGTTTTTTCCATTAATTTTTTTAGAACTACATGGTTAGCCAAATTATTTATATTATTATAGTAAACAGTATAATACATGAAAAGACATTAGCTCAAAAGTCACTTCTTGTATAAGGCGCAGGCGCTCAGGCGTGAGTAGAAAATTCAGGACTGAATCTGAGTCCAGCAAACAATATATATTTTATATAATTTATTTAACACTTTTTAAAGAGAGTTTAGCTTCTGTAATTCAAATGCAAAAATGTATTCATACGATTTTGACAGTTATATCTGCTATTACAAATTCAGTCACAGCAATTTTTTATTACTGACCAATTTTATTGGAAATTAGATTTAAACAAATAAAATGATAACAGACTAATAATTCTATAATAAAGCAGTGCTTCAGAATGTCTTTCAAAAAATAAACACCTTATTAAAAGAAAATAAAATATTAATTTAAATATTCAACTATTTAACAAAAATATAATATATTTTCTATTTTTCTTTTCTGAAGACGCTACAGAAATTTTTAGTATCTAGGCGTGATTGTTACTAAAGATATTAAAAATGTAATATTCAATGCAGAAGTAATATCATCAGTAAGTGATTATCAAAAAGTTCTATGAAATATTTTAAATTTAAACGGGCATGTTTACTTTTTCCATGGTCAAAAATAAAGCTGTCGAGCCTATTTTGCATTGCTATATTGTAGCCAGATAATTAAAACCCAACTGTAACGAACCCTTTCTAAAGGCTTCAAGAATATTTATGCAAATTCTACCTGACTTTCTTTTAAGGAAATCTCGGTATGACCGGAGTTCTGGGTATTTGTAGAAATTTGCATTTTAGCATTTTTATGGCCTTTTACTCTTTCTTTAGCCTGGTTGACAGCCCCATCGCAAAATTTACAGCCCATTTAAAAACACATGCACAAAATTAACAAATAGGTACTTACCGAAAAGTCCAAGTCCTGTAGGAGATTTCACTGCATACACCACTTTTAGCACTTGGAGTTGCGGGATATTAAATCACGAAGCGTGTTTTATGGAAACTTGAGGTTTTATGATAGAAACAAAATAGGCGTACGGTATTCATATGTTTTAGTCGTAGGGGTTGACTGACCAACCCCCACCACGTCCTTTCTACCCCTGTTAGACCTGATTTAGTAAAAGTTCTGTGTCGTGCTCCGCAAAAACTGCGTTTTTCAGACTTTCACGTTAAAGTAATTGTTTGCTCAATAAATAATCACCTACCAGGTCTTTATAGTTTTCAACTTGTTTTTGAGAAATGTCCAATTAAATAATCATTTGCCGTTTAAAGGCATTCCAAAGAAAATTTACAAATGACGTGTATTTCCTTTTATTTTTTTGCTATAATTGTAACTTAATTACTTATTAATAACTTGCCTAATGAGACTATTCGATTTTTAAAGAACTTCTGCCTATTGAAAACTGATTTACAGAGTTTCTCTTTTACGATGGAAAAAATTAAAATGACTGAACACAAAATTGCCCCATCATAACTAATTAAAATTATTGATTTTATTAAACCATGAACAGAGTGTCTAGTTTACATTGTCTTTGAGGGATATCTTGATATCATTTTTAATGGGAAAATGTATCATTTAACTGAGATATGAGGGGTGCTTAAAAATGGCAAATTATCAATTTCACCTTGTATCTCAGAAACTAAGAGGGCTGTGGAAATTATGATTGTGGCATCTGTATTTCTCAAGAAAGTATGCGGAGTCACGAAAACAGCAACCCTGTATCTTTACTAATAACCGAGATATCCTTCAAAGACAACGAAAACTGCACACTATGTACATGGATATTTAGATATTTAAGAATGAAGCAGTAAATATAATTTTTTTTTATATTTATTTAGGACTTCAGTCAAAGAAATTAAGGTAACGATGTATTATAATTATTATTTTTTTTCACAGAGTGATTATTTCTCATATACCAAGGGTTATTTCCATTCCATACCTATATTATAGGTAACCACAAAAACATAAACTTCATTAGATCAGCATACCTAACTCATAACATTTAAATAACTTCAATAACAAGGTATTCACACCGTTGGTTTAATTTTTCTGGCACAATACCCAACAAAAAAATATTAAAAAAACGATACACCAGGTACACAAAGAAATAATTTTTAACAAAAAAAAAACCGACATAGTTAAACACGATGTTACTATTAACATAGATATAGTGGCTATCTACTGTATCTACTTACCTATGCATCAAAAAATGACGAATAAAAGTGTACTCGATTGAATTTTTCAGGGAAAATATTAATGTCCAAATAATTAATATTTATATTTTTGTAAATATACATTTTGTTTTCGTATATCTACGTTGAAAAGTAATGTTCGGTATTAGGTCCATAATATATGATTCATCCTAAATTTTAATAAAAAACATGTTTCTAGTTTCTATTTCTATACTTATTTAAAAAATAAATAATTAACCTGCAGTGTGTCTACTTTTAAGTGTATACAAATCGAAAAAAGTTTATTTTGTGAGATATTTTCAAAAGCCTTAACAAAAGCTTAAAACCATCCGTTATATTACTTAACGACCAAATTGAAACGAATTCATCTCCTTTGCTAAATTTATTTTAATACCCTTGATTAAAATAGTATCATAAACCTTTTAGCCCAGAACCCTACTTCCTTGAAATCTCAATATCCCACAAGTAAAATAATAATTTCAGATACCTGTACTTATATAAAAACTGTTCTATTATTTGTAAGTTCTAGTTTTAATACACTCATCTGAAGAAGCCACTGTGTGATGAAACAATTGTTATGTTAACAAATTAAAGTGAAAATTTCTTTAAAACTGCAGTAGTTTTATTATTCAGTGGCTTAACAAAAGCCTTAACTTTGTTGGAAATGTTTTCAAAAAACGCCCCTTTTGACGTTATTACTTTTGTCAGAATGCAAATCCAGGGACGGGTACGACTTTTTTTATTCCCCCGATTTGCACAACAACCATTTAGCGATTTTTTTAATTAAAATCTAATACAACAGCGCTAATCAGGACCCGTAAAGATCCTCATTTACTAAATTTGAACAAAAAATATAGAAGGTTGGGAAGAGAGTTGGGAAAATAAATCCTTATTTTGCCCAACTTTAACACGGTGTAGATCCGAACACCCTCTATATTTTTTCATCAAATTTGGTAAATGGGGGTTTTTACTGGTCCTGATTAGCGCTGTTATATTAGATTTTAAATAAAAAAATCGCTAAATAGTTTTTGTGAAAATCGAGGGTATAAAAAAAAATCGTAGCCGTTCCTGGATTTGCATTTTGACAGAAATAATAACGTCAAAAGGAGCGTGTTTTGAAAACATTTCGAACCAAAAAAGGTTTTTGAAAATATCTCACAAAATAAACTTTTTATCGATTTGTATAAGCTTAAAAGTAGACACGATCTATACACAGATTTAAAAATTAGTCAACTGATTTTTTATAAACAGGATGCTAGTTTAAAAATATATATTGCAACACATTTCACAAGCATTTTTGTCACATTTTATATACACATATCTATTTGTCTTCTAAAGAATTTTAAAAATATACTTAATTAGTTATAAACAATGTAGGTATCTTAAGTATATTTATTACAAACTTATTGGGCACGATATTTGTATATTACAATATACTGTTACTTTTAAAAGTAATAATATAAACGTCTTAAATAAAAAAGAAAAATGAGAGTTCTTAGTATGGATGGGACGTAACTGGTCTATTTGTTCTATATTATTTAAAAATAATATTATTTTTGCTTCTAATCTTAAAGTAGAAGTTGCTTGGGTTTCTACAAACAAACGAATGATAATTTTTGTGCGAACATAATCAAAATATACTGAGATAAATTAATATTTAGATAAATTAAATATTTTGTATTTATTTAAATTTTCGTATTCTTTTTGTTATTGCAAACAAACGCGATATGAATGAATCACGTGAATGAAATTAATATAGGTGTAAAAAAACATGCAGATGAGAAAATAAAAAAAGCATTAGTTTTCTTTAGATAGATAGATAGATAGATACAAGTTAGAGATACATGTAAATACATGCAAATATAAGAGTTCAAAAAAACTGCTACTTTAGTACACATAATACAATATAGAGCTTATAGTCATAAATATAACATAAATTTCGACGGAGTGGAAACAATTACCTACAAGAAACGACTTTATTTTAATTTTAATAGCATATAATGTATCCCTCTCTTCAAAACATTTATGTGTTTTGATGGCATGATTGCATATTTTTATCCCAATATATTTTGGGCTCTTCTGGCCAATTGTCAGTCTCGAATAGGGAGTGTCTATTCCCTGTTACGAGTTTCGTAGCAGTGTCTATCCGACGTCAAATGCCGTTTTGCTTTATTTTGTATTACATATATCAGCAAAAAATAGATCAGAGTCATTATCTCCAATCTTTTAAATAGTTTTACACATGAAGTCCTGGAGGAGAATTGTGTCATATACCTTATGGCTCACTTCTGCGCTACAAAAACTCGATTTACACATGCTGCAGATCCTCAGTAAATGATGCCATACGGAACTACTGATTGAAATAATTTATAATAGATACTTAGTTTTAAGACATTCATTGACAAACTGTTTCTAATATACTGAATTAAAAAAGAGCAAGAGCTAAGCCTAGTCAAAATAAATTCAATATGTTGATTCCATGTGAGTCTATTATCTAGGTCCATTCCTAAAAATTTGACGGAATCTACGTTCTCAACAGATTGATTTGCAATTCTAAACTATAAACTGGATTTTATGCGAGTGTTCTTTGGGACAATTTGCAGGACTGCTGATTTATTTTTGTTCAGGCCTATGCCATTATCTTTGGTCCAATCCAAAACATAGTTAATACCTGTGCTTTGTTATAAATATTTGGGCTGTTATTAGTTTATTTTATTACCGCTAGGTACCTAGGTTCTTTTCTACTTCTATTAAGGGAGGATTAAAATACTTTAAAGGTTTACGACCAAAGGATACTATAATCTGGTTATAAAAATTTTAATTAAAAATTTTACCCCAATTTCTAGGAAAATTAATTCCAATAAAGTAGATATTGTCATTACTGAGGTACCCTCACAAGATATAGCAAAAATTAGTTTGGAAAACAACCTTTGTAATCCCCAGTAATTACTTTCTTTGTAATCCTTGTATAAATTTTTCAGAATTGTATTACCAAAAGAATTTACTAAAGGCTAGGTACTGATAATTTCATATTATTTATCGACTTCTAAGTATTTATACATACAGTGTGGTTCATAACTTTTATACAGAGTGATGTTTCAAAAAACGCCGTGACAGATCGATTTACTTTTTTAAAAAGCCATGTGCTAACATGAAAAATTTTGTTTTATCTACTTTTGTTTTAGAGTAATGACGTCATCATACATTTTTTAAATGTATTTAAACGCCCTGTATTTTAAACAGAAATGGAATCCTCACTTTTTTCTCAGTTTCTCAGGATGTTTTTTGAGACGAATACACGTTAAGCATTACACATTTTGTTTTTATTTAAAACAATTTCAAAATTAAAAAATTAAACCAATTGGAATATTGAAATTTACGCGCTACCTACCTAGTTAGTATTAAACAAATTAGTAGTCAGTACTGCAAATGTTATAAAGTCTAGACACTTCTACAGAGACATTATCTTGTAAACGGTATGTAGCAAACCCCTAATAAAAGTACCATTTCAGTGGGAAAAAAGTGGTGATTTCATTTCTGTTTAAAATATAGGGCGTTACAATTTAGAAAAATGTATGATGACGTCACAACTTTAAAACAAAAGCAGATAAAACAAAATTTTTCATGTCAGCACGTGTCTTTTTAAAAAACAAAATCGACTTGTCACGGCGTTTTTTGAAAAATTACTCTGTAAAAAAGTTATGAATTTGTTCGTTACTTTATCACCACGCTGTATATCGCAAAAATAAATAAATAAAAAAACAATCCCTGAGTGGTGTGCCCAATTTTCTTATTTTTTCAGAATATAGCAGAATACTCATCTCATTAAAGATCTATTGAATGGTTTATTTTAACATTAATAAAATAAGAAATTTGCATTATTCCAGAACAATATAAATAATAATAATAATAATAATAATAATAATAATAATATCTCTACCTCTCATTCTAATCACAAGGATTAGCCCGAAAGTCTGAGACATGTTGTGTGGGAGAGGGTGCGGCATATTATTATTTCGCGAGCCGCATTTGCGCCGCAGGAACGACTTACATTGGTAGGCCCTAACCACCATTCAGTGCTGGAATGAGGGAAACCTGGAAAACCTCATTAATTAGGGGGACAAGTCAAACATCAACTGATTTTAATCTCTCACATTAACACCAAGTTGACATTCTTTCCATCCTAGGCCATCGCCAGGATGGTTGCCACCAACCCATCCCTGCGAACAAGCCTTGATCTACGAGTAAACAATTTAATGAAAAATGTTTGGTGGAATGGGGATTCGAACCCACAACCTCTGGGTTGAGCGATCGAAACACTAAACCCTGAGCCACCGTCTCGCCTAGCGAGATATAAATATTCAGCTCTTTGAATTTCAAGTATGGCAATTGGAGTTTTCATGGCGTTATCCAGAAGTTGACACAAGGCTGAAGTCTGGAGCAATGTTGACTAAATAAACCTAAACATCTTTGATCTACATACTGAATTTTCATAGGTACTGATAGGTAATTAAAAATAATGTTGCGTTTTACGAATGTATTGAGAATAAACAGTTCTAGATAAGATCGACTACGCGCCATTTTTTATATAGTGAAAAAATAAATGAGGAATAACATCTCCGACTTGTTTACAGATTAATTAAAATTACAAAATAATAAAATTTTCCAAATTTATTCATATAAACAATATTATATGTTATGGGTGCTCTTATCAGTCGTAAAAAATATTTGTCGTCGTGACCTATATTATTTAAACTGCGCTCAAAAAATTGTAATGCGCTAATCTTTCATAAAAATACATGTGTGAGCTGTGTGCAATATTTATCTAGAGATTACTATTATAAAAAATAATTAAAAAACACAGGTAAATCTCATTAGAATCGAGTAAAGTAAATAGAGATCGGTGTCAGGCAGTAAAATAATAACCCAGCACTATCTTGGAAGAAATAAAAAACTCAAATAACATATTTACTACTTACAGACCTATATATTTTATTTATAACATTATTACGGAAGTTAAAAAAACATTTGATAAATATTTATCGGTATGTCATAACTTTTGGATAATAAAATTAAAAAGTTTATATGGCGTTCCTTTTATATCAAATTGTAAATGTGTGCAGTTAAAAACGTTTTCGATAATTATGGGACAATTTATAAACAGCAGATACTCAGTTTCTTCCATTTAGTATTTATTTTATTTATATGTAGTACGGATAAATACAAATATGGGCTAATGAATGACAACAGCATTTATCTGATCTGGCTTTATTTATATATCGCATTCAAAGATAATAATTCATATATACAGTGTGGAAAGGAAGTTTGGACAGTTCATAAGTGCATTATTTTGATATATTTAAAAAAATCGTTCGGACACGTTGATTTCCTTTTTTTCTTGAACAATTTTTTACCTGATTCACAGGGTGGCAAAAAAGTTACAGACTAAATTTATATTTTTTATATAGAACACCCTATATATTACTTAATTTTTTGTTAGTACGTTATCTCACAAATATATTGATATGGGATTTGATAGATCTATTATCTATGATAATAAGAAATTTATGATTAAAAGAGTGTGCCATAAGCGTAGTGTGTTGGAAAGAGAATATAAATTATTGGTTGTTAGGCTACAGGACGTACAAAGTCTACACACTACGCTGATAGACATTCTTTTGTTCGTAACTCCCTTACTATTATTATAGATAGACCTAATCTTATATAAATGTATTCAAGAGATAACGCTCAAACAAAAAAGTACGTAATATATAAAGGGTTCGATTTAAAAAAATATAACTTTAATCTGAAACTTTTTTTGGGACACCCTGTGAGTTAGTGAGTTAAAAACTGTGCACGAGAAAAAGAAAATCGAAGTATTCGAGCGATTATCTTAAAAATATTAAATAATGCAGTTATGAACTGTGTTTCAGACTTATTTTCCACACTGTATATATGCGGTAAGTTGAATGTAGTTAATACTTATAGTCACAAAATATTGCTTATATTTGTATTGTCAGAACCGAGCCAAATAATGATACCTATACAGGCTGTCTTAGCAAATAGCACGTGTCACTACTATTGATATCTCCGATACTGTAAGAGATACGAAATCGGTCAAATTAGACAAGAGTTGCATATTTTCTTTACCATTTATAATATGTTTTACAATTGTAATGTTCATAAATTGCTTTTACTATTTTGGGTCTGCAAAAAAGTCATTATGAAACGCAATTGTGTATCGAAAACAAACCCTTTTCGACACTCAACTTTTTGTTTTTAAATGTTGGTAGCAAAAAATTTACATCTATTATTTTGTATGGTGTGCTATAGTAGTCATAGTAATGGTATACAAATGGTATATAAATTATAACCTAACTAAATTTTCAAGCAAAGAAAAGTTGATAATTGTCAATGATACCAACTGTCGCATAATATGTATAAAAATCCCTATACGGGAATTAATTTTTCTGCTGATTTTTTTTCTTTAATAGGCGTAAAACGTGGAAAATAGAAAAAAATAGTAACATAAGGCGTTTATCGCCCCTGTTCTTTAGAAAACTCGCCGCTTCAGATGAGTGCCATAAAAGTAGATACGTCTTATGATAACTATTCGTTTAATATACCTGCTAAAGCACTAAAAAGAAAAAAATAGACGTTTGGGAAAAATTTACATGAGAACAAATCATAGTTTTTCCTTCTATTAAATGTTAGAACATCACCGGTGACGTTTAAATTGAAAAAAGGTCTAACACATCTACTGGACTTTCTTTATTTTAATTTTGATAATATCTCAATATTTTCCGAAAAGCTATTTATAGGGTTTAATATTTGTACTTAAAAAAATCATGTAAAAAAAGGCAGGACCGCAATATTGACTAAAAAGAAAATGATACATTCCTTGGGTCGAAACGTCTGAAAAAATATTCGAGTGGCACATGGTTGAATAGCAAATTAAATCCTTTTTAAATATGAAATTAAAACATCCAGATTGGTATTAAAAAAAAAAACTGAGTTGGTAAAGTTGGGAACATTGTGGTTTGTTGTCATTTAACATTATCCCTTTAGTCAATAGTTTTCAAGTTACAACCAAAATTAATTATCGCCATTATTCCCTAATAAGTATTCTTCTATTTTCAGTATTTTTATGATATATTTACTAATATTTACTGTTTTTTGAATTTATAATTATTGTTTTAGAGTATACAAGACTAAGTTTTAGGAACCAATACTTAACTGATTCTTTAGACGCAAGGATGTATCTGGCCATTTTTTAGTTTTTTTCAGAACTGCAGCAGACATGACAATATCAATTCAACAAAAGAAGAACATTTAGGCAATGCCTCGTATAGTTACATAGACAGTATTCCAGCTCGGTTTTCCTGATTTAAATATATCTGGATATTCTCTGAAACAGATCTATTTAATTATTGTTTCAGTTGATCAGTTTTCAGTTTTGTTTCAAAAATTAGAGATATGACAAAACGAATAATAGACACATTAAATTTATCTTATATTTTGTTTACTTAGGAAGCCCATATTTTCCCTAAAATTAAAAATATATGACGCACCGTAACCCCTCACTTCCAATATGTTGTTTATTTGGACATTTTCGCGAGATCCATATTTTAGGAGCGGTTCTCTCTCTCCGGTGTTATTTTACTTTCAGCCCTTCCTTGTTCAACCCCTTGCAGCCGAACGTGTACTCACCCTCGACGGTTTTCCATTGGCCACCCCAGCTGGACATTAAAGCCACCCTTTGCTATTTTGTTATTTTCAGCGAAAAAACTGCTCCGTCATCGACTGGAATGCTCCGCCGACTAAAATCTGTCAATAGTCTGTTTGCTCTCTTTCCTCTTATTCATTTGAATTTGAAAGGGGTTCTCTGCTACGTTTCTCTTTACATATTCGGCGAAAACAATCAATACAAAAGGGTAAAAACAACAATTTCACTGGCATGGAATTTAGAATAATATTGCTTTTAATGCTTCTGATACTTTGCGTATACTTGTATTAACTGATATCTTGTTCCCTAATATACATTTTAATTATGGAAAATATTAAAATCCTACAACTGTGGGTGTATTCTCTGGTAAATAAGTTTTTATCAGTGGCATGAGTTGCTATTACTGAAATTCCCAATCTATTACCGCACTATAATCAGGTTCCAAAGGAGTTTCAAAATTGAATCCAACAAACATATCCAACATCGAGCCGGTGGCTCATGATTTAGTGTCTCGATCGCTCAACCCAGAGGTCATGGGTTCGAGTCCCCATTTCACCAAACAATTTTTAATTAAATTGTTTACTCATATATCATGGCTTATTCGCAGGGATGGGTTGGCAATCATCCTGGCGATGGCCTAGGATGGGAAGAATGTCAACTTGGTGTATAAGAGATTAAAATCAGTTTGACTGTCCCCCTAACTAGTGAGGTTTTCCAGGTTTCCTCATTCCAGCACTGAATCGTGGTTAGGGCCTACCAACGTAAGTCGTTCCTGAGGCGCAAATGCGGCCCGCGAAATAATAATATGCCGCCCCTCTCCCACATAGGTCTCAGATTTTCGGGCTAATCCTTGTAATTAGGATGAGGGATAGAGATATTATTATAAACTATACGAAACATTTCATATTGCGCAGCTCTTATATCGACAAAACTGGAAACTGCTTGTAGTAACAATGAGTTTTTATCATTTTCTAATCGAGTTGCATGGTCCAATTACAATTCTTATAAAATGGCGAAGTTGCTGGGGTAGTGCCAAACTCATTTTAGCATGTTATTTTATTATACAGCAAATAAATTATTAA
Source organism: Pogonocherus hispidulus (assembly GCA_963924545.1). Taxonomy (NCBI): domain Eukaryota; kingdom Metazoa; phylum Arthropoda; class Insecta; order Coleoptera; family Cerambycidae; genus Pogonocherus; species Pogonocherus hispidulus. The sequence continues at coordinate 77,163,681 of OZ004694.1, forward strand.
AAGGAAAACAAGAAGTTAATTTTTGGAGCCAATTCGTAGTGTTTACACTTTAACATTGTTTTTGTTTTTATTCCGTCAGTTTTATCTCTTTGGTTGTACTACTTTGTAGGCTTTTTAATCTGAGCCGTTGATAGTGGTTTTTTTACAGTGTCGATCTAATTTTAGTGTTTTTTTGTTTTGTAGGTCAAATGGAAATTAAACAAGAAAGCTCGACCTCTGTCTTATAATTCTAATACAAAGAATGTGATAATTGGATGAAAACAAATTATACTTCAACGCATTTTAGAATGTGTGTGTGTGTATGCAACTCATAAATAATAAAAAAGTTATATTGTCTTTGGATTATTAAAGAAATAAAGCCGTTATGTGCATGGCTTATTTAATTAAACATAATAAAATATAAATATGAAACGTATCATTTTCAAGAAGGTTATGCATATTGTTTATGCAAAAAATATTATTTTTTTATATACGTACATATAAAATACTGTTTGCTTTTAACATACATCTATATCTTTTTACTATATAGGATGTTTCCTATGTAATATGATATACTGAAGGAGACGCTTCCTCAAGTGACTTCATGAAGAAAAGGTCATATAAAATTTTTACCCAAGTGGCTATTACTTCTTGCGATAAAATTTTATTTAATATTATTAAAATGACATTTTCTATCTAAACCATAATTTAAGACAGTTTTAGTCTACTACAGGGATTTTCAAAAAACCTAAATATAAAATGTTTAACGCTCTGTATCTCTAAAACTAAGCCACTTAAGAAAAAACTTTATATGTCCTTTTCTCCAAGAAATTACTTGAGGAAGTCTCTCCTTCAGTATTTTAGATTGCTTAGGAAACACATTTTATATTTTTCTCAATTTTTTTTTAACATTTAACATTACGAGGATAAAAAACAATGTAAATCCAAATAATTATTACGAAGGCGTAGAAGGGCCACACTATTAAATTTTTTCAAATTCCGACTTTAAAGTCGGAATTCTGACTTTAAACTCGGAATTCCGACTTTAAAGTCGGAATTCTGACTTTAAAGTCGGAATTCTGACTTTAAAGTCGGAATTCCGAGTTTAAAGTCAGAATTCCGACTTTAAAGTCGGAATTCCGAGTTTAAAGTCAGAATTCCGACTTTAAAGTCGGAATACACTTTATTGTACAGGATGTGACTGTTTTAAAGGGCATAGGGATGATATTTGTAAAACAAATAACCCAGTTCATAGATATTAAATCGTTTCGATGTACCAACACGCTCGAGATGTCTAGAACTATGTTCATTCGCTCTTCATAACGAGTCGGAGCCAATCATATTTATTGTATTTAAAATTATAACATTTCTTATTTTAATGATGCATTAGTCTACCGTTTAGGCAGACGCATTTCGGATAACATATTAAATAACATAATATATAAAAACTGTACCTACAGAGATTACAATTTTGGTTGTGTTTGCAAAATATCTCGCTTACTATTAAAGATACACGAACGCAGTTTTTGCGAGTTCCGGAAACTGGGATCGAACCCTATTTCTATTATATAGGGTAGGCTGCTAATAGTGCGAAAATGTTCGAGAAATCTTTTATTAAAAATACAAAAAAAATTAAAAACAGGTATTATATGAAACTAACTGCACATCATTCTAAAATTAGTTTGGGATGCACAGGGTGTTTCTTTAATAGTGGCAAATATATTTTTTTTAATGGAACGTGCTGTAAATTTTTATATTTTATTAAATAGCGTAAAACTAAAAATTCAAACGCTAGAGCATACCATGAACCTAAACCTAGCCGCTTCGGAGATGTTTGGCATTTTCTAAAAAAAACTTGACGCATACCTACAAGAGATTGCGCGCCTTTATAAATTTTTATGCATAAGAAATGATTCAGAATTATAAAAAATTGTAAAGAAATTAGTAGTAGTAGAAAACCATCTACCAGACACTGATAGGTTTCGCATTTATTCCGTGCTTATCAAAGTGCCATAGGTAGTGGACTCAATGAACAATGTTGCAACATGATTGTCCAAAGGGCATCTGGTATGTTAGTAGTGGTGCGAAACACTGTACTGTGCGTTTCACGAAGTTGTATCCCGGATTGGAATGTTAGTATACATTCCAACGTATGGAGCGTCGTCATGTTATTAGTTAAATTCAATGCATTGGCACATCTCGGTTACGGACCGCTACAAATTGAGGTGGTGTGATTTAAGCGCACGTGCCAGTCTCGCACAGGATTTGCCAGCGAATCCTGACAATCAGAACATTCCAATCCGGGATACAACTTCGTGAAACGCACAGTAGTGCCCTCTTCTGGTCTTCGCTTCTATCCGTCTAACAATTATTGTCTAATTGACAAACAGATAGCGACCTATTTCTCTGCAGGTATCATTATAACTTTGACCTCTATCGTTTTTAAGAAAGACGATCCTATTTATTTATTTGAAGGAGATGCCGAATACCACCAGACACTGACCGGTTTTGCATTTATTCTGTGCTCATCAAATTGCCATAGATAGTGGACTCGGTGAACGATGTCGTAGTGGTAGTAATGATGATGTACTAGAACAGATCAGAAGATGGCACTACGGTGTTTCTCACCACCACTAATATACCATGCAGATTTAGATCATCATGTCGCAACATGGTTCATCGAGTACACTTGGTATATATTTTCGAATATCTGATTAATTTTGAAAGAAGTGCTTTCTTTCAAAATTAATCAGAAATTCGAAAATATATACCAAGTGTACTCGATGAACCATATGTTGCGACATGATGATCTAAAGGGAATCTGCATGGTATATTAGTGGTGGTGAGAAACACCGTTCTGATTAATTTTGAAAGAAAGCACACCTTATGTTCTTTTTCTGTGCCACAATAAAAAAATAATATTTTTTATGCATAAAGGCTCATACAATCCTTTGAATCTGTAAAAATGAAATTTACACTTTGTTACGGTATAAGTTCTCTTTGTAACAGCTTTTGTTTCTCAAGAAAATAACAGAGTGTGTAAGCAAGATATTCTCCAAAGACAACGAAAACGGGACAGGCTGTATACAATGCAGTTCTTCGAGTTAAATCTTATCACCACATCTATCAAATTGCATAAAATTTCTATAGGACTTTCGAACTGTTTCTGTAGTGAGGGACCTGGAAAAACACATTCCTCAAAAAAGTAGCACAATATTATGAAAACAGCGTCCGTGTATCTTTAATAGTAAGCGAGATATTTTGCAAAGACTACAAAAATTGTAATCTCTGTCCAGTTTTTATGGATTATGTTATTTAATCTATTTTTCGAAATGCGTCTGCCTAAACAGTAGACTAATTCATCATTAAAATAAGAAATGTTATAAATTATAATAACAATAAATATGATTGGTTCCGAATGGTTATGAAGAGCGAATGACCATAGTTCTAGATATCTAGAGGGTAAGGGGTGTTGGTTACTTGTGATTTCATATCTCTATGAACTAGGTTATTTGTTATTATACAAATATGACCCTATGCCCTTTAAAAAAGTCACATCCTGTGCAATAAATTGGATTCCGACTTTAAAGTCGGAATTCTGACTTTAAACTCGGAATTCCGACTTTAAAGTCAGAATTCCGACTTTAAAGTCAGAATTCCGACTTTAAAGTCGGAATTCCGAGTTTAAAGTCAGAATTCCGACTTTAAAGTCGGAATTTGAAAAAATTTAATAGTGTGGCCCTTCTACGCCTTCGTAAATTATAGCTAATAAATATAACTTAAAAATATACTTGTTAGTTGTTGCTATTCTAGAAAGATTATTCATGAATTCTATGTTGAACCATTTTCCTAAACATTCGAGAGGCCGACAAAGTACTGCAAAACTAAGTAGGTATATTAAGTAGGTATATTCCCAGTTTTATCCAAACTTGTACAAACTTGTAGAAATATACTTTTCCTATAACCGAGCGCAAAGTACAAATTTGCGCTTCCAAAAGAAAGCACAAAGTACCTAGCATTTTTCAGAGGAGCGACCGTTTTTGTTACTTTGTCGCTCGGTGAGCGGCAAAGTTACTTTGTGCTCGGTTGTAGAAAAAATCATGTGTGTAATTCGAGCGCCAAGTGACTTTGCCGCTCTAGCGAAATATCTGCGCTCCGCTACGCATTTTGCGTCAAACTTTTCGCTCAGAGCGGCAATGTATCACTTTGCCCTCTTAATACACAAATAGCTATTTTGTCATTAAAATGAGTAATGAGAGGATTTCTCACTCATTGATTGCTTATGATAAAAGGAACATTGGCGTTTAATCAAATCAAAGTGTTGTATAATAAATATATCAGGAAAGGCTTTCTAGAACAAATTTTTGTATTTTTAAAACAATATCGTTATCGGTTTGTAGAAGAGGGGGAGTCCTTGGTCTCCCAGCGTAAAAATAAAAAAAGCGAAATTGATTTCTTGAAAAATTAGATATTCTGCAATATAAACATAACAGTGTTGCATAAACTCACGGATTACGATAAGATTACGGACTTAAGAATTACGGATTTTGCGATAACTTACTAAAGCTCTTTTGGTCTTATTTATCATGTTGTTTCCATTATGTCACATATAATGGATACAACTCTAGTCACTACCTTATTACTTCTGGAGTACCCCAGGGCTCTAATTTGGGTCCTCTACTATTCTCTATTTTTATTAATGACATTACTAGTCTTCTCAATTGCAATCAGTTAATCTATGCGGACAACTTAAAACTGTATTTTTCTATATCGAGTTTAGATGACTGTGCTTTTTTTCAAAATGATTTGAATACGGTTGCGAGATGGTGTCATCTAAATAACTTACATTTAAATATGTCGAAGTGTAAAGTAATTTCTATTACACGTAAATTGAATCCTATATTTTTCAACTATGAAATTAACTCAGACTTCTTGATACGTGCAAAGTCTATCAAGGATTTGGGTGTTTACTTTGACGATAAGTTAACATTTTCAGAGCACATACAGTGTATAGTTTCTTCTTCTCTTAGGATGTTAGGATTGTTAGGTTTTGTGATAAGGCAAGGCGTGATTTCCTCGGTAATGATGTACTGTTCAAGTTATTTTATGCATATGTCCGCTCCAAGTTAAAGTACTGTTCACTTGTTTGGAATCCTATGTATAATGTTCATGTCAATCTCATCGAGTCGGTTTAAAAAAGGTTTTTAAAATTCCTCACGTTTTGTTCAGACAGAAGATATCCTGCAAGAGGCTGCGACAAGTGCGACTATAAACTTTTGTGAACTTATTTTAATTTTGACTCACTACAATTCAGAAGATACTTCCACAGTCTGATATTTTTACACGCACTCTTGCATAACCATTTCGACTGTCCTGATATATTAAGTCAGTTGAATTTTCTAGCAGTTAGATCTACCAGTCGTGCTCCACTAACGTTTTATTGCTCTGCTGTTGACACTAGATCATCATATATAAAAATATTACAGAGCAAAAACAAATGACCAACTTTATCATATTAAACTAAAATGAAAATAAGATACGTACATTCTGTTTTATGCTACAGTTATAGAGTTCATTCACGTTAAGTTTAAAGTGACGATTTTAAGTTTTAAGTTAAGTTTATATAAATAAATAAAAACTTGACCACCCAGAGAAGGGTTGCCAAATATAAAACTCTTTGTAAATGGCAAATGCTATGCTAATTTATTGGTCATTTGTTTATCGAATATTGAAAACAATTAATTACTTCAAATGACGTCACTTTAAACTTAACGTGAATGATCCCTATCTACCTTTGTATGATGAAATTATCTCCAACTTTAATAATTATTATTATTATTACCTACTAAATAATTTAGTGTACCAATGAAATCTTTTAATCAAACGTGGTCGTCATTTCAGCACGCGCTGAGGAATCGCAGCTTCGCTCTCCAGTCGAGTCTGAAAATACAGCCACATTTTATAGTACCTACGGCATTCAGGTCTCGACGATTCCAACTAATCTTTACGTGACTATTGCGTAAGAATAGTCGATGCAAGCAGAAGGTGGAAGTTGTTCAGGATTGACGATGTTCAATGTGTGCCTCGTTAGACACGCTTCTGAAACTGACCTTCACAATTTTATTTCCAGATGGACAGAAATACGCATTTTTTAAATACTTGCTGTTACGTTAAGGCATACTACTAAATGATAAATTGACTATATTACAGGGTGTTGACAAAATAGACCAGATAAAATGAACAGCAGTGTGTTTCAAAATACAAAATTTAAAATAGCATCGGTGTGCAACAAAAAGTTGTCATGAGCTCTCTAGAGTGTTTTGAAGGTTGAGTTTTCCGATTTGGCACCAATTTCTTCATTGTTGTCGTCTGTTGTTGATCATTCTTCTGATGTCATGCAGTGTGCACTTTTATATTATCCATTCTCAAACTACTTATAAGTTATATCAGAACTTATACATCTACATAAGTCTCTGGTTATATATAAGTTTGCTATTCCCGATTTATCAAAATGTTTACCATAGTAGTTTTAATAGTATACCTATGTCTTGCGGTTTCGTAAGTATACATGACTATTAGCATAGATATTGTATTGTACACTAAGAATTAGTTTTTTCTTATCTGCTTCTTCTAGAAATAGTTTAATGTGTCTTTACGTCGTTTTCTTCATCTGACTAGAACAAATAATGTTCTAATTTTTAGTACTATTCTTTCATCTTGGAACCCAAGTATAGATATTACAGATCAAGATGATATATAGATATTCATAGTTTTACATTGAAATTATTTTTTTATAGCCTGCCTATACCATACGATAAAAAATACTCGTGTCTATATATAGAATTTAAATGATGCAAAAAACAGTTCGGTGACAAAATATTTGAATAATTCTAAGAAATTGTACTTAATACTAATTATTAATAATTATTAGTTTTCAGACCTTACTTACCACAGCTTCGGAATAGTAGTAAGTAAAATTTACTCTTATGGAAACTATAATCATAAATAAACAAAAGAGCTTGATCGTGCAAAAAGGCATCTAAAAATTGTATTGCTTTGACTAAATAAGAAAATATGTATTCGGCTTTACAATAACTTGTTCTGGTAATTTCCTACTTTTACAAATGTATTTAAACAATATTCAACTTTATTTAGAAAAATCGAGGACTATCATAAACTTTTACGAAGTTCTGAACATTCCAAGTGTCAAAACATCTCTTCGGTGCAAGGGGCAGAACGAACACGCCCTTGCTCGTCAACAGAAATGCTGAAATTTGAAAAAGCAACTGCTGATATTTTGCATAGACCTCGCCCGGTCCCAGCTGCCTGGGTGTAGGGTTTCTTTTACCTTGAATAAGCTTCTCCGAAAGGGGTCAGTCACCCTTTCTTTCCCAATCATATTATTTTTTGTTCAGGGCTATTGACTGGTTTTGGTAAAGGCTGTCTTTTCCAACAAAGCCGAAAATTTCAGTCTTTTTGCTCGGACTTTGAAATATGTATTTTTTGCTTCACCGTTCTTTAAGTAGATACTTTCCTAAACCATCTAACGGAACAATATGAAATATTTTTTAAGCACTTAGTGGATATTTTTTAAAATAATTATTATCCAAAAGGAAGGTAAGAGATTTCAATAAAAGTTCCTTAGTATATCACCTAGTAAACAATATTTTTGAACGGTGATCACTTACATTTGTCTTATATTAGTTATATCTAGTACAAAGAGATGCTTGGTTTTTACATCTCATCAAACCCACTATTTGCATACCTGAGTTTAATAAGGCAGGATACTTGAAAAATGTCTCCGACTACATACATTATCATTGTTAGATACATAAGTTTGTATTTCCTTAACTTCATTAAAAAAATATTGTGCTACAGAAAATAAATTATATATTTGTAATAGTAAGGAACAGGAATTGTACTTACTAGGAAGTAAGTACAATTACTAGTACCTACTTCTTAGAAAATTAATTTAATATTGGCCTGTCTGAAATTAGTACCTATTTTATATAATTATACAGCTTAAGGAGGATAAAAGATATTTGTAGTATTAACAACCCTTTCAATAAACCTGAAAATTTACTAATCTTACTTTATTATTACTATTTTATTATACTAATTCCTTACATAAATGGTTATTTGTACCATTATATTTTCGTGTTTACGGTATATAGGTCATTTACATACTGACCATTATTATTTCTTAATCAAAGTTTCAAGAGTGTGAAGTGAATGATCTAAAGTTATATTTATCTACTTAAAAAAGCAAATGCGAACACATTTGCATAATATGTACACAATTTGAACTGATTCATGTTTTGCTTGCTTGTGTCACTCAAAAATAACTGAAAATGCTTTAAAAAAACTATATTTATTATCTACAACACACTAAAAACAAAGGCTACATATATTATTCTATACAATGTAGACTTTGCTAAAAATAATAAAAAATATATTTCATTTGTACAAAAGCGCATTTTCTTATATGAATTTACCAAGCGTATTCCTACAAAGGCTCACATTTCGGCCACAAACTCATATTTTTTGTTAGTGTTACATAATTATTGTAAAACGCCGTGAATATCCGCAAGTCAGTTATTTATTGGATTTTAAAATTACACAAAAACTCATTTTAACCCTTTGAACACAGACCACCAACCATTTTTAGGGCACGGCTCTTGCGTAATGTGCCATAAAGTTTTTGTGGTGCCCAGAAAATAATTGTGTATATTACCCATAACATCTAGGAAAGTTTTTACGGCCTTAAAATAAATAAATAATCAAAAATGAATATCTTGAACTAAGATTTGTTTAACTTCAGATAAGGTTTGTCAGTGAGTAACTGTTTATGAATTGTCGGGTAAGAGTTTATTAAGATTATGTTTGGACTATTATTAATAAAACATAAAAATATAATAGATATTTAAGAATATTTACATGTTTCTTTATATCGGGTTATTCAGAACTCATCTCTAAAACTTTGAGGATATGTGGATCCTTAAATAAGAAATCGATATCACCAAAAAAATTTTTATAAAACTAATTAGGATTTCCCGTAAGCAATGTTTAAAATTATACCATTATAAAGGACTACGTAGATGGGCAACTGTACTTCAACGACATCGGATATACCACATTCCGACAAAAAACAGTAAACAAGTTTTTTGTACCTGGAACGCCTATCTATCTTTAAGTATATTTTAAAGTAAAAACACTGTAAATCTTTTTTGCGCCGGATGCGCCGGTTTTTTTCGTGCTAGCTAGTTTGCAATGTCAATCCCAAGGTCACTTCATTACAGTGGACCAGTATCCAGCGGCGTGCAATGAAAAATTTTTAAATGGTTTTCAGACCCCGCTAAAAATTTTTTTTTTTTGCACTACCACATTTCTACATGTATGTTGAACATCCCCAAATTTTATTATGGATAGGTTCTGAATAACCCTGTATATGTTTTATACAGGGTGATTCAGGTAACAAGTTCATTAAAAGTTTAAGGTCTTCCCATTGGAATATGTAACGGGGATTTTTGGCAAGTTCTATTCATCTGAAGTATTTCCGTTTTTTGAGCACTTCCGGTTATACCGGAAATTGCTATCAACTTTCTTATTTTAATACCTGGAATACCCTATAGGTATTTCTTAAATTTTTTTTACGCTAAAATCTACGTTTTTTAATGTGGCACAACTTACACGAGAAATTAATAGTTTTGTACATATTTTAATTTAAAAAAAACAAATTGATTTTGTTGTACAAACCTTATTGAAATGCTCGTCATCAATTGACAAGGAAAGTTATGGTAACAAGTTTTGGGCTATGGTTAGGCGGGCCATCAAGCTTTCAGAATATGCGTAATTTCATATTTTATTACTTACAGAGTGTTCAAAGAAACACTTTTATCTGACTAATTTCATCTGCACAAGTCATTTTTTTAAATGAAACACCCTGTATTTTATTGCTCTATGTGAAGGAGAATATAGTTATCTTTCAATCTGTATTAGGATTGCCTACACCTATCTTTACCTTTTCCTTGGTGTCTTCAAGAAAAATGTTTATATTGGATGCAGAATTTTCCTGCAACATTCGAAACGCTTGTTTTAATTGTTGACAAATATTGTCAAGTATATTTTGCGAAGTAAATAACGAAAATAGATTCTTTATCAGCTATAGACATTATTTCTCTGTTTTTTATAATAAAAACTATTTAACCACAACGTATATAGATAAAACTAAAAAAATAGCGATAAGTAGTTAAAATGCTATTTTGTAATAGTACAAATTCCAATTAAAAGTAAGTAAGTACAACTTTTGTCTTCTGGGTCTATTATTTATTTTGTTTAGTTTTAATCTTCCTATACATATATTAGATAACAGCGATTACATTATTTTGTAAAGTATTTAGAGTTACCCACAAATCAACATCAGAATATTGAAATTTTATACAAATATAACATTAATAATAGTGTCGTTTCCTTATTCAATTTAACTACTAAATAAATACATTCATAATAATTAGATATCTAATTTCTGTGGCTCAATATGGTCTCTCTTTTTGTACTTTGTGCTCCAGCTGTTTTAACTTTATTTACTAATACCATCAATACTGATTAATCAATTTTATCTAAGCGTGTAGCAACTCTCGTAATTTCATTAGTAAAAATTGTGCCTGAACTAAATTTAGTAGGTACATATAAGGCACATAATAACGTTGCCTGGTTTTTAATATTTTTTCGGTGTGTGACACTATGGCTTTGGCCAAGGGATTGTAGTAAGAAAATTTTCCAAAAATTTTCCCTGTGATATTTTCCAAAATGGAAAATTTTCCGTAATTTAAATTTGGCGGCCTTTTCTCCAATTCCCGCCATTGTACTAGTTATTTTCGTATTTGACATAACATTAAAACAAAACTTAACTAAAACTGTTTCTATAAATCTGTGAAAAATACATTTTTGTGGCCACAACATGAAAAGTGAGTTTTTTTACTAAAAAAAATAGTAAAAAAAAGAAAAGTGGTGCATGTATTTTTTTTGTGCAAAATCGTATGAGAATAATGCCACCAGGGTTATTAGACACATTTTAAATTGTGTGAAGTGCCCCCAAAAGAAAGACATAAAGCTGAAAAATTACTGATATAAAGCTGAGAAGATGAGATATCTGATTTGACAAATGTAGTAGAAAAACCATACTGAGAGTACCTGCAGGTGCAAAAATATTTAAAAAACAATACACAAATTTTATTGAACAGACAGATTTTTTATTTCTTGTTAAAAGTGGAAAAATAATAAAATAACTATTTATATTTGTTAATTTATTGTTTACATTTTATATTTCATATGTACTAAAAAAAATCATAATCCTAAATAAAAATTAAAAACCTTGCTTCATTTACGTTTTCTTTTTGTAAATAAATATAGCATCCGAGCAAGAGTAATTACGCAATTATTGTTGAAAACATAATATAAGACAAATCTGGCCTTGAAACAGGTTCGGGAAAGTTTTCCAGAAAATTATCAACACTACTATGGGGCCAGACCAATTATCTAAACATTTTTATTGTAGAAAGAGAAATATAAATGCTATCTGATCATTCACACAATTTTAATCACATTTTTAGCTCCTATTTCCCTAATCGTTAAAATATAGTTAGTTTCATTAGTTTAACCCATAGCATTGTCATAACTTCTAGTCGAAAAATGTGTGTTAATACATGAGTTTCTCACTAAAACTGTAGGTATAAGTATATAAAAGCATATTTTCTTTTGTAAAAAAATACTGATGACCACATAACATTTTTTTGATTAAAATGTTTTCACATTTAAATATTTTCTACTATCTCATCGAGATAGCCTGAACCGAGTTATTTTTTATTATTGGTATCACAACCAGAAATATTTTTATCTTCTTTCACTGTTTGAGTAGTATATCGACATCCGCATCCCTCAGATAGGCTATCTTTTGCTATTTACTCGACAAAACCAAAGTGCATTACAAGAAAAAACAAAATTGTTATTTTTAGATAAGTTATTTATTTAGTACATTTATTTCTGTTTGTATATTTAGTTAATTTTGTGAGAAACACATCTAGTCCGTTATTTACAAATGGGAGATAATTTTCTAAACTGAAGAAATTGCCGTTCGTGTTTCTTAAAGCTGTAGAACAAAAGAATCACGTAAACAAGCACAAATTTCTATTTGTTTGATTTTCGGCCGTTTGTGTTTGCTATTTTACTGGGCTCGAATGATTGATATTTAGAGAAAAATCCCTAACTTCCCTAAACTGCATGTAGAATCTGTTCAAACTCATTGTGAATAATGTATAGATGTATTCATACTAATATTATCTAAACAATATTTGATATAATAGAAAAAACACTACAAAAACACTTCAAAAATATAGTAAACCATATTAAACTGTAATTAAAACTATCTAATTTTATAATTAGCACTGTTTGACTATATATGTTTAGTGTAAACCAGTGAGTATACCTTATAATCGAGTTTAAAATTTGAATATAAGTTTACTGATAATATAATTATTTTTGTAAACTAATAAAAGACTACCCCATTAGACCCAATTAGGTAAGTACAGACCAGTGTAGATATTTTGGTGATTTCCGACATGGAAATTGTCTTGTCAGGATTTCATCACGTTTTCGAAAACGATTTTAAAAATTGAATAAAGCTTCCTGTCTAAAAGACCCGGGTGAAAGCTTCGTTTTTTAAAAAATGTTATTTGATTAAAAAATTATTTTTAACAGATTTTTTTGGTGTAGAATAATTTTTTTTAGTTGAAAGTGTAACAAAATAATAATTATTATTATTACAACCATATCTAGGTATTACCTAAATAAGAAATTTTAAACTATATTAAACAATATCTTTAATAATAAATCTTTTTAATTCGTAAGGCTCACATATGAAATTTGGTAAGTTATTTTTCATTGCAAATGTTCAACAAGGAGAAAAAAAAAATGAAAAAAAATAAATTTATCATTTTAATGAATTTGGAAAGGGGATATTGGGTAGATTCGGGTGAAGTTGAGTAAGGGGTATACAATAATTATATACATATTTGTTCATGTTAAAAAACTTGGATATTAAAAGAAATATAATATATATTTTAAAACAGTAGCTACAAGATTTTTTGTCATTGTCTGTAAGTATTTGATTGTACGGTATCATCTCTAGATGACCATTTTTATTTTTTGTAGTATTTTCCCAGCCCAAGCAACGTTTTTCAAATATAGTTTTGAAAATTATTAGATATTAAACACAAAACACATTACGATTTAGATGAGTTCTCGAAAAAGATTCAATTTCTATTAGTTCCATTAAAGGTGACGAGAAATTTAGAATTTTTTCAGAAATGTGATAGAATATAAAAAAGTAGGATTCTATAGATTTTCTAGCATTGTGTTAAATCTGATAATCTAAATAAGTTATAAATAAGTAGTTTAACACATTAAAATAAAGATGCTTCCTATTTTTAAATATGTTTTTCTTTTCATAGTAATCTCTAAAACAATCACGTTTCCATACAGCACTGTATCTGAATACTATGCCACAACAAGGGCCAGTACTGCACAATCAGACAAACCACCTGAAGCAATTAAGGGTAAATGGCAAAAAACCACAAATGATTTTTTTACGGTACCATATTTCAAATTCCTATGCGCCCCTGACATTTTTAGACTCTTTATATTCAATTTGCAAAAGATTGTATTACATTAGCCACCTTTTTACGATACCTCATAATCCATCTATTTTCACCCTGAACAGGATGGCTTTAAAAAGCTCCAGGAACCCGAATCTGACCTGCTTTTTTGCGGCGTGTAACCGTTTAGTAAGGCACTTATTGGGGTGATCGTTTGGAGTCATTTTTTATTACAGATTCCCACCCTAAAACACGAACACGTACCATTTTTAGAAGCCAGCGCCTATGCCCTGCTCACCGTTGGGTTATGCGGAATTCTTATGGTGACAGAGGGGTAGTTTAAAAAACAGGAAAAGTGTTTTTTGTGCGGTACCTGTCGTGCGATTTAGATTAATGCGAAGGAAAGGTGCAAAACGTCAGGTGAATTCAATTCGTTTCGATAATTGATGTGTTCTTTTCAGTTTATCTACCTTTTTGTGCTTATCTGAGCTCCGTGTCTGTATAATAGCTTTATTCGTTAATCTTCTTTGCACCAGAGTAGCCTTACAAGTTTTAGTTTAAAATATATTTCATTCTCAAAACACCATGTGAAATATGGAATTTTATAAATATAAAAAGATAAGCTCAATATTTGGTTGGATTAGTCGAAGGACAATTTACAAAAACAAATCTGGTAAAGATGTTAACTGTTGATAAGCAGCCAAATATTTAATGTTATATTTTTAATATAATTATGTCAATTTGTTTTGGTAAATTCAGTCAATCTAAAAAGATCTGCAAGGCTGCGCTGGCCATCAGTTTCTTCCCATTTGATAATAATAATCAGTATCATATAAAAGGAGTCGTCTATAAATAAATACTCGACGACATTATTTACAAAATAACTAAAAATTTAATACTTGAAATTAATGATTTTAAAATGGATCCTGTATTCATTAGTTAGTTACGGAAGCGCAGAGGGTCTATAAAATTTCTACTTACTAACTATAAATTTCTACATACTAAGTAGAAACTTCTATATACTAAGTGGACATTTCTACTTACTATGTAAACATTTCTCCATACTAAGTAGACATTTCTACTTAATATGTGGAAATTTCTATTAATATTCTAGTTCTAGTAAAAATGTGGCAAATCCAGGGTATATTGTACGCAATCATAAATAATATTGTATCATTCACATCTATTCATCTATTAAAATGACTTTGTGAAGGCAGTTCAGTGGTTGTTTTATGTTCTTCTGTAGCTAGCTGTAGCTGTCGGTTAATAATATGTTGTTTCTGCTCAAGTAACACACATCGTTATCAGGAAGTCCTAGAAAGTCCAAAGGACATTGGTGACTACCCTAGGATATCCTAGGATGCAGTGGCGGAGCAAGAGGGTCTTGGGCTCCTAAGCAGGTATAAAAAGTGGACCATGCACTTTTTATAAGCTTGGACTGAGGTCCTTAAGGATGGGGGTCCCTCCTTATGAGTCCCCCTGAGAACCCGGGCCCCTAAGAACCTGTTATCTCCACTTATGCATATCACCGCTACTGCAGAATGTCCTGAGAATGCGCTCAAGTAACACACATCGTTATCAGGAAGTCCTAGAATGTCCAAAGGACATTGGTGACTACCCTAGGATATCCTAGGATGCAGTGGCGGAGCAAGAGGGTCTTGGGCTCCTAAGCAGGTATAAAAAGTGGACCATGCACTTTTTATAAGCTTGGACTGAGGTCCTTAAGGATGGGGGTCCCTCCTTATGAGTCCCCCTGAGAACCCGGGCCCCTAAGAACCTGTTATCTCCACTTATGCATATCACCGCTACTGTAGAATATCCTGAGAATGCGCTCAAGTAACACACATCGTTATCAGGAAGTCCTAGAATGTCCAAAGGACATTGGTGACTACCCTAGGATATCCTAGGATGCAGTGGCGGAGCAAGAGGGTCTTGGGCTCCTAAGCAGGTATAAAAAGTGGACCATGCACTTTTTATAAGCTTGGACTGAGGTCCTTAAGGATGGGGGTCCCTCCTTATGAGTCTCCCTGAGAACCCGGGCCCCTAAGAACCTGTTATCTCCACTTATGCATATCACCGCTACTGCAGAATGTCCTGAGAATGCGCTCAAGTAACACACATCGTTATCAGGAAGTCCTAGAATGTCCAAAGGACATTGGTGACTACCCTAGGATATCCTAGGATGCAGTGGCGGAGCAAGAGGGTCTTGGGCTCCTAAGCAGGTATAAAAAGTGGACCATGCACTTTTTATAAGCTTGGACTGAGGTCCTTAAGGATGGGGGTCCCTCCTTATGAGTTCCCCTGAGAACCCGGGCCCCTAAGAACCTGTTATCTCCACTTATGCATATCACCGCTACTGCAGAATGTCCTGAGAATGCGCTCAAGTAACACACATCGTTATCAGGAAGTCCTAGAATGTCCAAAGGACATTGGTGACTACCCTAGGATATCCTAGGATGCAGTGGCGGAGCAAGAGGGTCTTGGGCTCCTAAGCAGGTATAAAAAGTGGACCATGCACTTTTTATAAGCTTGGACTGAGGTCCTTAAGGATGGGGGTCCCTCCTTATGAGTCCCCCTGAGAACCCGAGCCCCTAAGAACCTGTTATCTCCACTTATGCATATCACCGCTACTGCAGAATGTCCTGAGAATGCGTGTTACCTGAATGGGCAAGGTTCTTAAATTAGAATTAGAGTAATGCATAAAAAAGTCACGTCGCTAACCCTGCAGTATGAATCGTTTTTGTGATTTTATAAGGCATCTGATTGAGGTGTTCAAGGTCGTTGATACATGACATACAAAGAAATGAACTTTAAAATGGTTTGGATTTGACTTTCAGGTTTTGTAAGAGGGAGAAATGTCCTTGATCCACGCTTGGATAGTTGTTTTTCGTCAAAAAAGTATTCAAAATAATGCGT
This sequence comes from Pogonocherus hispidulus, assembly GCA_963924545.1. Classification (NCBI taxonomy): domain Eukaryota; kingdom Metazoa; phylum Arthropoda; class Insecta; order Coleoptera; family Cerambycidae; genus Pogonocherus; species Pogonocherus hispidulus. Next base: position 77,180,228 of record OZ004694.1, read on the forward strand.
TCAATATATGCCACTAATTTAAATAAAAAATCAATCTAGATTTTTTACAATTATTAGTATGTTTAAATTTCTTTTTAGTATCAAGAAATTTCTGCTAAGTAGTAATTTCTAATTAGTAAGTAGAAATTTCTACTTATGGATAAATTTCTATCTAGACAGTAGAAACTTCTAGTTAGTATGGAGAAATTTCTACTTAGTATTTAGAAATTTCTAATTCATAAGTAGAAATTTTAGAGAATTTATTTTTTCCCTGTGGCCCTCTGCGCTTTCGTAGTTAGGAACCCATAGTAATTTATTGCAAATTTTCTGGTTTCTCATAGTGATATGACAACAAATATTTAGGTAACTAAGTGGCAAAGTGCCATGTCATTGATAATTGATCATATGTGATTGATCTCAAAAACAATTATTTCCTTGTATATAAAAATTATTTGATGACAACTGACTTCAGAATAATAGGAAATCCTTGTTTTGAAATTCAATAAAATAATTTTAAAATAATTCGTGTTTTTTTCAGTAGATCCATGAATTCAATAGAAAACATATTGGGAAAAACATCCTCGTTCTTATTTCTGATTATTGGCCAGATTTACGAGTGTAAAATAAACAGAATCAAACATTTGTCTTCGGTTTTTCGAAGTAAAACGATTTCACAACAACTACTAAAAAACGCGAGTTTTTCCCCATCGGATGCTCCAAAAGTTTAAATCAACATATGATTCTAAAAATAATCTACCAAATATATCCCGAAAACATATTTTTCAATCATTATAAAAAATAATTCGTTGGTTCATAGGTCAAACAGTTGTAATAATAAAAAATATAAACAAATATGAATCAAACTTATGATGCATGGAATTGTTTAGTCTATTTCTAATACATACTTGTTTATCAACGACGGATTCATAAAAATTAAGTTGTTTTTTTATTCTAATTCTGTATCTGGAACGACTCGTTAATATCATAAAGAAAAATCTCATTTAAAAAAATATTAAATGATATACGCATTTTACAGTAATAAACTAATAAAAATACGAAGTAATAAATAATCGTATGTATAACACATAATAATATATCTATTACTTTATATGCTGTTAAAAATAACCATATATTCATTTCTTTGTTGAAACCCTCAAGCTTTGCAACCTCATTTACACCTTTCTTTTTAAATTATATCCGTGGTGCCTGGGAAAAAGAAGATAAGTCTATTTTTTAAACTGCTCTATGGTATACAATATTTGGATGTATCTCTTTTATTATTAAAGATATCCCCATAAATCACTAGATCAATGTCTTCGTGAGAGAATGATTTTTTATAGTACATTTTTAATATTATTTATTGGCTTTTAAACTGTTTACATTTTTCTTTATATAGGAATTAAGCCAAAAAGTTAAATAGGAGATAAATTATTAATAAAATTATCAAATATTATGGTTCAATAAAGTTTTGTATTTCCTCGTTATCTATTATCCTAGGTATGCAAAGGAACAACCTTATTATTTTTAAGATATGTCCCAAACAACTACTTTGCGTGCAACAAGCACCGACCAACATTGAATTACCACGGAATATCTTCATATAATTATAATCAATTATATAAGAATCTAATACAATAACGATATGTAGAAACAAGTTCTACTACTTGACAGATGGGAGGTACATAACACATAACTACAAATAGTACGAATTTACTTTATATTATTAGCCAAAGGAGGTATTCTCCTGGCTATATGCCTAGCCGAGCGCTGAATTACAAAGCAAAAAATTTGCCGCATTTTTGCTTAACACAGTTAGAATCAAAGTACAAAGATTCGGATTGCAACGAAACATATAAGGGATTTTTACATTGTATGGATTCTCATACAATTAGATTGATTTGGATTGTATTGCGAAAACTACCAAAAGGTGGCGCTATTGTATAGGGTTTGCGAACGCAAAACCCACCTACTGTGACAAGTACTTGGGTCTTCGCATTTTTAGGTATGATCACATATATTGCACTGACGAGGTCATAAAAAGATCGAAACCAGTCTGCAGTTAATGACATCCTACGATGTGGGGTTCAAGTATTTCCTAGTAGTTTTACTTGCAATCCGAATCCTTGTATTTTGACTCTTAACTGTGTTAGACGAGACAAAATGGGGCAAGTTTTTGCTTTGTAATTCAGTGCTCGGCGAGGCATATACCCAGGAGAATAGCTGTTTTGGCTTAATTTGTTTTAGTCCTTATTTAAATAAGGTGTTTACAGATGATGGATATAAAGCAGAGTTGTGCTATTCCTTGTTATGTTTTATATTATCATATACCGGGTTTCCCATCTCATTTGACTAATGGCAATTAACATGGGCTATTACATTTCACTGAATTTTATATTCCCAGGGTACACTATGAGAAATATTGCTAACGGAATCGATGGTACTGACTGTCAAACACTTCTGATTACCAAAATACTATAGCGAAATGCTTTTTTAATTAAAACAACATCAATAAAAATTTGTTTTAAGTTAATAGATGTAGTTTACATAATTGTGTTAGCGCTCACAATTTCAAATCGTATCTAACTAACTGTATCAGCGGCAGGCTTTTAAACTGAAGCCCAAAATGTTGCAGGTTCAAATCCCACCAGAGAGGCCTTTTTTATTTTACTTTTTAATTAATTATTACAAATTATTAGTGTTTGTCTATTCGAATAAAAAATATGGTTCATTGTCAGAACCTAGTTGTTATTACTTTTGAAGCTAATATTTAAGTCACAATATTTACTGATTAAAAAAAAAATGAAACATGTTTTTAATTTGTTCGTTTCCTTTATCTTTAGCTAAAGCTACTATCTTATAAAATAAGTAATCAACAAGCAACATATTTTTTATTTATTACATGCACCGTGGTTTTTTTAATAGTATACTTATCTCTGCTAATAGTTATTACATATTATACCTCAATCTGGATGCAAACACTTGTAATTTCAATTAAGTAATCAAAAAGTAAAATTAAAAAAATTACCCCTATTGTGATTTGAACTTGCTAAAATTTGAAGTTCAGTTCTCTCCAATTTTTTTGCGCTGAGACAGATATGTAAACTGTTGAATTTAACCTAAAATTAAATTTGAACGATATTTGAATTAAAGAAGCATCTCGTTTTAGTATTTTGATAATCAGAAGTATATCATAGTGTGCCTTGGTAATATAAAATTCAATGAAATACCCCATGCTAATTGCCATTAGTCAGATGGCATGGGACACCCTGTATATATTGAATACTTCGGTAATAATCTATCTCTTAGTTAACTTTTTAGCGTAATTCCTATATAATGAAAGATGTAGAGAATTATTTATTCTGCTATATAAAAATCGATAATTGCAAAATTAATTATCAAAAAAATTATCAGATGGATTTCTATAAGAATGTCATCTTTCTGAAAAATGTAGTAGTGTTACTCTACAATATATTTAGCAGTTCAGTACCAATTCATGCTCGCAACCGATAATATTGTAGCCTGGTCTTACAAGGACCAAGAAGGTCAATAAAACCGTCATAAATAAGACAATAGCTTAAAGTATTCTAGAAATTAGCAAAATAGCCCTTTGTTCAGTTTGGGAGGGGTTAAAGGAGCGGCAAAAGCTTTACGATGTCTCCGGCAGGGGATAAAATAATTTCTATTTATTGTAGGGAAATACCAAAAACTAGGTCCGGGTCAAAACCAGGGTCAAGAAAACCGACATAATAGGACAATAGCTTAAAGTATTTTGGAAATTAGCAAAACAACCCTTTGTTCAGTTTGCGAGGGGTTAAAGGAGCGGCAATATCTTTACGATGTCTCCGGCAGGGGATAAAATAATTTCTATTTAGTATAGGGAAATTCCAAAAACTAGGTCCTAATTAGGATTAAAACCCTACCCGGGCCAAATCTCTGCAAAAAGTTTTATTACTGTGGTTGGTTTGTTTCCAGAAGGCTGACTGAAAGGATTCGGAATACCTGTAATTGCATACTTCAGGTATGCAATTTCGTTATTATTTCGAGCTCTTAGAAACTGCCTCTTACCCCTAGAGTTGTGGTTCTCAACCTTTTTGTGGCGGCCGAGCACTTTTGATAGTAATAGGAAAATAGTGAAACACCAAATTTTTTAACACCAATATCACTCGTCACTCGCTGTAGACTCGTCAATCTGCAGCGCGAATTTTCTTCATAATAATAGTTTAGTTGTGACTTTTTGTCAGTATCTGCTGACAATCCTCCATTTTATTGTATCATAATTATCCGAAAGAGGAATTTTTGATATTTCTCTCTGTGCCTAAGGGCCAGACATAATTTTCACTATTTCAATACATGCTGATCAAATAAGATATTCTGCTGCAGATATGTATGTCGTTTTTGTTTTAATGTAATCAGTTCTGCAACTTTATACGAAGCCAATTGTGGGCCGATTGTTACCATCTTCTGAAAGTGTTGCCTGTTTGTCCTATTTCCATGTTTTGTCTTATTTTTTGATGCGAGATTACTGTTTTTGTAGAAAAGTGACATTTTAACTTAGCTGGAACCATTGCACTACTATTGACCAGTTGCACATGCAAAATACTAAGATATAAACTGTAAATGTAAATTTGAGTTTTTACAAAATAATATAAATTGAAATATTTATTATATTTTAATCTATTATATTGAAAGTAATGGAGATAAAGTAATTCTGTGAAGAGCTTATAATAATAACTATATACAATAATACAGCTATAGATACAATAATAAGTGAAAGAAAAAAGTAGTTAAGAAAACAAGAAGAATTTTAACTATTGTTACTAAGCTAATTACTAAGAAATTAATTATAAAATAAAAGAAACAAAAACACAATTGTCTGAAATAATATAAAGCGAAAATTAGTTTTTTTGAAGAATATAGTTTTTTAAATATTTTTAGAATTTATCAATAAATGTTCGTCGACCATTTGATCTTATTCATAATATTTTGGGATAGAGAAAATGTGTTGTTTTATATGTTTAGTGTTAAGTTTATTATCATTAACTGAGTTGGCGGCTCAGGGTTTAGTGTCTGGATCGCTTAACCCAGAGGTCGTGGGTTCGAATCCCTATTCCACCAGAAATTTTTTAATTAAATTATCTATTCGTAGAGCAAGGCTTGTTCGCAGGGACGAATTGGCAACCATCCTGGCGATGGCCTAGGATGGGAAGAATATCAACTTGGTGTTAATGTGAGAGATTAAAATCAGTTGATGTTTGACTTGTCCCCCTAACTAATGAGGTTTCCAGGTTTCCCTCATTCCAACACTGAATGGTGGTTAGGGCCTACCAACGTAAGTCGTTTCTAAGGCGCAAATGTGGGGCGCGAAATAATAATATGCCGCCCCCTCTCCCACACAAGTCTCAGACTTTCGGGATAATCTTTGTGATTAGAATGAGGGGTAGAGATTATTATTATTCACAAACAGAAAATTAACATATCCATATTTTAATTATTCATCAAGCTATCGGAAAGGGATAAATTAAATTATAATTTTGACATCAAATTTGTATATTTTTAAATTGTAAATTAAGAGTCTATTCACTGTAGATTTGACAGGCATGAATACGGGGTCGGGTTGAGAGGTTGGGTAGGCGAAGGGCGGAGACTTACATATTTCCACTACCGAATTATTAAGATTTCGGAGGTGCACGTAAAGCCGAAGTAAAAAGGCACATGGACATAAAGTTAGCCTTTATTGCAATGGTACCGGATTTGTCTTATAATTGCAACAAAATTTCTTTTTAATGTTATAAATTATATATCACCGGAAAGATCAAAAGATAAACTAGATCCCTATAGAAGCAAATTTTTGTTTAATTCATGTATTTTAGAGAAAATAATTTTTGAAAATACGCGATTTTAGTATAAGATTGTTTGCCTCGACTTTTAAAAATAAAAAGAATTACAAAAAATTACTACTATAGGGATTTAGATTAAAGTCTTATCTTTCAATACTTTTTTACTAAAATTCGCTATCTTTTATAGTTTTTTTATGATTAGATACGAGACGAACGCCGATTTTGGGCTTATTTCGGACTAGTGAATGGAGCCTTAAAAAAGAAGTCAGCCTTTACTTAAGTGTGGGTGCCATATAGGATTTTTAGAGCAAACATGATGATATATCGTCATTCACTTCACATACTGTTTATTATCCAAATTTGATATAAAGTGCAAGACGTGTGAACAGAGTGCATACACGCATTACTATTGAATTGCAGGGTATCTCAGAACTGATACCTTGAGTGACCAAGTTGTATAACTCTGTATCTCTTGTATCTACTCGTACTAGATAGGTTTTGATGAAAGAAAATATTGCTTGAGATGAATTTTTCGACATAATCTAATCGAATAGCGTTATTGGTTTTTTAATAATATATCTTATCGTTGTGGAGCAATGACGCAAATTTATATATTTTTTAAAATGATAATTTCGAGTGATATAGGCAAAACTTTATAATTATTTTTTCAAATATAAGAAATACAGGCTGTTTGTTTTTATACATATATAGCGTGGAACAATAGCGTGACAAAGTTCCATAACTTCAATGCAACATAATATTAGAGGAACCCATAAGTTTCGTACTGGTACCTCTATTGTTGGTCAGTGATCAACAGGATGTCAGAAATTTAATTTGGTTTTATCACAAATTGAGACCCTCATAAGTGCATCTTTTTCAAATACAGAACCCCATAGTTTTTTCTCATATTCTAATCTACAATTAGATCTGTATTACCATGCCCTATACCTATAACCATATATATATAATACTACTATATGGAGCCTATGTAATCTTTACCATGTTTCTCAAGTGAAGCCAAATTAGAGTAGTCCAGAATCATATCTATTGTCTCTTTCACGGAGAAAATACCAAATACTCATGCGCAGCAAACCGCGGGAATTTTGCTCCATATAGGTACTGTAGAATACAATAAATTAACTTTATTTTATATTGTATTTTATCTACATATAACGGTTTTTCAATCTTGTTATTGGGATGTTCCCGTATTTATCAAGTTTACCAAAAGAGTGGATGCAGTTTGTATTTGAAAAGAAAATTTTAAAAATACATACTTCAGGTACCTATATGCGACTTCATATGGAATATTTCCTTCGCACAAAAGACAAAACCTCGACTGAGTTTTTCGTTTCGGCATTTTGCGATATCTGTGGAATGAAATTAATGAAAATGAGGTACAGTATAATTCATATACCTAATTCACTACATATTTAAATTTACAAAATGTTCTTATATACCTACACTTGCAGTTGCGACTGTAAAAATACCGTCGAAATAATTTGATGAGCAAATGTCTCTAATCACTAATAAGTCTAATAGGTACATGAACAAAACTAAAATTACAAGTTACACATAAATAAAACACTTCTAAAACTGCCGGCTCTACGAAAAACACAAATTTATTTTCTGTGAAACACAAACATACCTGAAATACAAAAGATAAACTGTGACATAACCACACCACAAAACGCATATATGACAAAACACATACAGGGTGTCCCAGTGTGAGCGAACAAAAATTTACCAGTGTGTAGGCCAGACCAAAATAAGAATAAAATTCTTATAAAAAAATTCTTCGCTGCACGCCTAACGAATTCCAGGGTGTTATTTTGTAAAAAAAAACAATTTTCCGAGATAACTTAAAAACTCGTTTCGTAGATTTAGGTAATATTTGGATGACGTGTACATCTATTAAAGGTCATTAAAACTATATGGTGTTTGTTTAACTCTAAACTTTAAAATCATTGCATATATTTTTCTGCATAAAGGAATACAGTCGGTACTTTACACTCAATTTACTCTAAAATGGTTGATAACAAGAGCACCTTTTTTGTTCAGAATTGATAGCCGATTAAGGAAAACTTAGTTAATTCACAAAAAAGTAGGATATACAAGAGTTATGAAGACAAAACCATAAGGAAGAGTAGACTTAGGCCACCACAAGTGTCAAAGTTAAACAAACACCATATAGTTATAATGACCTTTAATAGATGTACACGTTACCCAAAAATTACCTAAATCTACGAAACGGTTTTTAAGTTGTTAAAGTTATTTAAGTTAAGTTATTACAGAAAATTGTTGTTTTTTTACAAAATAACACCCTGTAACTCGTTAGGCGAGCATCAGAGAAATTTTTTATAAGAATTTTAATCTTATTTTGGTCTGGCCTACCCACTGGTAAATTTTTGTACGCTCATACTGGGACACCCTGTATATGACAAAACAAAGCCCGGTCTTTCTTTACTTTCGCGCCACATTGAAATTTTTGGATTGGATTGGACAACACTTGGGCATGTGCACAGGAACATTTGTCCGTGAAAGAGAACGAAATATATAACTCCATCTCATAAACCGGCTTCAAGAAAAGCTCGAATAGCTCAATATAGTAGTATTATATATATGCCTATAACCAATAGTTTTCTGGTTATTCTGGAATGTTTACTGAATTTTCGAAAATATAAACACATTTTAAATATTTTTCAACAGCAATCCTTGGATAACAAAATATAATTTTGCCGGTGACTGGCTTAAGAATTAAAGTGTTACTGAGGTCGTTGAAATGGAAACTCGTTCTGTACTTATCAAAATTATGATCTAGTACACTTAAAAATCAAGTTCAAGAAAATATAATAAAGTTTTTTTTTATCTGCCTACGTTCTGCGTTACTGAAATACCGTGCAATCCCATCAAACTTATCGCGCAGCCATACAAGCGGAATTCAGTTACTATCAACCTGCTATTGGCTGCTAATCTGCTTTGATTACTACCACTATGTTCCTCTCATTGAATTCTTAGGAAAAAATAATTTTTATTTTTTTTTATACAAGACGGCCTTACAAATTTTTTTTCCATACAGTCTTGTATTTAAAACATTTGTATTTTATCTATATGAGATCAATACTAGTCCTATATTGTAGTTTCTCAAGATACTGAAATGAAACAAAATAAATTAAACAGCCCCAATAAGCTTTCATATTAAATGAGAAGTACCGGGTGGCCAAATTTGCTTGCTATTATAGGACAACGCGAGAACTAAGAGAGATACAAAAAAAATAACCCCCCTTTCTCGAGCTCTTTTTCTGAGACAAACTTAATGCCGAAATGCAAAATGGCCCATCATATTTTGTTTTTGAGATATTAGCAAATATTCGCTAATATCTCAAAAAGTCAACCTTCGAACCTTAAAAAGTCAAAGATTCTATAAAAAATAGTTAAGTCGAATAAATTAACCGCACATATTATATATCGCTGAAAAGAGAAAAAAATTATCTTTCTAACTAAATCATAGCCAACTATGATTTTCATTTAAAAAAATACAAGTTTATGTCATAACTCGAAATTTTATCAACTTATTAAAATATTGTCTACGCCACTGCATTCCTTTTAAAAAAGTGTCTGAAGAACATATAAGTTGTTTTTTTCTAATATCTACAATAACCGAGATATGCGCAGGCATCGAAAATTTGAAAAATCGAATATTCGCTAATATCTCAAAAACAAATGAAGATAGGCCATTTTGCATTTCGGCATTAAGTTTGTCTCAGAAAAAGAGCTCGAGAAAGGGGGGTTAATTTTTTTGTATCTCTCTTAGTTCTCGAGTTGTCCTATAATAGCAAGCAAATTTGGCCACCCGGTACAATAAAATAAAATGAACCTACCAGGAATGAAGATTTAGAGGTAGAAGATGATCTATAAGGTGGCCAATCCTCAAATTGTTTATGCAGTAAATACATACACAGACAAGAAAGTAATGTAGGTACATATTTTAAAGAAGATCATCGTTACAATCTTATTTTGTATAGGTACTACTGAGATTGGGAATATTTCCCACAGAAATTTGTTCATAACTAATTTATAAATAAACATGCCATAACCTTTAGGTCCTTCCTGTCTCCCAGGAGTCGGAGGTCCACATTTAGGGCAATTTTTTTGTAACCTATGGTGGCCAGAAGAATCATTAAAGCGTATAGAAATACCGCGCATACCGCTGGTGTCTAAGAATGTGAGGCTTCCGACATTTGTCCTGTGGCGAATCCGCTAACAAGCTTTGTGGTTCCTACAGGGTTCCGCTACCGGCCTCGTGCTGTCTAATGAGAACAGTGGCGTATGCTACTAGGTACAGGACAATCATTACCATAGTTAGCACTAGTCCATTATGTCGAAGCACGTGCTGCAATTAGTTTTATATCATGGTAATTAGTGTCTAAGGTTATTTGTTTACTGTACTTATTATTTGTTGTTGGTACTCAACAACAAATTAAACATTATTTGCAAACTTATTGTCAGTCAGACATCAAGCACTTTCTAAATGTGTTTCTACATTTTAAAAAAATTAAACATTTTTCAAATATTTTCATTTACGAATGAAATAATTTCAACTGGACGACAACTTGCATACCTACCTACATATTTTGATTAGAAAGTAACTATAAAACCTTTACGTGAAAATGACTGCCAGTTTTGACATAATTGTGGTAATTGTGAGCAAAACAGAAATCTCCTGTTATAAGAAACGTTTGCCTTTCTCACAAACAGCCGTGACGTCATTTACCCTTACGTCAATAAAATGACGGCTATTACGACTTGGGTTAAAATGCCGGTAGGACTTTGAGGGATCATTAAAGAGTTCTTGAAATGACTCGCTTCTAATTATAATAAGTTTTACACTATAACTTACAATTACATATTACAGTAGAATTCGCAGTAGAATAGAATATAAATAGAAAATTTACAGTAAATTTTCTATTTTTATATGGATCTAGTCACAAAACTTTTAATTTTTAACAACTTCTCTTTTAGATGTTGTATTTTTGTCACTGATGTGGGTTTGGAAAATCCGAAGACACCGAATAAGATAGAACTATCATATTTGGTAAATAAAAAAGTTTAATACATTATATTTTATAACCGAACTATATTACCTACGTTTTAAATATGGGATGATATTAACTTTGCAAAAAAAATCCGTATATAAATTGAAAGTAAAGAAAATATTTCATTCGTTCGCTTCGGAATGATTGTAACATTGTGACATTTAATAAAATAATATCATTCTTCATAATATTGTAGCGTATAATGAAAAGATAACTTTTTATTTAAAACTGCTGGGTGAAAAAAATAGTTAATATAAATTAAATGTCCAGTTTCAAAAATATTCCTATCCAAGCATATAAATCTTGAATGCCACGCAGACGTTATCTGCCGACGAGAAACCGGAACTGGCCACTTGTGCCAAATAAATAAACTATAAACTACGACAACATTGCCGCACATAACACGTTTACTAATTTGTCTTTTGTTGTTAACCTTTAAGTGGTTCCTACTAACAACCTGGAAGTACAAGAAATGTCAGCAAATTAATGATTTGACGTTGACCAGACGAACGGTGGGACAGGAAGCGTGGCCATCTAGAAAACTATCCGTTCCCGTTGCAACTTGGTGAAGATATTTTCGTTCCCACAGATTCCAAAGAAACCCATAAAGTGAGTTCTCTATACAGAGCCTTGACAACTTCTGTATTTTTTCGATTATTGAGGAAATTGATACTTTAGAAAAAACACATTTTTATTTTTATTGTACTGTAACAACTTTCTCGTGTTATTAATAGACTGTGTCCAGTTTACTATCAACTGTAGGGGTACCTCGGAAACCATTAGAGATACAAGTTTCCTAAATTGGGAAAAAGCGCAATTTTATTTGGGCCATTTTAGGCCCAAAAAGAATTCAAGGTAACATTTCCAAGGATTCCTTCCCTTCCTTCCTTCAAAATTCCTTCAGCAGTGTTTTAAAAAATGCGAAAATCCAATATAGCGCCCATAAGAAAAGCAAAAATTGAGTATGCTAGTGCAAAATCTAATAGACTTTTAATAAAGTCCTTGCTGACTGCTATCCCTAGTTTTCACCCTGTATCTACTTATAGGAAGCTGTTCTAGGAATGGATTCTTCATTGCCCAGCTTTTGAATAATTTAACCAACTCTGTAGCTTTATGTAAGAGGAAAAGCCAAAAACAACTACCCTGCGGACAAAAGCCCCGACCAGCATTGAATTACATTGGCAGATCCTGAAAGGTTCCACGTCATTCATCAGTATCTCCCATCAGACATATACCGGTTTCGAACTTGTTAGTTCTCATCAGTATGCCATAGGTGGAGATTCTGACGAACGACGTGGATGCCAGGCAGCTGAGCCTAGGCAGCTCTGCCTACATCAGTATAAGTGAGAAGCACTGTAAAACATACAGTGGTCTCTAGTGTGAATCTTTGCTACCATCTGTTCAGATAAGCGAAGCCCATCAATAACAGACAGCGCCCTGCTATGCAGGTACCTAGAGCGGCGACCCCTGACCCGAGTTAGACCAAAACTGTTTGTAAGAGGAAAAGCCAAAAACAACTACTCTGCGGACAAAAGCCCCGACCAGCATTGAATTACATTGGCAGATCCTGAAAGGCTCCACGTCATTCATCAGTATCTCCCACCAGATACTGACCTGCATAGCAGAACGCTGTCTGTTATTGATGGGCTTCGCCTATCTGAACAGATGGTAGCAAAGACTCACACTAGAGGCCACTGTATGTTTTACAGTGCTTCTCACTTATACTGATGTAGGCAGAGCTGCCTAGGCTCAGTTGGCATCCACGTCGTTCGTCAGTATCTTCACCTCCACCTATGGCATACTGATGAGAACTAACAAGTTCGAAACCGGTATATGTCTGGTGGGAGATACTGATGAATGACGTGAAGCCTTTCAGGATCTGCCAATGTAATTCAATGCTGGTCGGGGCTTTTGTCCGCAGAGTAGTTGTTTTTGGTTTTCCTCTTACAAACAGTTTTGGTCTAACTCGGGCCAGGGGTCGCCGCTCTAGGTACCTGCATAGCAGGGCGCTGTCTATTATTGATGGGCTTCGCCTATCTGAACACATGGTAGCAAAGACTCACACTAGAGGCTACTGTATGTTTTACAGTGCTTCTCACTTATACTCTGTATCTTTAATCATTTTCGAGATGCCCATACAGTTCATCCTAAATTCGACACAGTGTATACAAATATTTCCAAAAAAGTTATCAATAAAGTATACTATACAGTTTACAGTTTTGGATAACAGGTTCTATCACAAGTACACTCATAGACAAGTTGTTGGGTACTTTACATATTGAAAAGGGTACTTATACCATAAGAGTAATGCATTAGATGAAGATATTCATTCCAGACCTACGTACCAGAATCTTCTATCAAAATATATTCCAGTCAGACGCTATAATCCATCTAGAGTTTCATTTTTCCTCATATACATATTTGTGTCACTGATGAGCCCTTTTCACGCTTTCTTAGGTACATCAGGGACGAAGTAAAATGATTCTCTTCCAATTTAAATTGCTTCAGCAAAGCTGTGAAAGGTTAGTTTGATCTAAATCTTTCTTAGTTAAATATCCTCCATACCTGGCAGCATAAATTAATAGTTGTTCCGCAGTTATGTCGAATTTCTATGTCGCATCAGTATTCTTCGATGGTTTCTATATTGCAAGAGATGGATCTTAACTCTACTTGTTCTACTTCTTTCTGCTAAAAGCTTCTGAAACAGCCTGAAACTCCCCTGGGAGCCGTTTCTTTATCATCGTCGGAATGTAAGAGAGTTTATTGCAGATACTCAGATACTCAACTCCTGTCGATTTAGCATTCACAAAAAACTTACATATTATCTCGTTTTCAGTTTTGATCATTTCTTTAGATGATATCTCAAAAGGCAATGCCCTTTGAGAAAGCCTGTATAGTTCTTAGCTGCTCAATTTTTTTAAGATTTAGCAACTCCTTGGCTCTTCTATTTGAAAAAAAAAATTTGAAGAAAAAAGTGTTGTTGAAATATTTTCGTATCCTGGAGCATAAGTCCATCGTGAGACCTCGTGTTCATTTTCCGAACTTCCATCCTACATTTAAATAATTAAATATTAAAAGCGTAATTTCTGTAACTTCAAATTTTAATGTATAGCTTGGTAAACCTTTTTTTAACACCATATACCAAATGTACCAAATACTGAACGTGTCCAAGGTGATTGTACGAAACAGTAGTAGAAATATTTTGCAATAATAGTTTTGATTAAAGTTTCTCAGATTAATTTTGTTCCTGTATATTCGCCAACGAAAATACCTATATGTCCCACGCTATCCAGACAGTTTTGACCCTCTTTCAGAGACGCTCATATCGAAATTGAACAATGAAGTAACAAATGCGTTGACCGAAATAACTTATAGGCCGACCCGTTCAGATTGCGCAAAGGGTTTTTTTATTAATTTACAAATAAAAATAAACGACACGTCTTTACGACAGAAATGTTTTTTTACAAACTACAGGCTATATAGGAGCTGCTGACCCACATTTAAGTTATAGTGCGTTTTAAGTACTATTTATAAAAACGTACGCATACCAGTTAACCTAGTTTCTCGGGATGGAGTCTTTTATATAGCCGGTATTAAAGTTGCACCGAAAATAGTTCGGAAAATCGTAAACCAAAAATTGCACAATAACATGCGCCTCCTTGTGACATCTCTCTTTGGACGCCAGATGTGAGTTTTGACGGGGAACAGCTCGGTTGTAAAATTTAGTTGTTATTGAAAGTACTTTGGTCGCACTTCTGTGAACAGTAAATAGGAAAATAAAATCTGTACGCGTTCGGTTTAGTTTGTTGCTCTTCCTTAATCTATCATAAACGTGGATGCTGTATTTAGTTTCGACAAAGAAAATCATAAGAAAAAACGAAAAAAATACCTATATAGACTTACTTTGCTCATGACCCATTTAGTTCGAAAATAATAATACGCCTTTGCGACTTCCACATAAATTTGTCATTTTCCAGTATTTGATGAATCACTCATTTATAGGTATTGATCAACACTGCCAAGCTGTCAAGTTATTTTTATGCAACAGGAATCAGAAAAGTGGATGTTTTACGTTTAGAAATGTTTCGTAATTTTTGAGTGAAGGTTTTTTATGTGCGTAACTACATTTTTGATTTATTATTTTTCCACTTTTCGAAAAAAAAATTAAATAAAGGAACCCTCAGATCAAGTTAAGAAGCTAAGGGTAAGCTTTTAAATTTTTTTTGCGCGATCAAGAATATTTGGTTACAATTGTACTATAAAATACAAAATTCAACGCAACTCATTAAAAAATTATCGACTCTACTAAGTAAATGAAAGTGCTGAATGTATTAAAATATATTCACAGCGGTTTTTATTTACGTTTTATATGCACATCTGATTAAAGCAGCATTAACTAGATGGAAATATTTAATTAGCATGTAAGTAATCTATATATTATACTCTAAACTGAAAAAGCCATAAAAAGACAAAAAACCAACTCAAAAATTTAAGGTTACGTATCCATACGAGAGTAGCAGCAGCATCCTATATAACAAATATCTCTTGTTTTGGATTTATATATCAGGGTGGGTGAAATTCGAGGCTCACTATTGGGATCTCGGAAACGGTAAGAGATACGAAAACGGTTAAATTGGGGCAAAGTTGCGTAATTTTGTGACCAATAATATGCCGTCAAGAAATCCAGAATATCTACATTCGTTTTTGAGTTATTTCAAAAAAACCAAAATTTTTAGTTTTCGTTTTTAATTTTTTTTAGCTTTATTTGAGACGATATCAAAAAACTGACAAGACTTTTTCATTGCCACTTTTTATGCTCTATAACGTGACAGTACAAAATTTCCGTTACGGCGTTTCATCCGATCAGGACCATCTTCAACTTTATTTTTTTAAATAGGGACCCATAATGTTTCTTAAGAAAAACGATAGGATTTTTTATTCTGATTTCAATGATGTATGATACTTTATAGTTTTAATTATTCTTTTTGCTCAAATACTAGGAATAACTTTTAAGACGATCGAATCTAGTATGCTTTGGGCTGATGACATTTGTTATAAAACAATTTTAATTGTCAATACAATTTGACGTTTAAAGAGCTTCGCTTTAAATAATAAGTAATAATGCCGTTTACAAATCAAGAAAAATGTGATATGATTGAAATTTATTATAAATGTTACAAAAATTCAACCAGATCTGAACAAACATATTTTGAAACATACCCAGAAAGGCCACAACCACATAGAACGACATTTTCGAAACTGCATGAAAAACGAATGTTTTTTGAATATTCTGGATTTCTTGACGGCATATTATTGGTCACAAAATTACGCAACTTTGCCCCAATTTAACCGTTTTCGTATCTCTTACCGTTTTCGAGATCCCAATAGTGAACCTCGAATTTCGCCCACCCTGTATACATACTCGTATACAGGGTTGGTCATTAATGCAGTAAAATTCAATATCGGCTCTATTAAGGGTACCGGAAAAAACTTTCATAGGAATGAGATATAGTGTCAAAAAAAGCACATTTTAAAAATATTTTGAAATATACAGGGTGACTCACTACAGAGGAGCAATTTCAAGGTATTTTTTTTAAGGGATTGCTATAAATATTTTAATATTTTTGAAATCACAGGAACATTCTCTTCCCTCCTTCCACCCCACCCTATCCATCCACCCCATCCATCTATCTGGGAACTGTACATTTCAAAATTACCTAACAATCAGGAAATAATGTGCTGGGGCGCCATCATGTTCGAACTATAAATTTTCCGTAATATGTGGAGGCATTTTGCATAAGTTGTGGCAAATTTTTTTCCAAAAAACGTAAGTAGGTGTTGATCACCAGTGAGGTGACCGTTAAAAAAATGTGGGCCAATAATATAGTCTCCAAAAATACCTCCCCATACGTTTACTAACCACTGTTGAGGTCTATCACCTGATAGACCTCAAACCGATATGACTTTTGGGTTTTCTGTGGCATAATGGTGAAGATTATGTCTGTTCTGTAACCAAGGCGTACAAATGATGTTTTATTAGAAGGTCTTCTATTGTCAATTTTAACTAGCATATTTTTGACACATTTGATAATTAGGTACTTTAAAACTACGTATTAATATTCGTGAAACCGACGTGATTCTTCTCAAATACAGCCCTTGCGCATACTGTATCTAATTCTTGTGGAAATCAGCATGCAAGAACAAAGGACTGACAAAAAATTAGGCAAATTATACACTACCAATTCAATTGGGCGTACCTAGTCTTGGGACTTAGTTTACCACCATCATGCTCCATCGTGCGAACTCTCATGTTTGCATTATCGATGTGAAACCACAATGAGATCAACATACGCGATTTTTGGGTGCTGCGAAAATTGTAAATTATTTACCAAACAGAGTAGGAAGAATGTCCTTTTGCACATTAAGCCCTTGATGGGAAATAGCGTCAACTAAATATAACAAATCCGTTGGCGACAAACGATAACCGAAGGCCATAAATTACGAAAACGACAATTGCTTATGCCTTCTGGTCCGGTCGTAACCAAACGCAATAATATCGGCAACTTCCGAAGTATTGAAAAATTGACGATATGTTTATCCACGCTACAATTACTAGGGTCAAAAAGTTTAACCCTGGGGTCGCACGCCATAAAGGAAAAGTATTAGAGCGACAATGCAAAGGGCGCATATTACAATTCTGCATGATAAAGATTACCTTGAGCCATTGTCGGAGTGACCAGGGGTCAGTTTTTCAATAAAATAAGTCATATAAATCACGCATCGGCTTTTGTCGATGAGACCTGATGCGGTTGACTTTTGGCCTACATCTGTTCTTGCCCACTGTAATGAATTGATTAAGGACGGGGTGGAGGGTTGAAGCATAAGCTAGTTTAAATTAAAGCTGCCAGTGCTGGGAATCTTTGTAAAAATTTTTCAGTGTGCTGTTGACATGGCCATTATCATTTTAAATGGGTCGAATAGTATAGAATTGTCGGGAAAAGAAGCATGCAGTGTCCTCGTTTTGAGCAAAAAACATAATTAAACTCAAGGTTACTAACGAATGTAACGTTGCTAGGACATTGATCAAAATATTATATATTATATAGTACAGTTAATATAACATATTATGTAGTATAGTTTATTGTGTTATTGACACGCATCCAGGGTGGCCCACGATGAATTGCGGAGATCGATCTCTCGAAAAGTAGTCGTTGGAAAATTTTGAAAATTTGGTAGTAAGTATTACTAATGTCGATGAGGGCAATTTGGCTAAAATTTGTTCAAAATGGTGGCAATTTGTTGTTTTTAATAAGTCACAAGTTAAAGGAATTTCTTTTATGTATTATAGTTTGTGTAGATTATTGGTATATTCATATTAAGGTGTAACAGAGCTACATGAAAATATTACAGGATATAACACAATGATAAATAGCAGCGAAGGAAAGTTGTATAAGGATATAATAGTAGACGGACCTAAATTATTATTTATTTACCATATTTTTGGATTTGAAAGCGGACGTAAAGTCGTCAGGTAGAAAGCAGATGAACATATAACTAAAAAATATGGTAGAAGGTACTGTACGGAGCAGTCCATTTTTTATGGGAATCCAGGGTATCTCGAAAACTACAAGATACACAACAAAACCTCTTACGCATCCTCGAACTACTTTTTCTAGTTTGACTTAATGGTGAAATCAGATGCCCTCCAAAAAAACCACAAGTTTGGTCTGTATCTAAAAAACGGGACCCAATAAAAAAACGGCTAAAAATTGGCTACGGCAATGAATTCTACTTAAAATTATCTAAAACTTTTTCCTCTAAGCTCTTTTGATATATCTGAAAATAATAAAGTTACAGGGCTATGATGAAAATGGCAAAATTTAAAAAATGCCCTGTATCTCAAACCTAAACACAGTAGACAAGATCTGATTTCACCATTAAGTCAAACTGGAAAAACTAGCTCGAGGATGCGTAAGGTAAGGAGTTTTGTTGTGCATCTTGTAGTTTCCGAGATACCCTGGATTCTCATCCAAAATTTACTACTCTGTATAATGAGTATGTATGATATTTAATGTATTCACAACTAAAAAAATACTAAATAATAATAATAATAATAATAATAATGATAATACTTTATTTGCGCAACAGGTTTACCCCAATTACAAAACAAACTTTTTACATTGAAAGAGTACATATAGAAAACGAACTTCATTTCAGTACAAAGAAAACGATTAAATAATGTCAAAAAATTGTTTAGCTATTTCCAACATATTATTTTGAGAAAATATTAAATAGTAGTAGTAACTAAAAAATTCTGCCTGAATTATTTAAAAGGTAAATAAAGGAAGCCTCGGTTTTGATAAGCAGTAAGTAGATTTAAAAAACATTCAATTTGGGAACTTCGACTGTACCTATATTCTGGCAGATTCAAAGAAGCTTTCTCCTATTACTGTCAATCAGTACCTACGCTAAGGGACGATAATAATTTTAAAGAAACTCGCTCAACAACTGACATTTTTCTTATGCTACAATGCACTAAGTGGTCATTTCGTATATCATTGTCCAAAGAAAAATTATGTCATATTTATTTATTCAATGATCGGAAGTACATACATACGTAGGTAAGTGGAGACTGTTACCCTGAATTTCATAGATGTGAACTGACCAGCGACCGCAGTCTCAGACAATAATGCACCCCATCCATTGTCCGGCAGCGGGGGTGGTGCCCCAAGGTCATTATTTCGGATTAGTACTTGAAAAGAACGAAAGGAGAGAACTGTGGACGGCGACGGCGGCCTTCCGTCGTCCGGTTGTTTAATGCAATTGGCTCGGCGAGACATATGCCGTTCATTTCGACAACTGTTACTATTAATGGCAATTTTACGAAAATTTCAAATTTATGCACCAGCTGGAACCCATAATGGGAAGCAATATTTGTATTTACCAATGTCGGTCGTGGACGGAAAAAATTTAAGCACTGTATTTTCACTGATTAGAAATTTTAATATTATGGAAAATACTAATCAACATAATCCTACCCGTTCTCACATTTTAAAAAAAAATCTGTATTATATTATTAGTAGGTATTATTATTAATGGATGATGAATGTATTTTTGGATCAAAGATGGTTTACTCTTCTGGGGAATCTAAACGTGGTGTACTGATGAGGTTTACTTACTGAAAATTTTGGTTTCCACTTCTGTCAGTGTTATTCACAAATATCATGATTAGTGTGTTGTCTATTGGTGTAGTATGTATATTTGTTGTACTTTTAATTACTTGCATAAAAATTTTATTCGAGAAATAAATGTTTCAGTACCATATTAGAAATTTTTGGAAAAATTGCATGTGATGCTTTTTTGGCAGCAAATTTAATCATATTTCGATAACCAGGCTTTTTTTATAAAAAAAATTTAAATCTACACATATAAATATAGACCGTATATTTCAAATATACGATGTTCATACTTCGTAGAATGAACGAAATAGAAAAATATTATAATTTCCTAAACTAGATTTTGACCGTCAACAGGATCAGTGTGGATCTGTTAAGAATAACAAAATAAACAATCCTAGCCCATCACTTCATTTGTCAGACGGGGATGACTGGTCAAAAAGGAATGATCCCGTAAAAATAGAAAAATATTAAAATTTCCTAAACTAGATTTTGACCGACAAGAGGATCGGTGTGGATCTGTTAAGAATAACAAAATAAACAATCCTAGCCCATCACTTCATTTGTCAGACGGGGATGACTGGTCAAAAAGGAATGATCCCGTAAAAATAGAAAAATATTAAAATTTCCTAAACTAGATTTTGACCGACAAGAGGATCGGTGTGGATCTGTTAAGAATAACAAAATAAACAATCCTAGCCCATCACTTCATTTGTCAGACGGGGATGACTGGTCAAAAAGGAATGATCCCGTAAAAATAGAAAAATATAAAAATTTCCTAAACTAGATTTTGCCCGACAACAGGATCGGTGTGGATCTGTTAAGAATAACAAAATAAACAATCCTAGCCCATCACCTCATTTGTCAGACGGGGATGACTGGTCAAAAAAGGATGATCCTGTAAAAATAGAAAAATATTAAAATTTCCTAAACTAGATTTTGCCCGACAACAGGATCGGTGTGGATCTGTTAAGAATAACAAAATAAACAATCCTAGCCCATCACTTCATTTGTCAGACGGGGATGACTGGTCAAAAAGGAATGATCCCGTAAAAATAGAAAAATATTAAAATTTCCTAAACTAGATTTTGACCGACAAGAGGATCGGTGTGGATCAGTTAAGAATAACAAAATAAACAATCCTAGCCCATCACTTCATTTGTCAGACGGGGATGACTGGTCAAAAAGGAATGATCCCGTAAAAATAGAAAAATATTAAAATTTCCTAAACTAGATTTTGCCCGACAACAGGATCGGTGTGGATCATTTAAGAATAACAAAATAAACAATCCTAGCCCATCACTTCATTTGTCAGACGGGGATGACTGGTCAAAAAGGAATGATCCCGTAAAAATAGAAAAATATTAAAATTTCCTAAACTAGATTTTGACCGACAAGAGGATCGGTGTGGATCTGTTAAGAATAACAAAATAAACAATCCTAGCCCATCACTTCATTTGTCAGACGGGGATGACTGGTCAAAAAGGAATGATCCCGTAAAAATAGAAAAATATTAAAATTTCCTAAACTAGATTTTGCCCGACAACAGGATCGGTGTGGATCTGTTAAGAATAACAAAATAAACAATCCTAGCCCATCACTTCATTTGTCAGACGGGGATGACTGGCCAAAAAAGGATGATCTTGTAAAAATAGAAAAATATTAAAATTTCCTAAACTAGATTTTGCCCGACAACAGGATCGGTGTGGATCTGTTAAGAATAACAAAATAAACAATCCTAGCCCATCACTTCATTTGTCAGACGGGGATGACTGGTCAAAATGGGATGATCCCGTAAAAATAGAAAAATAATAAAATTTCCTAAACTAGATTTTGCCCGACAACAGGATCGGTGTGGATCTGTTAAGAATAACAAAATAAACAATCCTAGCCCATCACTTCATTTGTCAGACGGGGAGGACTGGTCAGAAAGGGATGATTCCGTAAAAATAGAAAAATAATAAAATTTCCTAAACTAGATTTTGCCCGACAACAGGATCGGTGTGGATCTGTTAAGAATAACAAAATAAACAATCCTAGCCCATCACTTCATTTGTCAGACGGGGATGACTGGCCAAAAAAGGATGATCTTGTAAAAATAGAAAAATATTAAAATTTCCTAAACTAGATTTTGCCCGACAACAGGATCGGTGTGGATCTGTTAAGAATAACAAAATAAACAATCCTAGCCCATCACTTCATTTGTCAGACGGGGATGACTGGTCAAAATGGGATGATCCCGTAAAAATAGAAAAATAATAAAATTTCCTAAACTAGATTTTGCCCGACAACAGGATCGGTGTGGATCTGTTAAGAATAACAAAATAAACAATCCCAGCCCATCACTTCTTTTGTCAGACGGGGAGGACTGGTCAGAAAGGGATGATTCCGTAAAAATAGAAAAATAATAAAATTTCCTAAACTAGATTTTGCCCGACAACAGGATCGGTGTGGATCTGTTAAGAATAACAAAATAAACAATCCTAGCCCATCACTTCATTTGTCAGACGGGGATGACTGGTCAAAAAGGGATGATCCCGTAAAAATAGAAAAATATTAAAACTTCCTAAACTAGATTTTGCCCGAGAACAGGATCGGTGTGGATCTGTTAAGAATAACAAAATAAACAATCCTAGCCCATCACTTTATTTGTCGGACGGGAATGACTGGTCAGAAAGGGGTTATTCCGTAAAAATAGAAAAATATTAAAATTTCCTAAACTAGATTTTGCCCGACAACAGGATCGGTGTGGATCTGTTAAGAATAACTAAATAAACAATCCCAGCCCATCACTTCATTTGTCAGACGGGGAGGACTGGTCAGAAAGGGATGATTTCGTAAAAATAGAAAATATTAAAATTTCCTAAACTAGATTTTGACCGACAACAGGATCGGTGTGGATCTGTTAAGAATAACAAAATAAACAATCCCAGCCCATCACTTCATTTGTCAGACGGGGATGACTGGTCAGAAAGGCGTGATTCCGTAAAAATAGAAAAATATTAAAATTTCCTAAACTAGATTTTGCCCGACAACAGGATCGGTGTGGATCTGTTAAGAATAACTAAATAAACAATCCCAGCCCATCACTTCATTTGTCAGACGGGGAGGACTGGTCAGAAAGGGATGATTTCGTAAAAATAGAAAATATTAAAATTTCCTAAACTAGATTTTGACCGACAACAGGATCGGTGTGGATCTGTTAAGAATAACAAAATAAACAATCCCAGCCCATCACTTCTTTTGTCAGACGGGGATTACTGGTCAGAAAGGGGTGATTCCGTAAAAATAGAAAAATATTAAAATTTCCTAAACTAGATTTTGCCCGACAACAGGATCGGTGTGGATCATTTAAGAATAACAAAATAAACAATCCTAGCCCATCACTTCATTTGTCAGACGGGGATGACTGGTCAAAAAGGAATGATCCCGTAAAAATAGAAAAATATTAAAATTTCCTAAACTAGATTTTGACCGACAAGAGGATCGGTGTGGATCTGTTAAGAATAACAAAATAAACAATCCTAGCCCATCACTTCATTTGTCAGACGGGGATGACTGGTCAAAAAGGAATGATCCCGTAAAAATAGAAAAATATTAAAATTTCCTAAACTAGATTTTGCCCGACAACAGGATCGGTGTGGATCTGTTAAGAATAACAAAATAAACAATCCTAGCCCATCACTTCATTTGTCAGACGGGGATGACTGGCCAAAAAAGGATGATCCTGTAAAAATAGAAAAATATTAAAATTTCCTAAACTAGATTTTGCCCGACAACAGGATCGGTGTGGATCTGTTAAGAATAACAAAATAAACAATCCTAGCCCATCACTTCATTTGTCAGACGGGGATGACTGGTCAAAATGGGATGATCCCGTAAAAATAGAAAAATAATAAAATTTCCTAAACTAGATTTTGCCCGACAACAGGATCGGTGTGGATCTGTTAAGAATAACAAAATAAACAATCCTAGCCCATCACTTCATTTGTCAGACGGGGATGACTGGTCAAAAAAGGATGATCCCGTAAAAATAGAAAAATATTAAAATTTCCTAAACTAGATTTTGCCCGACAACAGGATCGGTGTGGATCTGTTAAGAATAACAAAATAAACAATCCCAGCCCATCACTTCTTTTGTCAGACGGGGAGGACTGGTCAGAAAGGGATGATTCCGTAAAAATAGAAAAATAATAAAATTTCCTAAACTAGATTTTGCCCGACAACAGGATCGGTGTGGATCTGTTAAGAATAACAAAATAAACAATCCTAGCCCATCACTTCATTTGTCAGACGGGGATGACTGGTCAAAAAGGGATGATCCCGTAAAAATAGAAAAATATTAAAACTTCCTAAACTAGATTTTGCCCGGCAACAGGATCGGTGTGGATCTGTTAAGAATAACAAAATAAACAATCCCAGCCCATCACTTCTTTTGTCAGACGGGGAGGACTGGTCAGAAAGGGATGATTCCGTAAAAATAGAAAAATAATAAAATTTCCTAAACTAGATTTTGCCCGACAACAGGATCGGTGTGGATCTGTTAAGAATAACAAAATAAACAATCCTAGCCCATCACTTCATTTGTCAGACGGGGATGACTGGTCAAAAAGGGATGATCCCGTAAAAATAGAAAAATATTAAAACTTCATAAACTAGATTTTGCCCGACAACAGGATCGGTGTGGATCTGTTAAGAATAACAAAATAAACAATCCTAGCCCATCACTTTATTTGTCGGACGGGAATGACTGGTCAGAAAGGGGTGATTCCGTAAAAATAGAAAAATATTAAAATTTCCTAAACTAGATTTTGCCCGACAACAGGATCGGTGTGGATCTGTTAAGAATAACTAAATAAACAATCCCAGCCCATCACTTCATTTGTCAGACGGGGATGACTGGTCAGAAAGGCGTGATTCCGTAAAAATAGAAAAATATTAAAATTTCCTAAACTAGATTTTGCCCGACAACAGGATCGGTGTGGATCTGTTAAGAATAACTAAATAAACAATCCCAGCCCATCACTTCATTTGTCAGACGGGGAGGACTGGTCAGAAAGGGATGATTTCGTAAAAATAGAAAATATTAAAATTTCCTAAACTAGATTTTGACCGACAACAGGATCGGTGTGGATCTGTTAAGAATAACAAAATAAACAATCCCAGCCCATCACTTCTTTTGTCAGACGGGGATGACTGGTCAGAAAGGGGTGATTCCGTAAAAATAGAAAAATATTAAAATTTCCTAAACTAGATTTTGCCCGACAACAGGATCGGTGTGGATCATTTAAGAATAACAAAATAAACAATCCTAGCCCATCACTTCATTTGTCAGACGGGGATGACTGGTCAAAAAGGAATGATCCCGTAAAAATAGAAAAATATTAAAATTTCCTAAACTAGATTTTGACCGACAAGAGGATCGGTGTGGATCTGTTAAGAATAACAAAATAAACAATCCTAGCCCATCACTTCATTTGTCAGACGGGGATGACTGGTCAAAAAGGAATGATCCCGTAAAAATAGAAAAATATTAAAATTTCCTAAACTAGATTTTGCCCGACAACAGGATCGGTGTGGATCTGTTAAGAATAACAAAATAAACAATCCTAGCCCATCACTTCATTTGTCAGACGGGGATGACTGGCCAAAAAAGGATGATCCTGTAAAAATAGAAAAATATTAAAATTTCCTAAACTAGATTTTGCCCGACAACAGGATCGGTGTGGATCTGTTAAGAATAACAAAATAAACAATCCTAGCCCATCACTTCATTTGTCAGACGGGGATGACTGGTCAAAATGGGATGATCCCGTAAAAATAGAAAAATAATAAAATTTCCTAAACTAGATTTTGCCCGACAACAGGATCGGTGTGGATCTGTTAAGAATAACAAAATAAACAATCCTAGCCCATCACTTCATTTGTCAGACGGGGATGACTGGTCAAAAAAGGATGATCCCGTAAAAATAGAAAAATATTAAAATTTCCTAAACTAGATTTTGCCCGACAACAGGATCGGTGTGGATCTGTTAAGAATAACAAAATAAACAATCCCAGCCCATCACTTCTTTTGTCAGACGGGGAGGACTGGTCAGAAAGGGATGATTCCGTAAAAATAGAAAAATAATAAAATTTCCTAAACTAGATTTTGCCCGACAACAGGATCGGTGTGGATCTGTTAAGAATAACAAAATAAACAATCCTAGCCCATCACTTCATTTGTCAGACGGGGATGACTGGTCAAAAAGGGATGATCCCGTAAAAATAGAAAAATATTAAAACTTCCTAAACTAGATTTTGCCCGACAACAGGATCGGTGTGGATCTGTTAAGAATAACAAAATAAACAATCCCAGCCCATCACTTCTTTTGTCAGACGGGGAGGACTGGTCAGAAAGGGATGATTCCGTAAAAATAGAAAAATAATAAAATTTCCTAAACTAGATTTTGCCCGACAACAGGATCGGTGTGGATCTGTTAAGAATAACAAAATAAACAATCCTAGCCCATCACTTCATTTGTCAGACGGGGATGACTGGTCAAAAAGGGATGATCCCGTAAAAATAGAAAAATATTAAAACTTCCTAAACTAGATTTTGCCCGACAACAGGATCGGTGTGGATCTGTTAAGAATAACAAAATAAACAATCCTAGCCCATCACTTTATTTGTCGGACGGGAATGACTGGTCAGAAAGGGGTGATTCCGTAAAAATAGAAAAATATTAAAATTTCCTAAACTAGATTTTGCCCGACAACAGGATCGGTGTGGATCTGTTAAGAATAACTAAATAAACAATCCCAGCCCATCACTTCATTTGTCAGACGGGGAGGACTGGTCAGAAAGGGATGATTTCGTAAAAATAGAAAATATTAAAATTTCCTAAACTAGATTTTGACCGACAACAGGATCGGTGTGGATCTGTTAAGAATAACAAAATAAACAATCCCAGCCCATCACTTCATTTGTCAGACGGGGAGGACTGGTCAGAAAGGGATGATTTCGTAAAAATAGAAAATATTAAAATTTCCTAAACTAGATTTTGCCCGACAACAGGATCGGTGTGGATCTGTTAAGAATAACTAAATAAACAATCCCAGCCCATCACTTCATTTGTCAGACGGGGATGACTGGTCAGAAAGGGGTGATTCCGTAAAAATAGAAAAATATTAAAATTTCCTAAACTAGATTTTGCCCGACAACAGGATCGGTGTGGATCTGTTAAGAATAACAAAATAAACAATCCCAGCCCATCACTTCATTTGTCAGACGGGGAGGACTGGTCAGAAAGGGATGATTTCGTAAAAATAGAAAATATTAAAATTTCCTAAACTAGATTTTGACCGACAACTGGATCGGTGTGGATCTGTTAAGAATAACAAAATAAACAATCCCAGCCCATCACTTCTTTTGTCAGACGGGGATGACTGGTCAGAAAGGGGTGATTCCGTAAAAATAGAAAAATATTAAAATTTCCTAAACTAGATTTTGCCCGACAACAGGATCGGTGTGGATCTGTTAAGAATAACTAAATAAACAATCCCAGCCCATCACTTCATTTGTCAGACGGGGAGGACTGGTCAGAAAGGGATGATTTCGTAAAAATAGAAAATATTAAAATTTCCTAAACTAGATTTTGACCGACAACAGAATCGGTGTGGATCTGATACTATGACAAGAGATACCAAAGATCTCTTGTCATAGTATCTTCTCACAAATTAATCTCAATGTTTCTATAAACGAGAAACGCTCATATCACCAGTTGAACACATGAAAATATCAATATTACCAACAACTATACTTCTACATTAGTGGAAACATTGTTCTTGGAGATTTTAGTTACGTCAACGATAATAAGTATGAGTACCTTAAGGGTCCATTCACTAGTCTGAAATAAGCCCAAAATCGGCGTTCGTCTCGTGTCTAATTATAAAAAAACTATAAAAGATAGCAACTTTCAGTAAAAAAATATTGAAAGATAAGACTTTAATCTAAATCCCTATAGTAGTAATTTTTGGTAATTCTTTTTATTTTTAAAATTCCAGGCAAACAATCTTGTACTAAAATAGCGTATTTTCAAAAATTATTTTCTCTAAAATACAGGAATTAAACCAAAATTTGCCACTATAGGGATCTAGTTTATCTTTTGATCTTTCCGGTGATATATAATTTATAACATTAAAAAGACATTTTGTTGCAATTATAAGACAAATCCGGTACCGTTGCAATAAGGGCTAACTTTATGTCCATGTGCCTTTTTACTTCGGCTTTACGTGCACCTCCGAAATCTTAATAATTCGGTAGTGGAAATATGTA
Organism: Pogonocherus hispidulus; assembly: GCA_963924545.1. Taxonomy (NCBI): domain Eukaryota; kingdom Metazoa; phylum Arthropoda; class Insecta; order Coleoptera; family Cerambycidae; genus Pogonocherus; species Pogonocherus hispidulus. The sequence goes on from OZ004694.1 coordinate 77,208,630, forward strand.
AGTCTCCGCCCTTCGGCTACCCAACCTCTCAACCCGACCACGTATTCATGCCTGTCAAATCTACAGTGAATAGACTCTTAACGTTGTGTTCTAGAGCATTAGAATTATTTAAAAATTTAAAACACGCTCAAATAATATCATATACGATGTTTTCATTAAAACCATTGATGTTTTATTTTACCCACAATTATGCCACAAATGAAACCAATACCCACTCTGCTTCATGCTCCTTTGTTGCATTAGAGAGGGTAAAAATAAACACAACCCTAGCCCCGAATTGCAAAAATATCGTTAGCATGGGAAACATCGAAAGATGGCCAAATGGTAACTAAAATAAATAAAACAATCCGCAACCCTATGGCTCTCGAGATAGGGGTTGTGTAGAATGCACTCCATTGGCCCATTCTTCAAAACAATATAGGAGATATACTCTTAGTGATAACAACAACTGCTGTGCATTCGACTGATCTGAAGATTTATTTTTGGCAATGATACCCATATCGCCCTTATAATATTCGCTGGTAATTGCCCTTTCATTCTTTATTAGGATTTATGGTGTCCAAAAATTAAGACTTTATATTATTTCAATTGTTGGCGACAAATAAGCACCAATAACTTTTAATGATTTCTTAAAATGTCTCAATTAATATATTCTGCTTGGAATGGTTACTCAGCAGATTAGGAAGGAATTCTTTTATAAGTTCGTAATTTACACATAATTATTATCGAATTATGTTAATGTGCAAAAATATTCTTAATTGGCACGATAAAAAAGTAGTTAATATAAAAAATACTGATTACTGTGATATGTTTTTTATTATCTGCTCTATTAACATTTAATTGTTTGTGATAGTTCAAGAAATATTTGGATACATGGCAATTTTTACCAGATATCAAGAACAGATAAGCAGATACAAAATTAAGGATATGCGTATACTGGAAGGATCAGAATTGGGACATTTCGTACACCGAATATTTGAAGTTTCTAAATAAATATTAACATATTTCTCGATTTCAAACCAGTTTGAGATGAATAATTCCGTTGATATAAGGATAAGGGCATAAATTTTTTAAAAGTACCTAATTATTGAAGAGTAAGTTTTTTCAGACAATATTTTTGATGAATACAGTCCATTCATGTATTATGTACCTGTACTCACTTTTCCTAGGCTCCATTCGAAAAACTTTCCGAACGACTTTCCGAATTTTAAAAGTGTTTGATTGGTAACTAAATGTTGGATACCCTGTATAAAAACCTAAGAATTTTTAAATTTCCATGTATAGTCAGATGTACATACTTTGGTAAAAATCCAAAATTTTGCTAATTATAGATTTTGCTTTAAACTTGTTGGAGATACAAAATATTGAATATCTCAGTTTTTTATAAACTTGGTATAAGTAACTGAAAAACGATCAATTTTAGGTATAGGGAATCCTAACGGGGAATTATCATTATCAGATGTTGGTGTAGAATTAAAAAATGCAATAAAAAGTATAGCATGTCAATTTTGACTCCGACATGTATGGTTGTTAACAAAGGACCAAAGATATGTATTTACTGATATTGAAAAAGGTGTTATAAACAATTCTAGAAATTACTATTCCAAGAGTTGTCATATATTTTACAGAATGAAGAATATGGAGATTATTGATGATAAAAATATATTTGTTATCTATATTTTCCATAAAGCAATAAATCTATATTATAATCAATATCTGTAGTGCTCTTGATTGTTTGATTTTAGTTTTTTAGCTGTGTCATATATAAGTACCTACTTACATATTATATTATGTACTAGGTATTGCTTATCTTTGATAGATAGATAATACTGCTGCTGATCGAATTTTTCTTATTCTTTTTTTTAACTCGGCAACATTATTTTACAATTAATTTACTTCAAGTTTTTTATTATAAGATTATCAGCGATAATGTTGATTCATGATTAGTACAAAGTAATACTATTATGCAATATTATTGTCCAATATGCCTGTAATAAGTTACCGAACCTATATCTACATTAATTATAATTTAATTAGGGAAATAACTGCATGTTTTCAATTTTTTTATTACTGATCATTTTAATGCAATACTTTGGTGTAGTTATCAAATCTAATTCATCAGATAGTGGCAAATTTAATTGCTTTCCTATTGTTCTATTGTAAAATGGATGTAAATTGCCTATATTTATCATACGATTCTGAGTTTGCTTATGTAAATTTTGAGTGCAATTTATTAAAAAAAAAGTAACGAACTGTCTCACCTTTAAAGAAAAGTGTAACATCGTTAACTGTTGTCAACAATAATTAAATTTAATAGTTATACAAATATTTGTACACATTTTTCAAACGGACATCGAATAATATATTGCAAATTTTTGTTGGTTTTAAAAAATCTGCCGTCACTGCCAGCCATTATTTTAATCATTGGATAAATACAGAAGTGTGCAGGCACATTTTTCAAATCGGAAGTGCCTTCCGAATGGCAAAATTATTTATTTTTTGTTATTTTTGGACTGTATCGGAACTTTTTGAGTGTTGCTGCTCGTAAACTGTCAACATGATTGAGACCTGGCAGATGTATTATTTTAAGAACATGTGCCTTCTGGATATATTTTGTATTAGCAGATTAACGTTTGTTTTACTACAGACAAATCGCTGTCTAGATAGGTTAAGTGTCTTTTTATAGGCCTTGCTTGTACGTGGTGACAATCGGAAAAATTGGAGTAATTATTTAAGATCCTACAATCCTTGTACCTTTTTTTTTAGAGCGAAAATACTATCTATAGCAAATTAAGATAAAAATCAGTCTGTAGTGTTTCAGAAAATATCACAGAAGGAGAGCAGTTTGACAAATTTTAGAGAATTTTAGCTATTTCGACATCTGAAAAAATTATGCCAATAAATCAAAGAATATTTACATGTGAAGAAGCTGTTGATTATTTGCACCTAATAAAATATCGCCTTCGACTCCTTTGAAAACCGCGGGACGCAGATATGTTTTGATAGGTATACGTGTTAGAGTGACATATCTTTTGATTATATTTATTTATACTATTATCTGATATACAGGATGTTCTAAAATATGTTGAGGAATAGCTTTCATAATATAATTCGATCATATCTGTAATATAATGTAATAGGTTAAAATTACTGATGATGTTTAATTACTTGTCGCGTTTATAGAATATAGCATTTGATGTGTCTAACACCTGACTATTTTAATTAATATGCCCCCGGTATCACTTACCTGTGTAGTTTCAGATCTGATAACAGCTCTCTCCAATAGTTAGGTACGGGAAATAGGCTAAAACACAATATCACATCAAAATAAGTACCTAATGTAATATTACTTAAGAAAGTAATAATAACGAGTAAATTTGTTTTATAAATTAAAATTTATACAATTATTATGTTTTATTGATGTGTTCTTACTACTTCCAAAATGATTATATAATGTATTAGACTTGTAGCAAATACTATTTTGTTGTCTGCAACTAAACTGTTCTGTAAATTTATCCTTAAAACGTTTTTGCAACAAAATTAAATTAATTATAAATCAATTAAAAAATTATTTTATAAACGTTGCTGTGACTGAGATATAAACCATTTAAGCTTATAAAATAAAACTGTTTTATAATGCGTATTTAGTAACATACTGTGGCATTTTTATCAGTGTTATAAAAACATATTAAAAATATTTTGTAACTGTTTCCTATTAGCTTACAAAATAATTGTAATAGAGAATTGTTTGAGACAATTTTGCCTTTAAGAGTAAATTGTAATTTCTGAATTCGTTATATAATGATCATGTAGTATTATAATTTGCTGCAATATAGAAATTGTAATAAAGTTGTTATAAAACAAAGTAGTTTATTTAACCATAACAATGCTTAATTTACTCATATATTCCTTCCGAATTTGTTTTTGTCTCGGCACGCCATTATAGGATATGTGCGTTTAGAGATATGATATGGTTATCAGTTTTGAGAAATATAATTCCATATGGTTGGGAGGTAAGATGTGGCAATCCGCTTAATTCTGTATCTTTAAAGACTGCATTACAGGTAAGGGCAGCAATAGCTGTTCTAACACCTAATTTACCACACTTCAAATCAACACCTCGTACAAAGTTTTAGGTAAATACCTCCAAACTTACAATTTTCACTAATTTTAACTTGCTCTTAGTAATCTTAAAAATATATTGCATCAAATACTTATTATGTCATTTGAAATATTAAGGTATTCATTTTTTTAGGCATATGTACCTACTCACGATATCGTAATGGAAGAAACCGTCAGCTAAAAACCATAATAAGACCAATGAGGTTAGTCATTTCAAGAAAATTATTAAATTACGTTTTAAGAAAAGCTTTCACGACTGGTGGTCTCGGAATTTTTTATATTTTTAATGTTCTGAAAACAAATCTGATAAGATCTCCGCTGGCACTTCAACTTAAAATTCTAAAAGACGGATTTTTAACATTACCTGAGGCAATTTTAAAACAATTAGGTAGGGAAATTACGGTTCATATACTTAAATAAATCATAATTACCAGAATAGTTTATTTTGACTAATATAATGTAAATATTTGTTAGAAAATGACTTGTTAAATGTACGTAATAGAAATATTTTAGCATATTTTTCCAAATTGTAATAAAGTAGATACATGGGAGTCATCCTTATTCCATTTCATGGCCATAATATTAATAAATATTGTTTGCTAAAATTCTTATAGTGGTTGTGCGCTAAGCTACAGTGAGTTGCTCCAATAATATATTAGCTACCGCCACAAAATGTAGTTAGGTAATTTGTAGTGTAAAGCGGATATCATTTTTGTAAAATGGACAGTACAAATAATTTAATATTATTTGACGTCGCTTGAAATTATTTACGATATTTATTGGCTATACCTTTTGGGGATATGCGATCTGTAAAATAAAATCACGTAAATTGCAACAGTTCCCAGACCACAATGCAAAAGAGCCTCAAAAAACAACTAGGTACTTATGAAATGTAATACATACAATTATTTTATAAATAGACTAGATGTTATCTATTATTTGAACAATAATTAAAAAAACTATTCGACGTACACCTAGATTTTGTAATTTTTCCAAACGTTTCAAAGCTATACTCAGTTCTTCATCGGTCAAGTTTGAAACTGAAAATAAAATAGTAAGTGCATTTTGCTTTGTGTAAGTGCATTTTGAATTAAAATGATAAACTGAGATAAGAAATTCAAGAGGAAGAAACGTTTCAAGAAAACAAGAAGAAAAGCTAATGAAGGTGAATTATTTTTTAAAACATGTATTTTAATATCCAAGGCAAAATGTGTTTTGAGTATATGAATATTTGGTTTGCTGAATCATGATTATAATAATAAGTATCACAACAGAAGCAGAAAACAAAAATTAAAAAAATATTCAATAATTTACTGTAGGTATACTATAATGCAGTCAATAGAATTAAAAAATAACTGTAGTTTTTTGGCAACAAATAACTTACTAGGTTCATGATAATTGCCATTGTCATGACACTGTTATCGTCGATGATAATTTTGAACTGATTTTCATTTCCAGGAAATTTCTAAATTCATTTTAATGATGTTATTATGAATAATAGTAAACATATTAACAGTTTAAAAGAAACTTTTCTTAAAAATGTTAACCATTAAGTTTAGGTACAAACAAGAACATTCGTGCCAGGAATAATAAAATAAATACCAATTACCATTATCTACTTTTCATTCTTTCATAAGTATAGGCAAACAAACAATAATTGACAACTGTATGGTTGACTTCATAAACGTATAAAAAATAATACACATCTGCATCTGAGTATCTAAAAACAAAACCAGTTTTTAAATAGGCAAATGTGATGTGATGTTTAATCGGGTCAGTGACTCAAAGCTAAGTGTGTTGATCGCTTAACCTAGGGGTCGTGGGTTCGAGTCTCCTGGGTAGACGTAATGAACCCAGAACGACCGCGTAATGCATTCTTCCGGCTAGAAGATCTTCCGAATGTCGGCATGCCGGTATGATCTTCAGTTCCGAAAGCAGTGTATCTCTTGCTCCACCGAGGGCTCCTATTATCAGTACCATAAGTTTCACACAATGTTCTGGATGGATGCGGAGTTCGAAGAGAAGATCTCGATACTTCGCGTTTCTCTTCCTCTTTCAAGACAATGTTGGTCTCATCAAGAGCCGATAACTCGATGACAAACATTTTCCTGAGCTGGTCGTCAGGATAGCTGCCTGAGAGCGGGAAGAGACTAGTTCTAATATATTCGGCACTTCTCATTCCCCACAACGGGCTTAATATTCCAATATGAATTATTTATATTATTATTATTATTATGCCTTTTTTTGAACACAGTTTATCTGCTTTTCTCAAAATGAATCTCTTGGTCAGGCAGAAGTAAATTTCTCAAAACCTATTGGCTGACCTTCTGACATAAGGCTTGTTTTTTATTATGCCCAGAAATAGTAAATATTGAGATCAATAGTTTTCCCTTGGAATTCGGAATGTGAATTTGTTTCACATGTACATAAAGGAGGTCAGAAATACTTGGTATTCTTTCGAACGAGATATATGGCTAAAAGATACGGGTTCTGCATTTAAGAATGTTTTAGCGCGAAATTAATTCATATGAGCACTGAATGTATGTCTGATTTATGGCACTTAAAATATCGTATGTCATATTTCCTGGTCGAGATGCCTTCATTAAAATAATCTCGACCTACAGAGGGAACCGCTTCCTCATTAAAAAATATATATTGTCTACCCTAAAGTTCCCCATTTGTCTGTTCCAAATTTGCCAGTTTTGTCAGATTGCAACTGTTTATAACGAAATTACCACCCAGAATGTTGGGTTTGAGGTAATATAAAGACAGCAAATGAGCAGGATCATCGAGTAATAAGCGATAATCCTTTCGTTAAATTTTATAAGTGGGTACTTTTTCACACTACAAGTTTTTTTTAACAATGTTGTTGCTACCGATTATACTAGCGGATAATTCTGTATTAAAATATGATACGTGTACCATTATGGGCTTTTTTGGGCCTAATAACATTTTTATTTGTCATTCTTTCCAGAAAAATAAGTTCCTCTCTAAGTATTCGAAAACTAAAACAGATGAAACAACTTATGTAGAAGTTATCTGTTAGTATTACTATCAAATCCATATTTCACATTGCAAATAAGTTATGCATTAAGTCATAAGTTGGTTACTCTTATTCCATTTAATTTTTTTCTAGAAATTATAATAATTCTAAGTCAAAAAAATCAGATGAAAAGAAGTCGAAGTAAAATATAGATACAAATTGTTATAGCTACATTCTGGAGAATAATATATTGATCTGATCAGTCGTTTGTAAAGCTATAGAAAAATCTTTTGTTAATTTTCCATGAGGGTCATAATATTGGTCAAATTTGTGAAAATGTGTTAGTCAAGATGTCAAGAACAACAGTATTTAAAAACAATTTAAGGTTTGAACGGAAGACTGTACATACGGGCATGATATATCACATTTTCTGAAAAATGGAGTCCAAAATTGACTGTGAAATGTAAATTCTTTGCACCATATATAACGGTGTCCACTTAAAACAATATAGAAATTACATTCCTATACACATATTCTTGTGACAAATGTGTGGGTTTTTATATTAAACGGCCTAAAGCAAAGTAATTCCAGATGTTTATAGTTTACCTACACCATTACCAAATTTCCTCCTACGGTAACTCGGTAAACAAAAGGAAACAAAAAATCAGTAGCATAAAGCGCTCTTATCATAATCACGAGGTAACAGATACCCCATCGGGCGTTAATGAACGTCACTCCGAGGAAATATTTGGCGTGTGTTCGCCCTGCGTTTGTTGAAACATTTAATAGAAACCAAACACAAGTGTGAAAACGATACAGTCAACACGATGGTAGCAATGACAGCGGACTGCACAAAAAACTCACCCCGAACGTCCACCGGGGTTGGAGCCCACATGTTGGCTAGGAGGAAGAGGATGTGCCCTGCCCGGCCTACGCGGACACGAAGACTTTTTATAGGACGCATAGGGAAACACGATCCTTTTTCGGTCACAACTATCTCAACCGTGGCCTCTGTGGATATTTTACTAGGAAATTATCTTAATTGCACTTCGCTTAACAATTCCAGTGGGTTATTTTTTGTTCAAGCCGACTATAGTATTATGTTGGAGGCTGTCTGTAATTATTAGGTTTTGTTGGTGAGATGGATAACAAGTTTTAGAGTAATTATCCTATCCTTGGTGAAAGACTGCGTATGCAATTTAAATAAAAAATGTAAATAGGTTCAACTTTTTACTAAAACACATGTTTTTATATGTCCTTAAGCTGAGAAATGAAGAGGCAATTCTTAACCTACACAAAAAATTATAAAGACAATAGTGTTATCAGTATATATTTAAAAGCTGTCTGTTATACTAAAAGTGTACGGAGTGCCTTTAGAAATATATTTTCTTCAAGGTTTATAGAAAGGTCATTTTAGAACAATTTTTTGAAATCAAAGGAATTATAAGCAGTTTTACATTTTTCTACACAAACTGTGGAATATAATTTTAAAAAGGTACATGGCTTTCAATATACACTCAGTTATTTTTCAGGCATGTACTTCAACTCTCATCATTCCGTTGCCGACGTTGAAAAATCAATTTTAATTGATTAATAATTACTTTATATTTATTTTAAAGTAATTATGATGAAAGAAATTGTCTTAAATTAAAATAATGCGCTAGTACCTGAAACTTCGGATCCATTAGATTTAGTTGGATCCTAAATGAGTCTGTGGAATGGTACATAGATTTCCCAAGACAGAAATTCAAATTCTGTTTAGCGAAAATGAAAGTTTCTGTTCAAGTGCTTTGTCAAATAATAATTGTGATATGTATCTTTATACTGGTAATGGAAATTCAAGGCAGAAAGATATACCTATTATGGAGTCCCTGTTAAGGTCTATCTCTAGATATGTAGTGAAATAAAAGAGTCTTTAGTACTTAGGTAGGTTTTTAGGTTTGTAGGTGGTTTGGGATTCAAGATAGATGACGTAGACAATACTGCTTATCTACCATCAGATTATAAAATTTATTAATAAAAAAAGGCACTAAGAAAGATAGTTTTCAAAAATATTGTTCAATCAGGATCTTCCACCGAAAATAATACGATATACCTAGTAAGTAAGTACATAATATAGACCGTAAAGTAGAAAACACGAGACGCAAATCGGTTAACCCAGTGGTTTCCAACCTGTGGGGCGCGAGACCCATGCCCCCTTGCAAGGGGGCATGCAGCTGTTTCCAAAATATCATTTTCGAATACAAACCAAAAAAGTCTGTAAGATTTGTTTTTATTACATTTAAAATTATTATTTCTTATAATAAATAATTATTTTTTTATGTATATTTTTACATAATATTGTATATTATTTTGTAGCCTATTAAATAAATTATCAGTTGAGTATTTATGAAATTAGATTGTTAGAAAAATTAAGGGGGCGCAACAATTTTTTTTTAAGGGGGGCGCAGGTACAAAAAGGTTGGAAATCACTGGGTTAATCATTTCAGAGGGAGATTTAAATTTTACTTAGTTGGGAGAATTAATTCAAATTGTTTGCTGTAGCTGTTTTAAAGAACGTCGGTTTAAAAATGACTATTTTTTGTAACAAAATGCAGCCATAAATATTTCTGCTGAAATAGAATGGCATATAAAATTACCATATTAGAAATCTGGTCAAACCTCAGTTTCTTAGAAATAATTTCGTTTTCTTTTTAAAATCCAGTTTAACCTATTTTTGCGCAACTTGTGTTATTAGGGTAATAAAAGACCTTCATTGCACATTATTGCTCTGTAAAGAATTCTTTTTAGTGAAAAAGTGAAATCTGCCTGTAACAATGGATGAAAAAAGTCTGGAGTTGTCCTTTTTCGGTAATATATTGCTGCTACCGTCTGCCTTTTTGCAATTATGGCTTTTATGGGTGCATTGTTGGCCTAAATTTACTATACTCGCCACATTTTTTAAACTGACCAGCGCGCTGTGTCGTATTTTGCCGCCTGTCACATTGTTGATAAAGTGCTTAGCACTTTATTTCATTCATCGGCAAAATTCGAAGAATTTTCATTTCGGTCATCCAATATTATGTATTTACCTCTATAGGGAGGACCTACCACATGTTGTACATTTTAAAAAATAATCTATGATAGAATTTTATAAGTGAGCATAAAAAAATCAAATCTATTTTTATGCACAACATTTTATAAATATAATAAATTTTGGTAAATATAAACAGTGTAAAAATATTGATATCAGTAGTTACACTTAATTTATAAATGTAAAATTATCGTATTAATTATACCAATGGTTAATTCAAAATTAATTAAATGAAAAAAACTATTAAAATAACTGAATACAGAGTGAAGGAAAATAAATATTATTATTATATTGGTGCAAAGATTTTTCAATATACTCCTAAAGGTAAAGATTAAGTTGTTGCACCAGTTGTTGAAAAATTAAAATCGACTCATCCGTTTTCGAATTACAAGAATTCTGTGTCTCATTCGGCGAGTGAAAAGACGACCGTTGACTCTAAATATTTAAATGTCTTAACAAAAGAATGATAATGTAATGTATAGGTTTGCATTTTCAAAAAAATGTATTTATAGGTGTTAAATCGGGGGAATGTATTGACTTTCAATCAATTTAATATTTGAAAGGTACCTAGTTGTAATTCTCTAAGTAGTCATATTCTACTAGTCGTAGTCATATAAAAATCAAGTTGTTTTTATTCTAAACATATGTACAATTGATTGTTTTATTTACAAATGTTTTAACTCGAAAACGGAATATTTGAGTTTTCAACAACTGGTGTGAAGAGAATTGAACATCCTGCAAGTACATTAGTCTGTATATCAAAGAATATGAGCTTAATAAAAAATTTGATAGGTAAAAAAAAATTATGCCTAGCAACATTCCGCAATAAAATTCATAATAAAGTTAGTTACTTTCGATTTTTTTCGAAAAAAACTACAATTAAGAGTTACTTTTCTTACTTTCCTAACACTGTATTCTGTTTTATATTAAAACATGTTTCTTAAATTGTCAATTTTAACTAGAGGAATCAGAACTACAAAAAAAACATCTTTTTAGGTAAAGCTATTTTTAATAGCCACACCTCAGTAAATCACCCTAAATAATCAATACCTATTTATTATCTTGAAAGGGGTTTTCAATTTTATCATTTACAGATGATGCCAACTTGGTTGGACAAACGCGCGTCGACTGCAATACAGTGTTTTGGTGTTATGTGGAAAAATTGTGCCTAACAATATACGGCAATAAAATTTACAATAAATTCATTTACTTTCTATTTTTTTCGAAAAAAACTGCAATTACGAGTTACTCTTCTTACTTTTCCTAACGCTGTATTCTGTTTTAGATTAAAACATGTTTCTTAAATTATCAATTTTAACTAGAGGAATCAGAACTATAAAAAAATCATCTTTTAAGGTAAAGCTATATTTTTAATAGGCAAATCTCGGTAAATCACCCTATATAATCAGTACATATTTATTATCTTGAAAGGGGTTATCAGTTTTAATCATATCCAGATGATGCCAACTTGGTTGGACAAACGCGCGTCGACTGCAATACAGTGTTTTGGTGTTATGTGGAAAAATTGTGCCTAACAATATACGGCAATAAAATTTACAATAAATTCATTTACTTTCTATTTTTTTCGAAAAAAACTGCAATTAAGAGTTACTCTTCTTACTTTTCCTAACGCTGTATTCTGTTTTAGATTAAAACATGTTTCTTAAATTATCAATTTTAACTAGAGGAATCAGAACTACAAAAAAAACATCTTTTTAGGTAAAGCTATTTTTAATAGCCACACCTCAGTAAATCACCCTATATAATCAATACCTATTTATTATCTTGAAAGGGGTTTTCAATTTTATCATTTACAGATGATGCCAACTTGGTTGGACAAACGCGCGTCGAGTGCAATATAGTGTTTTGGTGTTATGTGGAAAAATTGTGCCTAACAATATACGGCAATAAAATTTACAATAAATTCATTTACTTTCTATTTTTTTCGAAAAAAACTGCAATTAAGAGTTACTCTTCTTACTTTTCCTAACGCTGTATTCTGTTTTAGATTAAAACATGTTTCTTAAATTATCAATTTTAACTAGAGGAATCAGAACTACAAAAAAAACATCTTTTTAGGTAAAGCTATTTTTAATAGCCACACCTCAGTAAATCACCCTATATAATAAATACCTATTTATTATCTTGAAAGGGGTTTTCAATTTTATCATTTACAGATGATGCCAACTTGGTTGGACAAACGCGCGTCGACTGCAATACAGTGTTTTGGTGTTATGTGGAAAAATTGTGCCTAACAATATACGGCAATAAAATTTACAATAAATTCATTTACTTTCTATTTTTTTCGAAAAAAACTGCAATTAAGAGTTACTCTTCTTACTTTTCCTAACGCTGTATTCTGTTTTAGATTAAAACATGTTTCTTAAATTATCAATTTTAACTAGAGGAATCAGAACTATAAAAAAATCATCTTTTAAGGTAAAGCTATATTTTTAATAGGCAAATCTCGGTAAATCACCCTATATAATCAGTACATATTTATTATCTTGAAAGGGGTTATCAGTTTTAATCATATCCAGATGATGCCAACTTGGTTGGCGAAACGCGCGTCGAGTGCAGTCTAGTGTTTTGGTGTTATGTGGAAAACTAAATTAGTCTTACCTATTTATTAAGCTTTCTGGACGTCCAGGTTTTCTAGGGCAGTCCTAATTTGGGGTCTCAAATCCCTGTGTGCCGATTAGTAGCTAATAACTACTGCGATTATTATATTGATTATATCATTATTATACAATTTAAGTTCGTTGACTGCGATAGTTAGATCTTTGCTGTTTTTTAAGTTGTTTATTACATGGGGGAAGCTGACCCTTCTAGGATTGTTGTTCTGGCTTAAAATACCTTGAAAAACATTGAGCAACTTTTTTAAATAATCCCTGAACTACCTCCGCAATAGGTGGAGGAGCACCATACATACCGGATAATATGGAACAGGTCCTTTGCCTGATTATGATTTTATAAATCTGGCAACCTTCCTATTTATTGCAAAAGTCGATACTATGATTAAAAAAAAATAGAAGGAATACTATTTATCTTGAGCATACTCCAGTAGATAAAAATAGTATTCCATTCCAAACGCGAAGTCCGTAATATCTAAAAAAGATAAAGAAATGCCCACATAATCTGAGGCAAAAGGCGGCTGAGCAACGGCCAGCGACAGTCGTCGATATATTATGTTTTAGTATCGAACGGTAATAAAACCTAAAATGGCTGCTGGACTGCGAGGGTTGTTCATCTCTCGCACCCCCAGCATCCCCCGGCTGCCTGCCTTCCTCCGACATCTCGTGAGTCATGCGGGGGTGGTCTCCCTTAAATTAAAGATTTGACAGATGTATGGGTTTCGCCAGATTCCCAATCGAAATGCAACGCGCCGGCCAGGTATAAGTATGGCTCGCGTCAAATGGGGTAATGGCTTTATTGTGATATGCATCGGGTAAATAAGTAATTATCGGGAAAATATAATGCCACCCCTCGCTTTGCTAATGATGCCAAAATGAAAAGGTTTTGTTAATGTTCAGGGCTTTTTATTCACTTATTTTGTTTGGGTTAATATATTTATCATGAATGATTCACATAGACATTATTTTTGCTCATAACAAAATAAGATGTAACAATACTAGTAATAGTAATAGTACATAACACTGCTACCTACCATGGTAAAAGGGTTTTTACTGGCGGACAGAAGGATATGACTGCCGAGCGACTGTCAGCTTCTGGAGCCAGTAAAAACCGCAACCTTGCGTGTATTGTTATGTATTTTATTTGTTATCCATTTGTAAATATATCAGATATTCAAATTTCGATTACAAGAAAATCCTGAAAAAATTTGTCGTAAGCTTTTAAGCGCTACCGTGGCTACGTATATATGTTGTTTATTTCAATGTTTACTTATTTCGGTGAAAATGAATGTGCCAGAAGGTAGCTTCCAGTTTATTGCCAGAAAAATCATCTTCAAGGTCGAGCGTGAATATAGCGGCTTCAAAAATTGGCAATAAAATGATGTAATTGGGGTAACAGTCAGAGTAGCTCCACGACTTTTTTTTAAATTTTGATTATGCACCACGGTGCCGAACATTTTACGGAACGATTCTATCATTTGCTTTCTGTAAATTATGTACAGGGTATTCGCGTATATTTTGACCCCTACCTACAGGGGTTATTAAGAAAGTTAGAAAAAAAGTTTAAATAAAAAAGTCGTTTGGTTTTTCACGTATTATCTTTTGGCTAATTCAAAAAAAATTGCATGTCGTAAATTCGAGGAAACCAATTGAACATAATATTTTTAAATGAGACACCCTCTATAATTTTAGACGCTTGGGAAAAATGTTTCTCTGATTTCAAAAATATATAGTTTGTTGACATTTGCACTGACAGTTTTCGAAATATTTAATATTTAATGTTTACAATAAATTATAAAAAAATATTAAAAAATGAAAATATTAGGAAATGTTTAAATAACTAAGGAGGTTACATCGAAAATCTTTAAATATTTTCTATTACTATTGGTTTCTAGTGTTAAATATTTTTAATTCTTTGTATTTTTTCTATTTTTTCAGGGTACGCGCTGTCAAATATTTCGAAAACTGTCCGTGCAAATGTCAACAAAGTATATATTTTTGAAATCAGGAAAAAAAATTTTACCCAAGCGGGTAAAATTATACAGGGTGTTCCATTTAAAAATATTATTGGTTTCCTCAAATTTACGACATGCAATTTTTTTTCGACCTAGCCAAAAGATAATACGTGAAAAACCAAATAACTTTTGTATTTAAACTTTTTTTCTAACTTTCTTAATAACCCCTGTAGGTAGGAGTCAAAATATACGCGAATACCCTGTATATCTACAATACGAAACAAAACATGATTTTTAACAAAATTTTAGTGATAATGGATAGTTAATTTATTAAACATTTACAATAATATCATTGTTATTAAATAACCAAATTGTTATATCGCTCTGTAGAACTTTTTTTGTAAATCTGTTCAATTAATTTTGTATTACAATATTTTTTAAAACCATGCAACTTAGCATTTTCAATTTTTACTTAAGCAGGAATGTATTAGAATGTTTTTTTATTTAACTGTAATGTCCATAGTATAGGTCTTTGGAGATCTATCTTCTTCATTCTCCCGTGAGTGCGTCACTGACAAATGGCTATAAGTATCTCAAGAAACATTTACGATTTTTAGTTCCTTCCGTTGTAATATCTGAAAAATGAAATATTCTTAGTACCTACATTTAATTTCAAAATAACTGTTTACTGGCTGTGTATAATTTCATTATCTATAAACCTTTTATTAGCTTAAAAAATCACACTATCACACATTAAAATACGTCCTGGGAAACAGTGGCGCACCCAGGGGGCCAAGGGGCCATTGCCTCTTGAGATATTAAAAACACTAGTAACCCGCACAGTTTTATTTATTTCAAAAGGCTAATTGCCAAGAACGACTTTAAAATGTCGAAACAATAAACATTATATACTGATACTGATATAATGTTTAATTTAAAGTTAAAATGTATACCTATAGTCTTAAAATATTATAATGGAACATATTATTAAGTCTCTTTTGAAAAATGCTTTTTTATATTTTAAAAATTATGTAAGTACTTTGTACGTACCTATACTATACAATACAAAGTATACCAATAGTGGCATTATAATTGTATAAAAACTGCAATGAAACTGTTTCCAAATGTGAAAAAATTATTACAGATATACTTTCGCTACCTTACCTGTAACAATAAGCAGAGCCGAAAGGTCTTTTTCAGTGTTTTTAACAATAAAATATTTGAAAAATTATCTACGAAGCACTATACATCCTTTCGTTTATTATATAAATACCAATTACATATCTGAAGCATTGGCCCCCAAAATTTTTTTCTGTGTGCGCCACTGCTGGGAAATCTGTTCTAATGTTTCCAACAATTGGTTTTACAGCTAACGAGGAAAAATTTCCAACATTCCTGTTGGCCAATTTTTAGCTTACTCATCATAACAGACTATTTCGGTTCGTGTTGTAGTAATAGTTTTTAGTTTTTTATAGCCCCCACAGTTGTTTTGAAGTTTGCCTGAATAGCACACGTTTCGAAATCTTGGCCTGTGTTTATTTACTAAAAGAACAATTTTACGATTGTTTTACGGGAAATTCTTTATTAATAGTCGTTCTTCATTCAGTTTAAAATTTATACGCGATCAGTTACCAAATCCGTTTTTAAGAAAATACTGCAAAATAAGTATCCACGATTCTTACTTTTAACAGCAGTGAAAATTACAACTTGTATTTTATTAACCTTTGTACTATATTCATACTAGGTATAATTTATTGGAACTATGTATATATTATAATAAATAGATTTGTATTCACTTGCTTGCTGAAATATTTCTTATTTCTTTTTAATAGGTATTCTGATTATTCATAGAATGTATAATTTATTTTTCATTTAAGAAATTTTCTTTTTGCTTGTTCTATTTTTTATTTTTAAAGATCATTGTTTTATTCTCAAGATTAATGATTTTTTTAAATTTCTGATCAATTGTTGATGTTAATATGTAGATAAAATGTAAGAAATTTACAACTAAACAAGTATATATCGTGTTTTCGTAAAGTAGTGGATAAATTCGATAAATTCGTTATTTTATAAATACCCATTTCTTTTTTAAATCGCTGGGACCTGCGGACCTTTGGGTTTTTTTTTAATTTGCTCTTATTTTACATATTATTTAAATTTTAACAGGTAGAAATTCTATATATTCAATGAAGCTACACCAATATAAACTTTACTATATTAAATGGGACATCCTGTATTTTTTTATATATTTGGAAAGAACTCTTTTTTACGAATATCTACGATCATATAATATGGGTATATATATGGGTGGTGGATATACGGTTTTATGGGTCTATCTCTAATAATAAGGGAAATATTCACAAAAAGTGGGCCACATAAAAGCGATGTGTTGTAGAAAGACTGTGTCTAGGCAACCAATCGATATTCTCTTTTTAGCACATTGCTCTTATGGCACACTCTTTTGGACATATTATCTTCCTTATTACTGGAGATAGACCGATAAAACTTTATATGACCGTATTCGCAAAAAAGAGTTCTTTCCAAATATATACAAAAGTACAGGGTGTCCCATTTAAAATATTAAAGTTTATATATACGTCCCTACTTAGCTTCATTGAGTCATCCTATACAAAATAAATATATGTGAGATAAGGGCCATAATAATATTTATAAATTAAGAAATTTATCCACTACTTAAAGTAAGCATGTGGAAAATATGTCTGTGCTTCTATTTGAACAAAGCGACAATGTAATTTTGAGAAAAAATCGTATCTTTGACGTTTAATAAAGTAAACAGTAGGTAAGTGATTTTGTATCAACATTTTAATAATTTATATTGAAAAATGTATTAAAAATATAGAAATCAACCAAATCATCTCTTTGAATGCATATTATTTAGGTTTCGGAAGGTATAAAACGAAATTTTGTTTGAATTATTGTCAATAATTTCAATTCTTGTAAATTATCTGGTTATTAATAAGTAACTTAGTTTTTGGATTAGATCTGATGGTCTAGCGGGATATTATAGGAAACACAAAAATCCGAGTTGACATTATATGAAACGGCCGATGATGCTCCTGGCTACGAAGGCGTAGAAGGGCCACGTCGAAAATTTTTCTTCGCTTTCGTAGATTTCAGACTTTAAACTCTGAATTCAGACTTTATACTCTGAATTCAGACTTTAAACTCTGATTTCAGACTTTAAACTCTGAATTCAGACTTTAAACAATGAATTCAAACTTTAATATTAACAACTACATTAATGTACTGAAAGTATAATTCAGGGTCTTCAAATTTTCAGGTCAAAGTCGAAATCGAAAAAATCACCAAAACTTAAATTTTAGTTTATGTCGAATGTTCTATACCTAAAATTCGTTCCTGGTCATATATACAGGATACCACTAATAATGGTACTTATGATACCACCAATAATAAAAGTAGTGCCATGAAAAACAAATGAATAATTTTGCCAAAATGCCGTATATTAATTATCATTTTAATAACAAATCATATAAATTATCTAACTGAATGTTAAGTTAACAAATTTGCATCTCCCAAAAGGTGGTTTTTACACTACGTTACCGCTCTACACTCGTAGACGATATGAGTTACTTGTTCAGAGCCTTCATTACAGAGTCCACGGATTAATTTCTCGTTATGTACGCCCACATTTTGTAGATATTTTCTTAAGGTACAGTATCCCGTTACCTAATTGCAGTCATACATTCAGGCATAACAGTTGATAATTCAGAGTTCAAAGTCTGAATTCAGAGTTTAAAGTCTGAATTCAGTGTTTAAAGTCTGAATTCAAAGATTAAAGTCTAAATTCAGATATTAAAATCTGAATTCAGAGAATAAAGTCTGAATTCAGAGATTAAAGTTTCAATTCAGTACGGCTTCATACCTGGCCAAATACCCATACTAAAAAGAATGTCATAGAATCTAATTATAAAGATTTTTGGAAAAATCTTTTAAACGAAAACAATTTTACAGAATACATATGCATTATTCTTTTCCAACGAACTATAATAAAAATAACATCAGAACAATAGAATTAGATTTTGTCGCATATTTTTCATAAAATGCTCTTTTGCATCTGTGCAGTACTATTTAGTAATAATAAAAATGACAATCGACGTATTCATAGTTCATATTTCACATTAATAATACTGGCAGCATGTTTTTGTGTTGTGGGCGGTAGATATTTTTCCCACAGTCGGTTTAAAAAAAGCGATGCATACTTCCTCAATTATTGAAAGTATTGGAACAGATTATTCAGAAAGGTATTATGTTTCCACAAAGCTGCAAAAACGGTCAGTGTGCTTTTTTAAAAAGGGTTGGACGTTTTGCCATTGCACTCACATTCCAGGTAAAAACCACCACAACTATACAAAGTATCATGTGAACAATACGTGGTGAAGGGCAGTTATTTTCTATAAAAATTTCTTTATCTAATTTTCAATATTTGCTTTTGATATAGCTTTATCTTTCTGAAAATAGTTCTGACCTAACCTAACACTGTTTTTGTTCGCTTTGGTTTCTTTAGACAATTAGTTTATCAAAAAATAAACAAACAAGTTTCGATACCTCGGTGGTTTAACGATTTTTAGATTGTACCGAGTAATATGTTTACCTACTAGTTAGAATTCGTCGAATAACGATATCCGGAATATTACCGAGCTACCCAGCTATATATTTAATGTGATAGGTATATTGAATGAAAACGTTTACATTGTCAGGATCATATTTTAAACAGAAAGAAGAAAAAACCATTTGCAAATCATTATTTTGCTAAATACTAAATACAAATATTCATCTGAATTAAACACTAAGTGCATTGAGAGAAAAATAAGAGAGAATTCCACATTCCACTAAACTAAAAAGTTGTTTAGATAAGGAGATAATATATTATTAAAGACAAACATACCAATTTCTATACCTATAAATGGACTTTTATAATTTATATAAAAGTTTGTAAACATATACAATGGTGGCCCATTAAAATTATGTTCATGACCTCACAAGATTTGTAAAATGCGACAAAAAAAGTTGAAACATTACATACATCGGAAATTAGGCCGTTACATTTTGAAAATTTTAAAATTTATTTTTTTAATCAGCACGTGACTTATAATTTTGGTAATTACGTATATGCCTGATATACTAGGAGCTTTGTAAACAACTATCTATACAGCTTTAGAAACTACTTTTTAAGGACTAGAATCATAAGTTATTGTTTCCATGAAATATTGCCATACTCTATTTTTTAAAGCTAATCTTAATTATTTTTTAGTCATTCGTCTGTGGATATCACCGATCGTTGATGTCTTTTTGATGCCTGGGTCTGTACTAGTTTGTTAGTATGAGTTATCGCCTGATATCCAGAGCAATTCCAACAAGGCAATTTTCAATGTGACATAAGTTTTTTACAATATGGGAGATTAATTGCAGGTTTAATTAATTCTATAGTCTATTAATTTCAAAGATATGGTACGGAAAATTAATGACCAGAGCGTGACGAACACGTGAATCCTCGTCACTCGTCGTTAGGTGTTTCTAACTTCTATCTAACAAACACAGAAAGCCGTGAAATTTGTATGTATTTCTTTACTAACATTCGTGAAGTGCAACTTTGGCTTGAATAAAATAGGGTAGTTTTTACTATCTACGGAGTGATACTACTGTCAGTAGCCTCAGTAATAGTCAGTATATGTTCACTTAATAAAAAACAAATGAAAAGGACTACAAACTCTTATAAAGAACCAGGATATGTAAATAAATTTTTGTAAAAGAACATCTAATAGCAAGTTCAAGAACTAGATTTTCAAGACAAATTCAATTGTCCAATCACGAATTTAATACTCGCATTTGGTTTCAAGTTACAGGACGAATTAATGTTTTCTAAAACTCTCGACCATTTCTGTACCACTGAAATAGCTTTTACATTAATAATGGTTTTTTTTGTTTATTGTTATTTATGGTTTTTTGTTTATTAATAAACAGCTTCTGTACCTCTTCAGTTACATGCTACTTATATAATAGTCGAGATTTGGCAAGTTTGGCATACTAAAAGACGCCTGTAAATCTCAGACAAATTTTGATCATGAGTTTCATTGTATAAGGCTACATTTTGTATATTTATTTAGCGAACTTTTGCCAGCTAATGATAAAAAAAAAATAAATAAATAAGTTAACTATATGTTTTTGCAAAATTTTAAAAATATAAATAGGTACCTATAAACGTAATGGGGTTTTTATATTTCTAAAAAATCCTTTGCATGTTACATATATATCACAGAAAAAATAAAATAAATATAATTTTTCTGGACCATGCAGACATATTATGATCAATCCCATCCAATTTGTACCACCCTGTACATCAATAACTTACATGAAACATACAAAATGTTTACATATACCATATACCTATGTTCCAATAGAAGAAAAATGCCTTAGTTTCAACGTAACCTATCAGTGGTAAGTTGTAAGGTCAAGAATATGCATATACGTTTAGGCCCCTTGGAAATAGTACTCGAGAAGCTTAATACAGTATATTACCATTATTTAGATTTTTAATATGTCGTAATTTTTTTATCACTATATGATTTATCTTTCATATATTCAGTTTTTTTCTCCCGTTTCCCTTCAATTTTTTTTATCACGTACTTACCTATAAAAAAAATAATATTTCAAATAAGTTGTGATTAAAATTCTTTTTAATATAGCGACAAAACACGTAAAAAAATGAATAATAATAACCCCACAGTTCTTATTCTGTTTCAGTGCTTGTAATCTCAAATTTAACCTCCGTGCGGCGTACAAAATGCTGTTACACTTGAGACTGTTTTTAGAAAAACATCAATATAATTTATACCCAATAAAGAAATATGTACCTCGTTCGGAGCTCTTACTGTGCTTTGCTATTTACTTCTGGTGCCAATACTTCTAGGAAGGAGGTATTAAAATTAAGTTGGCAGACACGGGACGGTATGCAGATTAGGGTGCATAACAACACGCAATAAAAATTGGATTTCCAAAGTAACAAGCTTCTTAAAACCTAGTTTCTATTAACTTTCAGGTACTATATTGCCTTATGGCTCCATAAACTAAAAACCCTTTGCAAAATTTAGGAATAACCAGGCAATTTTTGTGAAGAGCTGAAATAAATATTGCAAATTCCTTGATTTTTCTCCAAACAGACTTAAATAAACCAACTGCTTCCTTCTAAATTATTATTCTAATAAAAGTGACCCTACAAAATAAAATAGAAAGCTGTGTAGGCACAATGGGAGCAACCCTTTTTACTCAAGGTGGAGGAAAGGTATATTTTTTGCATTCACAGGCAGACAGGCAAGCATAATAAAATTTTCAAGAGATTCTGAGTGTTTTGCCAAAAAATTATTCATCCGTCATCGGGCGTTTTTACCTGAAAGGGTTGACACTTTTATAAAAGGACGGCTAGATTTTACAATGCCGAATGATATACATTTATAAGAAGAAAATTTTGTAGGTGGAACTGTACTATTGATAAAGATTATTCAACTATAAGAGTAGGTATTCAAAATGACAACAAAATCTGTTGAGGAAACTAGTACTTATGTTTGTTTTTCACTATTTAACAGCGAGCGCATGCATTTCAAGTAATATACGTACCTTACACAGTGGTATTCTATTTTTATTCAAAGAAAATAATATCTCGGAAATGGTGCATGCACCTACAGCATATATAATGTAAATAAAAATGTGTTTACAGTATGACATGAGGAATTTACGGAGTAAAAATATATAGGGTGTTTCATTTAAAACAAAAAGTTTAACTTCGTTGGTGTGGAATGGAAGTATCTACTATGTATCGAAAATTTAGAAGTATCTACATAATGTTCTATCTCAAAATCAGTAATAGCCGAACAAGCTCCATCTTTAAAATATGTGGCAAGAAGAAGAAATTGTTTTGTTAAGAGAACAACAATCTAGTCTATCTTATTCCAATTACAATTTTTGAAAAAAAATATGTTTAAACGTTTATGAACTTATTCGTTCCGTAAGGTATATTATATTATTATTATTTTTCACATTTTCAGAAGATGTAATTTTCTAAATACGTCCTGCTTAAATAAACAATTTCAACCGACTTTTTGAGAGGTTATAATATACCTAATTTACATTTCAATCTGAGCATTATGATACATACAATATTTTTAAAATTCTATTTTCTGTGTTGACGCTTTCTAGTAATACCTATCATTGAAATTGTATTTCGTGACTCTATGTGTACACTTTACCATATTTTTTTTTATTCTAATATATGAGACGCCTTACTGAATTACAGGATTCTACAGGAAAATAATATGCTGTATTATGGTTATTAATATTATACAATAATAACTATTCTTAAAAGTAAAACCACGCCCCTAAGCAACTTTTTTTTTTGTTCTGAGGTCACCAATTATTATTAAACAGTCAATATATCCGTGGTAACTCGAATAAGCTTTTAGCTAAATATTTTATACCCTACTTGGTCACCATCCCACTAACTTACATTTTAATAATTTAACCGATACCAATTAGCAGAAGATTGTTTGATTGACATAATATTAGTTCGTGTTTTAAGTTATTCCGAATTAGGGATGATAAGGTGAAGTCAGTCACGTTATTAACTGATATGACGTGATATTAACGATATTTGAATTATTAAATCAAATACCGGTGGTTAACATTCATTCAAATACTGGAGAATCAATTTCTGTGAATTTGAAGAAACAAATTATGATCACTTAAATTGTCTTTAAATCTTTTATACCTCACCTCAAACGACGACGAGGCATTAAACAAATACTTTTCTCAGAACAGCTCGGACATGAACGTATTTTTCTTTCTTGCCTAAGAGGTAAAAATAACAAACTAATGCTTTTTTTTATTGTTTATGGTAAAATACAGTGAGGATATAAAATAACATGGAGTAGGAAGCCACTATATGAAATAAAAATGCTATATGAAATAAAACGGAATTATAACAGACTAGAAAAGGGGGACAATTTTAACTGAAAGCGAATTTTTGGCATTTGTTTGCAATAAAATTCCTATGATTACAGGTATTCTGTATGTGAGGCAAAACATATATCTAATCTACATATCTCTATCTAACAAGAAGCATATGTATTCATGTGTAGGTATTTAAAAGTAATGTAATTAACAAAATAAAAATAAAAAGACTAATATGTTTCCCAATAATTGCATACTACTGTAATTGATATATGTTTCTATAATAATTTTAATGGTACCTAGTTTAAATATTTATTATTTAAAAAACCTCGTTAAGGCCGTTTGTAACTTCACGATATTTATCAGATAATTTCACAGAAAATTTCTTGGTGCATTTTTAAAAACATTATTTTGAAAATTGTAAATTGCCTGTTTGCAATGTTAACTAAATTATTTTCCATTTTTCATTTATACGCAATCGCAGTAAGCTTCTTGTTTCAGCACCATCTGTTGTTATTTTTCATAAGTTTAAGAATATAGGTCACGATCCTGAGATTTTTTGATCCTGAGATCAGAATAATAAGGTAGGTACATTACAAACAAAACACATGCACGCACATAAAGTTAATTTAAGTTGAGGTTTGAGGTTATTTCCTATTCGTTATCGTTAATCGTCAAGTCAAATTCAAACAGCTGACTGTAATTGAAAGTCGTGCAATGCGCAGATATCCGCGTCGATTTCGGCGAGAAAATAGAACATGTTGAAAATAATTTCTTAAAAAATTTCTTCAAAAATTTATACATAAATTTACTGTTTGCAATTGATGGATATTTATTATGAAATTTTTTTAGTAATTATTTTAAGAATTATTGGAAAAATATCATAAAGTAACAAACGGCCTTTATTCAAAAGAATAATATTAAATTTTGAAAATTTTCACTATATGGTGGACGACAAATAAATATGTGTAAGTTATACTATGTAAAATTGTAGAAATTTTAAAATAGTAAATTTGAATATATGCAACCAAGATAACGTTAACCAGCTACATCTATGATCCGAGGTTGTATGCAACCCAAACTTCAGTTGGTTAGCATTAAGTATTGCCTAACTGTATCCTAAATGAAAGCAGCTTTACATTGAACAGGAAAATCGATTATCATCACTATTTTCTATTACCATTGATTAGTAGTATAGTCAAAGCTATTACTTACTATCTATTAATTACATAGGCATACGAAAAAAACTATATTTCAGGGGAGATGTACAAATTTTCAATTGAAAATCTTTAAGTGTCTGCGAATCAATCTGAGACTATTAATTATAACATCTCTTCTCTACCCCTCATTCTAATAATAAGGATTAGTCCGGAAGTCTGAGTAGGCTGGGAGATGGGGCGGCATATTATTATTCAGAGGCCTCATTTGAGCCTTACGTTGGTAAACCCTAATCACCATTCAGTGCTGGAATAAGGGAGACCTGTAAAATCTCATTAGATATGAGGACAGTCAATATCAACCGATAACTGGCTGGTTGCCAACCCAGCCCTGCCAGAATATACGAATCCACGATCTGTGGGTTGAGCAATCGAGACACTAAATTCTGAGCCACCGACTCGATTATTATAATATAAACTATATTATATTAGGTTGTTCGGGTTATTTTTCTGATAATTTTGGAACGATCCTAGAATTGTCAGAATTGGTACTTGGTTGTAAGTCGCAACTAAGCCACGTTTTTTTATAAAGTTATAAAGGTAAAGTTATATAAAGGGTTATAAAGGTCATCGTTATCAACCTTGATAAAGGTTAGGAAGTAAAACTGCTCATCGACAGTTTAAACAAGAGGGATTGAAAAATATTTAAGTAAAAATAAAAAAAATAATTACAAAATATATTAAAATAGTAAAGATAAAATTCATGTACTACGTATGTAATTTTTCGTAAACGGTTCATACCTTAAACTGCAAAGTTGCTTAATAGTTCCTAGTACCATTATTTAAGTAACAATGGTATAGTACGGTAGGTACCTAATAAATACTAATAACATTTTTCGCACGGAAACATCATCTGACGTTCTTTGTATAAGATTATTTTATTCAAATTTATTAAGTGATTTATCTAAAAACATTTTTTGCATTTAAGTATTTGTTCTAAACAACTTTGTTTACAGAAAATGTCTATCTTTAATAATTTCTTCATACTTATTAATTGTTGGTCTTCATAACGGTTCCTCTTTCTCAGCTAATTACGAACATTATTAAATATTAATAAATCATATCAATTAGCCACACTCGTTTCGAACATGTGCGTGAGAACTCAAACTAACTGTTAAAGGTTTTTAAATAATTAATATTTGTGTATCCTACAATATGTATATCGTGATTTAGTATCGTCTACGAATAAAAAATACATGTATGAATCTACTACATGTAGTATTATCTAATGCAGATAATACTACAATTACAGGTCCAGTTGCATCCTAACTAACCAATTAAAACAGGTAGGCTTAGCAAACCACTTTTAGCAGACTGTAAAAAAAACTATTGGAGATTTTGTTACTTTTTTTGTTGCTATTTTGTTACACTGAAAAAAATTTTGTCCATCGACCCATTTCCGAAAAATCTACAGTCTTCTAACTTGAATCTCAAGTTAGCAGTCTCCCCGATATCTCGGCTCCTAATTCACGTACGCCAATTAAATGGTATCAGAATTTGTTACTTTCACAGTACTTTCAGAATCCATGGTCATATTTCAGGATTCATCAGTTTGAAATCTTAAAATTCGTAAAATATTGAGAAAAATAGGTTAATTAAAAAAATTGTGAAAAAAACAATGGTAGATTTTGTTTCTCTAAGTATCTATAGCAATTTGTTACACTGAAATAAATTTTGTACCTTCACCCATTTGCGAAAAATCTGCAGTCTGCTAACTCGAAACTCAAGTTAGCAGACTCCGCGATATCTCGACCCCTAATTCACGTACGGCAATGAAAATGATATCAGAATTTGTTACTTTAACAGTACCTACTTTCAAAATTCATTCATTCATTCAAAGTAACAAGAAGTTCGAGTTAGCAGACTGCAGATTTTTCGCAAAAATGGGTGAAGGTACAAAATTTATTTCAGTATAACAAATTGCTATAGATAAAGAAACAAAATCTACCACTGTTTTTTTCGCAATTTTTTTAATTAATCTATTTTTTCTCAATATTTTACGAATTTTAAGATTTGAAACTGATGAATCCTGAAATATGACCATAGATTCTGAAAGTACTGTTAAAGTAACAAATTCTGATACCATTTTCATTAGCGTAGGTACGTGAATTAGGAGCCGAGATATCGGGTAGTCTGCTAACTTGAGATTCAAGTTAGCAGACTGTAGATTTTTCGGAAATGGGTCGAGGTACAAAATTTTTTTCAGTGTAACAAAATAGCAACAAAAAAGTAACAAAATCTCCAATAGTTTTTTTGCAGTCTGCTAAAAGTGGTTTGCTAACTTAATATACGCAATTTAAACCTAGATGGCATAATACAGATACAGATATTTGTATCTATTATTTTTATACTTACTCTGTAACTTGTATTATTGTATTGTATTGTATTGTAGTGTATTGTATTATGTTTATGTGAATAAATATTATTATTAATAGGACAGACCAATAGTAAATACTGTTTGTCATATTGTAAAATCCTTATTTTTTACAGAGATCGCTGAAGGTTGTCATTTTTACGTATACCATGTGTCCCAAATTCGATACTCACCATTGGGGTCTCGGAAATTGGAAGAGATAGAAAGTCGGTTAAACGGAGAATGTTTTAGACATTTTTAAGCTGATCCTGAATCAGTTTCGAAATCAAGAGCGCACTTTTGAGATATTTCCAAAAAACTATTATTGTTTTCAAATTACCAAATTCGAAATAGATTCAGGATCAGCATAAAAATATCTAAAATATTCCCCACTTAACCGACTTCCTATCTCTTATAGTTTCCGAGATCCCAATGGTGAACATCGAATTTGGGACACTTGATATGTTTCGTACGGGTACCATATTTCATTTTTACACAGGTTGACCTGCGTGTCTTACCGCATAAAAATTTTATTTTTCATCTTATTTTTACATCTTTAAGTTTTCCTATATCTTTACATCTTCACAATTGGATAATCTTTGAGTGTAGTGTGAAAGGTCACCTATTAGTAGACAATATTATATTTTTTTAATGACGTAGGTGCCAAAAACCGAATGAAAGAATAAAAAATGTTACTGATTCTTAGGCAGGTATTAAAACAAATCAATATTGCTCCCAGATTCCCAGTTCTATACACATGTCTTTACATAGATGACAGATTGGGTGGCATGAATAAAAACGAAGTACCTGCTACTACTACAAGTATTAGTATATTCTAAGTAGTATTTACTTCAAATCGAAGTAGATACTATATTTCGAAGTACTTCCTTCTATTTTTTCGGAAATGTTAAAAATAAATAGCATTCTTCTAAACATTATAGTAGCACGTAGGTACTACGACTTAAAGTATCTACTTTTTATTGGTAGATATTTCGATTTTAACAACAACTAAAGTATTAGCTCCGTCATTAGCGAAGTTGATAGCGTAGCAGCTTCACCGTGCGTGCTACAAAGTGATTATTTTAAAAATGGCTGCAATACGTAGAAATAAAATTTATACTGCAAGAAGACACTACGACGATGGTATCCTATACCGTCAAATATTTAGGTAAACAGTTAAGTACCATCATTAATCAATTTAGAATGTTTTATGTTTATGTTTTATATTTTTCATCTAGGTTTAGTAGGGAAAACGTTACTTTCTCGTTACTCGTTACTCTTTTACCAGACTTCCTTTATCCAAAGACATCTTAAAGGACTGTTGATGTTATAAATACATACAAAACTGAAACCGTTTCCCAAAAACTTTTAAACATGAAAGTAAGTACTACATGTTTGAAGGAATGTACTACACTTGTTAAGTAGATAATTCATAATATGGAGTATATACTTTTTGGTGAAGCATGTTCTATGTCAAGTAAAGTAGATACTACCGGAAATTAGTAAATCCTTCGTTTTGAAGTAAATACTACGTAGAAGATAGGTACTAATACTTGTAGTAGTAGGAGGTACTTTGTTTTTATTCATACCACTCATTAGTTCAGATTCTATTAGTTCAAAATTCTTAACAACGAAACAGCAAAGTGAAGTTGAAGATGTCCATCAGTAAAATTTTGCGCAATAGCGCAATCGGTAGTTTTCTTTTCCCGTTAAAATTAAGCCGTCGCGTCGAGTAGTTATTAGTAAAGTGATTTGTTAACATTATAAAATCATAGGTATGCGTGTCTTAAGGCATCCATTGTGATAAACGCGTTTTTACCATAATTAAATCTTGTTCTAACGGTAAAGCACTATATAATTAAAAATTTCCAGTTATTACCGACAACAGGCTGCTTTATATTCATAGCCAATTATTGTTTAATCAACGATGCTGCGTGTGCTCTCAGCTTTTGTTTTGAACCTGTCAACATCACAATGCTATTTGAAGACATCCTGCAACCGGTGGGTTTACATTCAATTTGGTGGAAGATACACACGTTGTAATCTGAAGGTCTCACGAGTTAACTGTACCGTTTGACAGGTGAGAATCGTATTATTCTGTAAGTTATTCCGAGCAATCATCTCCCGCAATAGTTTCCACTTATATACCGAGAGCTTTAATGAATAAATGAGAGGTTATAAATTTATGTGACAGATAATTTGAAAGGTAAATAATTTTGAATAGGTATATTTTCTACTGGCTTTATAGCCATAGTTGTATATTTATTTTAATACGTACATAATAATAATAATATGACATGTGTGAATTTTGATTTACTAATAATTAATTGAAAACCATTTTTTCTATTTTTCCTTTACGAATAATAGCAGCTATTTTATTACTGTTATCAATATCTTAAATATTTCAATGATTGCTCCTTTCTACTAAGTATAGATTTTTAGTTTTTAGTGTTTTTATATGCATTTTGATAGCAATCCTATTTGACATTTTTTAATAATTATTTTTAGTCAACGTCAAAACGTTTTAATAGGGATGGTTTAAGAATGTCGAATGATCTTTAGGGTAGACTGTTAAAAAATTATTAAAAATATAAATCAAGGTAAAGAAATGGATAAAGTTAGTGTATATTCTTTCATGACTCATATGATTTAAGACTATTTCGTAAATTATAATTTTGGAACTTTCCTAGAAGCTCATGCATTTATAACCGAAAGTAAAATGTAATTCTTTTATTTTTATTTGATTAAAGTAGTTGATGTTATGTTTCCGCTTATCGAATTCCTAAGTATATTTATGCCTGGGTTTATGCGATGGAGCTTGATATACAGGGTGGAAAAATTTTAATGTGCAGCATTGGTATCTCGGAAACGGTAAAAGATACAACGAGGCTCAAATTAGGAAAAAGTTGCTCAATTTTATGCTGATTCAAAATATGCGAAAAAGTTTAATATATTCCGGGCCGTTCGGGAGTTATGCCGGAAAAATCAAAATTTGCCAATTTCTTTTAAGTCAAATAACTTCTCTTGAAATAAATGTAGACTTTTGAAATTTGGTACGTTTACATAGTTTGATGAGAGCTTTCGATTGCCATACTAAAACATGTTCTAGGCCTACTAGTTTTTCCGCAACAATATTAAACTTTTGAATTTCTTATGGGCGCCATATTGGATTTTTACTTCACTAAATACAGAAAGAAATTACAAGCACGGTGATATATCACACTTGATACTTTCTTCAGTAAATATGGATAATACACGCGAATAACGATAAATATTATTTATTTACAAATAATAAACAATCATTCATTTATAGTTAATTGTTACAAAGTGTGTTTTTAGCTTTTTAGAGGAACTAATTAATATAATAAGAAAAACAACTTATTTATACTGCTCGAATTGGCTGCCATTACTCTGAATACAAAGTTGAGTCCTTACAGACATGTCATCCACTGCACGTCTTACTGTTCCACCATTTATTGAATTTATGTATTCATTAATTCTTTCCAACATTTCATCCTCTATCGATGGCATTGGATTATTGTAGATATAATTTTTAACAGCTCCCCAGAAATAATAATCCAAGGGGTTTAGACACGGTTATCGCGGTGGCCATAGAATGGGACCATTTGTACCCATCCACAATTTCGGAAAACGTTGATCTAGGTACTGGGTTACAATCCTAGCATTGTGTGAAGGGCATCCATTTCGTTGAAACAACTGTAAATTTTGTATATTTTGCAAAGGAAGGTCATCCAGCATTTCCTCCAAATCATTTTGTAAGAAGTGTAAATAATTTCGAGAAGTTAATTTATCAATAATACGATAGGCCCTAATACCTTGTTATCTAAAATTCCACACCAAATATTTACTGAAAACCTAATTTGAGGCCTCGTTTCTCTAATCAGGTGAGGATTTCGTTGTGCGTAATGATGCTCATTTTTTCTATTGAATATCCCAGAATTAATTACTGAACGTTGACTCATCACTCCATAATATCTTTCTACAAAAACCATTGTCATTATTCATTAACCTTTGCATCCAGTGACAAAATTGCAACCTCCGCTCATTGTCTCCAGGATGTAGTAAATATTTGGTGTGGAATTTTAGATAACAAGGTATTAGGGCCTTATGTTTTATCGTATTATTAATAAATTAACTTGTCGAAATTATTTACACTTCTTACAAAATGATTTGGAGGAAATGCTGGATGACCTTCCTTTGCAAAATATACAAAATTTACAGTTGTTTCAACGAAATGGATGCCCTTCACACAATGCTAGGATTGTAACCCAGTACCTAGATCAACGTTTTCCGAAATCGTGGATGGGTACAAATGGTCCCATTATATGGCCATCGCGATCACCGTGTCTAAACCCCTTAGATTATTATTTCTGGGGAGCTGTTAAAAATTATATCTACAATAATTCAATGCCAACGATAGAGGATGAAATGTTGGAAAGAATTAATGAATACATAAATTCAATAGATGGTGGAACAGTAAGACGTGCAGTGATGACATTGTAAGGACTCAACTTTGTATTCAGAGTAATGGCAGCCAATTCGAGCAGTATATATAAGTTGTTTTTCTTATTATAATAATTAGTTCCTCTAAAAAGATAAAAACACACTTTGTAACAATTAACTATAAATTAATGATTGTTTATTATTTGTAAATAAAGAATATTTATCGTTATTCGCGCGTATTATCCATATTTATTGAAGAAAGTATCAAGTGTGATATATCACCGTGCTTGTAATTTCTTTTTGTATTTAGTGAAGTAAAAATTTAATATGGCGCCCATAAGAAATTCAAAAGTTGAATATTGTTGCGGAAAAACTAGTAGGCCTAGAACATGTTTTAGTATGGCAATCGAAAGCTCTCATCAAACTATGTAAACGCACCAAATTTCAAAAGTCTACATTTATTTCAAGAGAAGTTATTTGACTTAAAAGAAATTGGCAAATTTTGATTTTTCCGGCATAACTCCCGAACGGCCCGGAATATATTAAACTTGTTCACATATTTTGAATCAGCATAAAATTGAGCAACTTTTTCCTAATTTGAGCCACGTTGTATCTTTTACCGTTTCCGAGATACCAATGCTGCACATTAAAATTTTTCCCACCCTGTATTATAAATTAGTTATTAGGAACCAGTACCTATATCTACTAAGTATTGTAAATATTGCAAGAAAAATTAGAGGGAACGTCCAATTTAAAAATCTATCTATTAGTCGTTTTCCTTTTACAACTATAAGATGTACCGGGCATATTGACACGGAACCGTCCTGGAACAGTTCTGGCATAAAACAAAAAAATTATTTGTCGAAAATTTTTAAAAGGAATATGTGCAAATAGGGTTCCCAACCGTCCTGGATTTCGGAGGACGTCCCGCATTTAAGGTCCTTTGTCCTGCGTCCTGTCGAGTTGTCTCGCAGGATGCGAAAGAGAACACTATGTTGTGTTTCTCACCACTACTAGTATATTAGATACTTATATTATAAATTTGTGATTATTATGTAAGATTAGTAACAAATTCAGTAAAATGTCTGAAATTCAGGCCATTTCGCGTCCTGCGAGAGATCTCGACAGGACGTCGAGATCTCTCGAATTCACGTATTAAGTGGCTAGAAGGCAACTGTTTTCTTTTTTCTAGAATTCAAAATGGCGGACGACTCTGAGCATGTAAAAGAAATGTTTGAATTCCATCCCTGCAACACCCCAAGAGGGATGCTTTATTATAAATTAACGGAACTGACCGGTGAGCAACAAAGGAGATTGAATGGACACAAAATAAACATCATTAGAGGCAATCACAACTATCTACACGAACGCCCAGAAGTAGGTATAGAAACATACGGTATTAAAACATAGTCTGTATTATTTTCTCTATATAATATATGTATCTCATCAGCGTGAAGTGAAAACTACTTGCTTTAGAAAAATATGAACAAACTGTGCATGATCTTTTTTGTATTAGACAATATTTGGTTTATGATTTTACAGACAATGTAGTATAAAATAATTTATAAATTTCACTTTTTCAGATCTACCTATACATATATTACTAACAATGTTTATAATGTTCTAAGATATTTTACACTATAACGACTGAAATTACATATATAACAGGAAATTATCTAAGTAGCGATGTAGTAAATTTCAGTAAATTTTTAGGTTTTAGATACAGAATCAATTTTACATGAAACGGGACCTTCTCCCGTAGTTTTTAACAGCCATATTCTTAGCCATATATTAGGGGCTTTGATTATAAAAACAAATAATACGTTGCTCAACTTACAATAATGTCTTTGTGTTTTAAAGAACGAGTGTATACCATCGTATTATTGTTATTAGAATATTTCCTGGAGCTGTGCAATTTTGGTATTAACTAAAGGTAAAAGGGACCGTGATCTCATTATTAATGAGATACGGACACAAGGTTGTTAATGATCTACTTTGAGTGTGACTTCGGAAGTCGACGTCGACGAGCAATCTTAAATGTTGTTGCTGTTTGAAGGCGGCGCGGTTACCCGCAGCACTCAGGTCTTTCGATCCATTGTGCCTGCCGCTAGTCGAGAGCTATTGGAAGATACCCGTGCTATGCGCATAGGCCAACACCCGTTCTAGGGGAAGCTCTCTAATGTCCTGGGGCAGGAGAAATGCTGCGCCCAGATGTTTGTGTCTCTTGACCATGAGGCAGGCACAGTGACAGAGGATGTGAATGGAGTCCTCGTCATCGTGTCCGCAAAACCTACACCTTCTGGTGTCACTAAGGCCAATAGTGTTAAGGTGCTTGTTGAGATGTCCGTGACCTGTCAACAGTTCTGTGACAATCCTTATGCTGTTACGACTTAGCGACTTAGCGCAAGTATTGATCGAGTTGCGTTCAACCAAGACCCTTCAATTTAGAGCCTGGCTTGTCACAGCCCAGTCTCGTTCGACCGTTCATCCTCTCATCTTTTCTTGATCCAGTTTTCAATAGACCTTGTTACATAACTAGACGGAAGCCCGAGCACTGGTTGGGGCCCTGTAAACTGTGTACTTGAGCTTCTTTTAGCTAGAGTCCCTTAATCTTAAGGGACTCTACTTTTAGCCAGTGCATCGGTCTTCTCACTTCCTGTTATGTTGTGATGACCCGGTACCCAGGTCAATTTTACTTGGTTGTTCTGTCCCTATTAGGCCAGACTGACTATTAATACACTCTAGGACCGCCCTGGAGGTGATCCTGTAGGAGATCAAGCCATGTAAAGCCGCCTGACTGTCGGTGGATATTAGAATATCTCCTTTTGAGATTTTCCTGAACACATGCAGAGATAGCAAACACTTCCGCCTGAAAGACCGTGGTATACTTTCCCAGGGAGAAGGGTAATCTCGCCCTTGGGTGCACGCCTCGGACTCCCGCCGCAATTTTGGTATTAACTAAAAGATAAAAGGGACCGTGATCTCATTATTTATCATTTGAAAATGATCTAGGTATGCATTAAAGTACTTTTTCTAAAAGCACGTTTATAAAAGTCTAAAAGAGTCTACATAAATGTATCACCAAGTGACTTTTTAGTATATATTTTCCTGTGCAAACCTTAGGAGAATTTAATCTAACTAATGAATGTATGATAAAAGGTTTGCGTTTTACAGATAGGCGTCATTATATCGATGCTACTGAAAGCGATTCTGCTGGCAAGACCCAAACATCATGTTCACAAGTTCCTAGTAGCATATTTGGTGGAAGCCTGGTATGACATAAAGAAAGAAGTGGACAAGATAATAACCGAGAGGCAGAAGAAGGTAATACTGGATTACTTTTAAGACAACGTTTTTTTTAATCACTGTACTACTATGTGGTGAACTCGCCCGAAACTGTGCACATGCGTGTGAACTAATATTTACTTCGTTTTATCTGGAAGTTGTTTCATTGAATACAGAATACACCTTTTTCTTATTTTTAGGAAGCTGCCCAGAGGCAACGATTTGAAACAATAGCGTATCTTAAAGCTTTGTACGAGCAGGAAGCGCATGAGGAGGCTTCGGAATTAGATGAAGAAGAACTTAAAAAAATGTTATATGCTAAAATGAAACGTGATACAAAGATCGCTTGTAGGCAAATTCTGGATGAAATCATCGACGAGATGGAAGTAGTAAGTAATGTGGATGAGGAATGAGGAAAGAGGGAATTTTTCAATACTCAACCTATGAGTATCCCATAGTGTAGTAGAAAATAGCATAGTACAAAATATTGAGACTAACTATCCTAAAGAGGGTCTCAGACGAGTCAAGAGTGTTCTGGCAAAGATCTTTACCAATAGATCTTTGTCTAAATACCAACCGCAGTAATAATAGGAATATTTGTTCTTGGTCGTCATCGTGAATTTTTGATACGTTCTTATTCGGTTGCAATTGGTGACGTTTGTGAGCATACTCGTGAGTGGTCGAGGATCGATTAGATTCTGTGATGTTATTGTTGCTGGGTCACTTGAAGGTAACTGGAAACCTTTTTATTTTGACAGTAAAATGCCAGATTAGGAGTGATCACTAGGGGCGATATATACAACACCTCTGACGGCCGGTTTCACTATGTATTTTTACAATCAGTTTAGATTGTGAATTTCTTTAACATTTAATCTACAGCTATGCATATTCTAAGAACTATTCATATTCTCTTTGAACTGGGGTTCAGTTAATATTTCTTTCTGAGTGTAGGTAATTGTGAGTGTATTGGCTCAGTATAGTCTGTAACGTATTTTGTGGTACAGCTCTATGATTTTGGGAAAATAGAAAACCAGAATTATTCTAAATAAAAAATCAAGTGCTGTATGAAACCTTTAAAGTTTACCCTAAAAAATTACTGTAAAATTTGCAATAAGTGAATGTTCGATAAATTTATTAAACCTCATCATTTTTGATTCATGGTACATGGAGAAAGTCATCATATTCTAACTGGTAATATCCTTCTGGTGAAGAGGATTTTATCAACAGTAAAACCACAAGAGCTTTTTTTTTATCGGATAAATTTCTCTTTGTAACGAAATAATTTTGCCAATCAGTTATTTTATGAGAAAAACTGACATGAAAAAATCGCGAGACCGGAGGTCGAGCGATTTTGTCAAATGTCAGTTTTTCGAGCAAAATTACTGAATGGAAAAATTTTGAGTTAAAAAGAAATTTATCCATAAAAATAAAGCTAGAGTGTTTTTTGGCAAGATAAATTAACGACAAAATATGTAAACAAAGAACAACAATAATATTTATCTTCATTTGTACAATTATTTGAAGCAACAGTTATTAAAAATACAGTTGTTATAAATTGTTTGATTGGGTGTACTAATTTCAATATTTTCTTCTCTAGTTTCCACACATGCTGAATATTCATTTTGACTTATTTCATCGTGCGTGCGACTACTAGATGTACTCTGCTTTTGAGGAACAGGCATTTTTATCGGTGATAAAAAACGATGCACCTTTTTTATCGCTGTCAAAGTGACAAAAATGTCACTGCCAAATAGACTATTTTATATAGGAGTTAATTTATCAATAGAAAATCAAAGGTTTCCCATAGATTTTATCAATATCATTATCAATTTTATCATCCCAACATTAAGTCTATATTCATTTGATTTTTATTTATTTATATATTTGATATTTTTTATGTATGATATTTCTTTCTAACCAATGAACTTGGTGATATTGAGGCTTGGGTACTTGCGATGCCTCACAAATATAATATTTTATTACATATTATACAGTAGTTTAGGGCACTTTAAAAGTTTGGATTGAAACATTTGACGTTTTTATTTAAATACATACCAGATACCAAATTAAAAATAATAATACTAATGTGATCTTATGCATAATCGTATCCATTATATATTTTTACGGCTTATTTTATCAGTTTTACTTATAACTTATATATCAGTTTTAAAATAAATGTTGGAAAGTTTTGAAAGTTATTTATTTTTTAGAGAGAAAGACATCATGTTACTATTCAACTATCAGAGAAAAGTTCGTCCAGTGGTTCAGATTTACAATTGGATATGGGTGGAGACTTTGACCTTTATTACGATTAATATAAAAGTGTAGAAATTGACTTTGAATATATTTCATTACAAAACACTTTTTTATTTTTTATCTAAAATAAACAGAATATTTTGGTATATCTTTGACATGTATCTCAAATAGCAAATCTGAGTTTAAGAAGTGGATGAAGGGCTTAGAATAATAAGTAAATTGTGGAAAAGGGGTAAGTTTTTTAATTAATTTCTATAAATCCAAAATGTCTACCGATATATCTACAGTCTACATCTATCTACAGTACCGTAATAAAGTGGCAGCGATTGAAAGAGCCTCTGAAATATCCGCCATATTTTTCATATAAATTTCCTCTTATTCTAATCGCAAGGATAACTCAGAAAGTTTAATACTTGTGTTCAGCGTATTTGCCGCATTAGCGCCAGGAATCGACTTAAGGTCGATTCTCACTTGAGCGTCACAAAGCGGCGCGGCGCGTCAAGTTACCATAAAATGCTGCTTAGAATTGCCCACATATTATTATTAAGGTGCATTTAAATTAGAGCGAACAGAAACGAGCGAGCGAATTCGTTCGTTCGTCTCTGTTCGCCCTAATATATGCAGAAACACGGAAGAGTTCGTTCGCTCCCGTTTTGTTCTCCATACAAATTACGCAAGCTTAAACAAACGAATTCGTTCGTTCGATTCTGTTCGCTCTGATTTAAATGCACCTTTAGAAATCGTTCTCATCTAAGAGGCGCGGCGCAACGCTGCGCGAGCGTCACAAGGCGGCAAAATTTTAATCATCCCTGCATTGACACGCGGTATTGCTGCCGAAACCGACAAACGCGTGCCACTTGTAAGGACTTGTTGCATGAAATAAATAGTGTTTTGAGTGGCTGTAGCAGGAAGCAACAAGCAAAATGGACGGCGATAAAGTGGAAACTAAT
The DNA here is from genome assembly GCA_963924545.1 of Pogonocherus hispidulus. NCBI lineage: Eukaryota > Metazoa > Arthropoda > Insecta > Coleoptera > Cerambycidae > Pogonocherus > Pogonocherus hispidulus. The sequence continues at coordinate 77,246,903 of OZ004694.1, forward strand.
CGAATTAGTTAGAGAATACTACGAACTCTATGATATGAGAAACCAAAATGTTAGCGATCACCTGTGAAGATAAAATATATGGCCAGAGATTGGGGAAAAAATAAATGAAAGTGGTAAGTAGCTACCTCCCTCTTAGACCTGCGCTACCTCCCTTCATCCACCAACATAAATTGCAGCCGATCATGTGGCAAATGCAATGCCATGCCGCGACACGCTGCCTCGTGACGCTGAAGTGAGAATAGGTCTTAAAATTGCCGCCGAGTGTTGCTTCAATGCTGCGCTGCGTCGCACCGCGCTGCTTTGTGACGTTCTAGTGGGAATCGGCCTTTAGGCTGCCAAATATATAACCATCATTTACTGCAGAAATACTGCTGGAATGAGAAAACCTCACTGACACGGAGTTAGTTATTAACATATCTTTTTATATAAGCCTGATATGCGGGTCAAAATTTAATTAAAAATTGTTGGATCCGCGTAAAAACCAACTCGCTATCTTTGGATTTAGAGACCAATATGCTTCTAAACTCTAAGCCACTGACTCGATTCTGGAATGATACAGGATATTCTAGTGCGCCATTTCGGTGGCTCTATTACAGTACCGCGATCATTGGAAGCTTAAGCTTATATGCCGTATGTTGTCAAAGTATGTCAAAGTATGATAAAATACAAAAAATAAGATTCACTAATTGTTGATTGAAAAGTATGTACCACTATAGGTTTTAATTCAAAATTATTTGGGCATTAAAAAAAAATTAAGATGATGTTGCAATTTTCTTTGTCAGGCCACAACGATATATTTAAAATAAAAGGTTTTGTTCATCAAAAGAAATGTGTTTGCCGAATGACAAAATTGAATGTGTAATTTTATCAACACTTTATACCGTTACTCTCCTGTTTCATTTAATGGGTCGTTTTAAAAATTGTAATAAACAAATACTTAACTAATACCGTTATGTACACTCAAATACATATACACAAAAAGTTAATGAAATAGTTTAACAGCGATTCACTAAAACAACAGGAAATGAATTTTTAACGTAGGTATACTTATTCAAATATTAAATAAATGTTATATCAAATGCGGTAACATTCTATTTCATATTCTTTGGGGATAAGATATTATGTGAGATTTGGAATATTAACCTATCTGAATTTAACTAATAAAAAAAAAAACTGAACAATAAATGGAGCAAAGTTTATTTTATGGAATGAGAAGAAAATCAGTAAAATTTTGATGAAAACAGAAGTTTTCAACAAAACGAGTTCCTTCAAAATATCCTTTTTATATATTTTTAAAATGATGTACAGTTATTATCAAGGAAAGAACTCAGAGAGTCTTAACTCGACTAGAGGTATATAAATATATTGGAGATTCAAATTACCGATGAGACGAGTAAAAATTTTGCATTTCATATCACATCATTGAGCAATTAGCATTCAATTGGCATAAATATACTGACTTCATATGCTAATTACGGTGAAATAAAGGATTAAAAAAAGTGATAAAAACAGTCATATGTCTCATAAGTGCTTCTTTGTTATATGTAAATATGAATTTTCTTGGTTTGAAATAGGTAGTTTTTGTTTACTTATATGTTGGGCTAAAATAAGTCTGACAAACGGTAGAAAAAGTGTATGTGTGTGTGTGTTGTGTTTTTTATTAAATAATTGTTATGTTTAAATTAAAATATATTCTGTTTTTATATAGGACTAATAATAGAAAAGTATAGACATATTGCAACAAAGTGGTTATGTTGTGTAAATAAACGTGTTCCTTGTTATTAAATTGTTACATGTCTTTTAGAGAAATGAGTGAGGGACTGTTTCTTATACTAGGGCCAAACTTCTATCTACCTTCTATCTTAAAAACTTCTATAAACACATTTTGTGGAATCACACCCATAAACATGGCAGTTTGTGCGTTGAGATGATTTCTTTTGAATGCTATTTTAAAATGTAAAAATAAAGATGTATAAATACTAACCACGTCGTTTTTAACTTTGTAATACCAAAAAGTCACAAGCACTTATTTACCTTTTAAATATAGGTTCAAATATTTTCAAGCAGAGTTTACCACCTTTGTTGAATTTTTATGTACTTTGGTACCCATACCAATTTTAAGCGGTTCTAATTTGTACAGGATGTTCACGTATATTTTGAACTAGCTTCTAACTCCTTAATCTTTGATTTTACAAAAAAAAACTTTGGTAATACGGATTTGAGAGCGTCTTTTGAAGATTCAGAAAATAGTATCAGAGACAGAATTGGGAATCTGAGGCCAAAATTACATTACAAACTTGATTTTTTTTTAAATAGAACATACTGTATATTTTCATAAATCTGGAAAGACCTTCCTTTTCTGTTCTTCTGTTTTCAAAAATATATAATTTTGATACATTATCTCTAAGGACTCTCGAGATATTCAATATTAAAAAATATTCATCTATTCTATATACCTAGCAGACTTTGCAAAAACGATTAAATTTAATGTTTTTTGTTTATTGAATAATGATTACGTAACGAATAAACATTCTAACAAACATAAATACAAACGTAAAAATAAAATTATTATCGAAATTGTTCCAAATGATACGGGAACACCCTGTACATTTATGATTGTAACACATTTATAGATTATACAATAGTTTGTACAAAAAGGACAATGATTTCTATTAAACTTTAAAAAAAAAAACGGACAGATATATCCATTACTACATTCAATAGTTTATTACTAGGTATTTTGCTTTTTATGAGAAGTCAACTATTTTAAAATTGAATTATCCATTGTCAACGCTAAACGTTACGCGTCTGATTTTCTAATATACACAAAAAAGGAACAAAGAAGCTATTAACAATTATAAAATATAAGACTAACCAGCATGAGAATTCGAATAACATTGTTTGATGATAACCTGATAAAAATCAACCCATTTTACATGAAAGTGGTTTGAATATTATTATATTTTCTTGAACTTGGCAGAGATAACTAGTCACGAGGTACAACGTGTACCACTTTGATGGTTATACGACACATATTATTTAAACTATTAATTAAATTCGGTGTTGACACATTGACTCATTTTAGAGAGTTAATTTTTTGGTAGAAATACTGGGTGTTTTTGAACTTATATCAGCAATCTATGGAACAGTCTATTGATATCAAATTTAGTTTAAAATACCTGATTCAAATCTATCATATTAAAATATCTGGTCGAAATATCTACGATTCCGGGTGTTATAAAGTGTTACTTTTAATTTTTTGATAGTTTTTAGTTCTTTTACTCGTATCTGTTGAATTAAATGGGACATCAAACTAGATATTCTTATACACTTTCGTCAAAAATCGTGTATCATGCGCATCATGTGTTTTCAAGTCAATTTACTCTTTAATATTCCTAGAATTTCTGATACTACGCCAATGACTTTTTTGATATAGTCAATTCGAAGAGATCTTTGTAAAAATTTGATGTACTTTTTAATTTTATCTTACTGATCGGTATATAGCTCTATAATTCCAAAACAATGACAGATATAACATAATATAAGATAAAGCTATATATAAAGAGCTGCTTTTCGAAATTACAACATAAAATCATTGGCGTAGCATGATAATAAAGTTATAGGACAGCTCGGTGTTAAGGAAAGTTTAGAAAAAATCACAAAATGGTACAAAATATTAAACATAATCTAATTTGGAGACATACGAAGTTTCAAGATTATATCCCATTTACTGTAAGAGACATAAGTAAATAACTTGATAAAAAAACGTGAATACCTTGTATCTGTGCAAAAAGATTGACATTAAGCAGATAGAACAACGTTTCTATAGAACTTTCAACTTTGAAAATTACCAAATCATTATTTTAGTTTAAACATGCAGAAGGCTTTGGAAATAAATGAATACTGGAAAACTAAATACAAAAGATACATAATATCCTTACAATTGAAAAAAATTAAAAACTGTGCTGAATTTTTGTATACGTAATGCAAGAAAGACTATCAAAAACAAGTACGAAAAACTAACGTTTGGTTTTAATAATTCAATATTAAATAAAAATTATCTCACGTAGGTAACTAAATTTTATCTCTTTCCATTAAAATCTCTCTCCCTTCATGTTATGTTATGTACTTTTCAATGTGTCTTCTGTTATTAATGATATGAAACTTTGCATTCTTTTCCTGTTGCTTTTTATATAATTGTTAAATTTTTGTTTCTCCGTACCTCGAATATTTCTGCTGTACAGCCTCTGGTTTGGTAATCCCTAACAAACGTGCGAAAGTCTTCATGGGGGTTAGTAGAAAGATATAAAATTTAGTTACCTAAGATAACTTTATTTAAAAGATAATTTTATTTTATTTTTTAATTATTAAAATGAAATGTTAGTTGAAACAGGTAAAATTGATTTTTTTTATATTTTTAAAGAAATCGAAATAAATATATATTTTTTAAATCGAAACTTGATATTATAACAGTGTTTCTAAAAATAAAGTGTTTTCGTAATATTTTTTCGATATAACCACTCCTATATTCCAAGAGTTTTGACATTACGAAATTTTGAAAGTTGAAAGAATATAGAAACATTATCCTCTCTGAGAATTTCACGTAACTTGGGATATTTGGGTTTTAGACGGCGCTGACTAATGATATGTTAGATTTTCCGTAAAAAAAATCACTAATATGACATCTCGAAAAATCGCGTCAAAAAAAAATCACAGCATGCCATGGAATGGTAACCTTCGCCGTCGTACTGTAGAAGTACATCTTATTCATACCTATTTATAAAAAAAGAGGCATCCAAATCGTGCTGCTCAGTAAAATTTTACAGGGGTGTGAAGGTGAAAAGTGAAACACACTGTATATTTCATTGCTTAAATTAACCTTTTTAGTTTTCTAGCAAGCACATAATATATAATTAAAATTCAATAATGGAAGCTACAATTATTTTGTTACACTCAATCATCTGAATGTTGTAAAGTCTCACAACAATTTTCACTTTGTTGTTATATCACTTTTATCATAATTAAATCGTTACTATAATCTCGACAACCGAGCGAATCATCGTCAAACACTTTTGGCAATTTTTTAAGTTTCCATATTTTTTTCATTACAAACCTTCTCATACAGAATTTGCATACAATTACAGAGAAAAATGTATATTTTTCTAGCTGTATGATTAAAAATATATTAAAATTGGTTTGAACTTTCTGTAAACGTTTTGAACTGAAACGGTTCACCCTGTATGCAGTTGCAGGGGACCTAGACCTTGCCATCGGCTCGATGCCACCGTCGAAGAGGTGGAGGATATAAAGGCAGAGGCGAGATGTTGCAACCGAAGAGTTCTTCCGTCGCTACCGTGAATGATCGCAGTAGTGCCTTTGTGTTTTTTTTTTTTTAGTTAGCGAGGAATCGTATAGGTAAGTTCAAGGCTCAATCAAGCGCTCAGTGAAATTAAAGGTTAATGTCTATTAATTCAAAATTAATTCTGTTGGGCAAATTATTTTACCTTATGCTATTGTTATCTATCAATATGAAAAATAAGATATAATTTTAGCGCAGTGCCCAGTATAGGAGTAGCTAGTAGCTTTTATATATTTGTTTTTTTTATATGGGTGGCAATGATACTAATAACGCTTTAAATTGTTTACTTCTGTGGTTTTACGGTATGTTAATCGGTATGCAAAAAGTTATTTTGGCATTATTATTGCATCAAATTTCATCAAAATATGAAAAAGATAGATGTTCTTCAATACGGCGTTGCATATATTTTTTTAACAGTATTTCATTCTAGTAACTGTTAGGAACGCTGTGCGGATTGTTAATGAGTGCGGGTAAGTGTTGGGACTAAGGATTGAATCCTTCAGTCAGGTTCAAGGCTGCCATTTAAGAGTGAAATTAAAAATAAATGCATATTACCTGTGGTAGGGCAAATTAGTTTATTTTAAGTTATTATTATTTGGCTATGGTTATTAAAAAAAAAGGAGAATATATGAAAAATACAGTGATTTTCAAATACCAGGAAAGCCACATTTAATTTTTTTGAATACCTACCTATGTATGCAAAAAATAATTTATTATAAAATTTATTTTTCTAAAATTATTCATTTGTGCAAACAATAATAGGAGAGCCAAGCTTTCCAATATTTGTTTATAGGTTATTCGGCATCAGTATTTTCTGAATAAATTAGATTTATGTTAGTTTCAACTATTTGTTTTCGCTCGTATATTTATATCAGAGTAATTTATAAATAAATGATACAAATTCTGAGGTATATTACGATTTTGATACGATTTTTAACTAAATATTAATGGTAAAATTACCGCTGTAAAACTTATTATAACCATGGAAATAGGTAATATCTAATTTTGTAGGTGAAATAAATAATAGGAGAATAAGACGCCTGTTCCTGCAACAATCACCAACTAGTCAGAAGGACTGTGATATGGTTGAAAACAATTTGCTGACTGGTTTGAATTGATTTGATTTGATCTGAATAGTTTGTGATTCCTGCAGGAATAGGACTATCAAAATTTAAAACTATACTCAAAACAAGAATCAAGAAAAACATTTGTTTCCTTGTAATTATGTAATCACACTAAATCACACTAGTGTAAGCTATGCTGAGATACATCAAAATTGTATATATTTTATTATATTTCTAGAAAATAACGTGAATCCTTTATAACGCGCACCGCTTACATTTTTGTTTTGAGTTTACCTGGTGAACCGGGTATGGTTATTTTTATCCCTATTAATAGTAAAACAGTCACAATTAAAAATAAAACTTCAGTTATACACAATGTGGAAGAAAAATGTGAGTTAGGTCTTACGGGATTAGTTATTTTTACTGCAGTTGGCATTTAGGCGCGACTTTTATAAAATCATAGTTTTAATAAATAGCTAGTTACATACCTACTACAGAGTTGGGTCTAAAACAAGCATATTAAAAAGATTTCTGTTAATGATTTGTAGTAGTATCTAAAAATAAGGTTATCACTTTACTATAATATAAAATTTTATTATAATAAGGTTAATAATTTTACACATAAAATTTTAAGTCATAATTTAAACTAATACCTACTTTTGTATTTTAGGTAACAATTTCAAACAAAACTTTTTGATATCATTCTGATCTTCCATATTATTCTACATATTTTCCTTATTATAATCATTTATTTTGTATACCTTTGTTTTGTTTTTATAATAGATAGATACCGTTCAATGAAGCTGTGTATAAAATATAACGTATATATATATATACGTGTGCTCTAAAAATAATAATTGGAAAAGTATTATTGTGAACAGAAAGCAATTCCATTGGTCATTAAGATTTTAAAGGCTTATTTTCTTAGAAACACCATGCATATTAGGTATATCTACAGGGTGTCAACTCTAATTTTGATCCTCCCTCTATCTGTACATACAGGGTAGTGAGAAAAATGTATATTTCTACTCATCTGTTGTAGTACTTTTTGAGCTGATTTAAAAAATGTCAAGATCCTCTTAAAATTGTTTTATTTATTTTTACTTTCATTTGATATCCCACCTTTTTATATGAAAGAGTTGAGGAATATCTATCACATCTCTAAATTCCAAATTAGTTATCATATCATTAGCATTAGTAGCTTACGTTTCCTACAACTTTTTTTGAGTTCGCCATGGTATAAAAACAAGTTGGAGAATTATAATTGGTTAATGATGGTCTTCCTGTCGATTTATGGAATGGCATGACAGATTTTACTTATTCCTATTAGACACTACATATATGGAACTGTTGTTACTACATGTTTACCATTGTCAAATTAACGACAACTAAAATATAAAAACATAATTTAAAGTATGGGCAATTCTTCTGAACATACCTATTGATAGCCGCGGGAGTTTTTTTTAATTCTAAATTATTGTTTCATCTAACTTTTTCTATATTCTATTATATTTTCACATAAGCGATCTGTAGTTTCAAACAATATGCTGTTTAATGATTCTGGTGTAGCTATTAAATTGTTACGTATTTGCTACGGACTATTAACTTTAATAAAAAAGCTTTAATTTACTTGATGAAGATTTTTCAGAGAAGAGATAATTGTTGAAGGCCGAAACTAGAATACTTCAATCTCCTCCAAAATTGCTTGGGTATTCATTTCAAAGGACACATCATTTCTTATATCCTTGTAAGTTATAAAAAATCCATGAATGATGTAGTCTAACCAGAGTAGGTACAGTAAAAACGATATAGTAAATTGATAATTGCGAAAATCATTGGTGTGAGACAAAGAATGTGCGTATGTAAGGTATTACAATGCATATTCAACGTAAGACCGCGGAGTTCAAGGTCAAAAAGAGTAATTATAAATGCATAACCAACCGGCAACCATTCCAACGATCCTGCAGAACCATAAGAGTGAATCGGCAAGGCAATACAAATTATGTATAATTAATTATCTAGTGCTTCTTCGGATTTGAGGTAATTAGCTTTAATTGCATCAGTTTTAATTAGAATACGGCGCAGGTAGGATTCCTTCTTGCCGGAAATAACTGAAAACACAAGTAATGGTTGAATGTTTCCATTTAAATGGAAATGCCTTTTTGCCGTTGGGTTTTAATTTATTTTTATTCTTCGATCTTCAGCTGAAGCTAATAAGTACCATATCATTTGCTTCATTTATTTGTTTATTTATTTATATTCACGATATTAGGTTATTCAAAGTGTTGGGTAGTGTGTGAACTAAAAGTCACAACACAATGGAAGCTTTCTTCTCTTGATTATTTTTACAGATTACATTGTACAACATTAATAATTACTTACCCATGTCTGTACTTTGCTCTGGTTATTTTGAAGATCAAGTTCTCCTTTTCTATACTATCTTGATATTTACCTTTTCTAACCTGTTTGTTCTAGGCAGAATAGGTATCTATATAAGCATTGAAATAACTCGTCTGCTAAGAGAGAGAGGACTTTATCTATATATAAAATTTTAAATGTAGGTACTTTCTTTGTTTCTACTGCAAGAATCAAAGGTGAAGTAGTTCCTTGATGAAGTAAGGCATGAAGACATATACCTAGTAGTCGGTCAAGTAGTATTTAACGTCTATTTCTGTAACTTTTCTTATCTATGCCTGTAAGTAAGGCCAATCACCGACGCCTGGAGACGAGCAACCCCAACCTGGAAATTTTGCCGAACCCCCAATTTTGTCCCAAGGTATAGGGAATCCCTACCCTGCTATCCTATCCAAGGAATGTACCTCTTCTATACAAACCTCGCCTTAGTTTGTATAGCTATTTATTATAGGCAAATGGCACCACTATGTGTTCCAATGTATCAAAAATTAAAATAGACTTATGGAATGAACATTAATTCAATGAAAATTGTCTACTGTACCTTCGGCCCTATTTACAACAATATGCTGATATTTCGTCCTGCTATAATGCCTACGTATATTCAGCAGATTGAGCGTGTCCAGTCCAGTGCATTGCAGTGGCTGCTCAAACAAGGATCAGTTGGAAGATTAGGGGCAAATAAAAGACCTTGGTACAAATTTTAATATTATGTGTATTCAGAGTTAATGAGATATATGATTTCCACATTATTTTGAATTGAGTTTTTACGGGTAAAAGAGGCACTGACTTCGCAAAATTGACACAATATGATATAAAATTCACATTCACATATAGAAAAAAATAATCTTACATGTGGCTAAAAGCAACATAAAAATGTATCTTTATATTGAATGTTACTTTTTTTGAGGTAGCACTATTTCCTGTAGAAATTTTGATGACTATATTTACCGATCCGTTATACAAATTATCTACTTGTAGGCTATTTTTTGTTTAACAGAGACTAATGGAGATTAATATTCGTTTTATATATTTATACTCGTAAATAAAAGCTTTATAAAAAAGCACCTGTGCTTTGCACGAGTGTATTCAATATAATGTTGTTAAAACGCTTATGCTCTAAGCATCCCAAGTATAATTACTCTTAATTATATGTTAAGATGTGGTCCGAGATACGTACAAATTAAAAAACTCTAAAATAATATCTGGAGTCCATTAGCCAAAGTAATGTAATGAATTCCCCGAAAAAAATACCGTACGTATAATCTTGTTTTTATATGCAGGAACTCCGAGATTTTACGTACAGATACGTTGATGTTGTGTGTAAATTAACCACCGTTATGTTTACAATATATTCAATGACCTCTACCAGTGGTCCTCATCTGAAGCCGTGACCAAACCGCTTAAAGTAACAGAATTGTTTAATCACCTATTATACGATGTGAATTTTTTTCCGTTAAACACATGTGTGATTTTTCTATTTGGCCTCGCCATCCCACAAGCTTTTGCATAAAAAATTGTTTTCTTGCATGATACCTTTAAATTCCGAAGTAGCTGTACTTTAAGAATACACTATTTCTAAAAAAAAAGTATAAACAGGAACACATTTTTGGTACATAATGTATATAAATTTTCAAAATACTTATGCTACCCCAGAAGGCACCGAGGGACTTGGCATAGGAGGGGGGGGGGGGGCATAAAATAAAACAAGAATAGCAGTGTTAGTTTTTTAAAAGTTAATATAAAAGTATAATTGGTTTTCCATAACAAACATCTTGTATTTTCAAGTGGTAAAGTACAAGTTACTATAAAATATACATAGGCGGAGCGTTGAAAAAATAAAACTACCCACCTTGCAGATTTAATTTATTAATCGAATTGATTGCAAACAAAATATTATTACACTATTTATATTATTATCCCTATATATTACTCTTTTCAACCAAATCCATAGGCGTAGAATTCCTTATTAAAGAAGTGGAAGGGGTGAGATTTGTAAGTAATTTTTGTTGGACTTTATATAGTTAAAATTCATCCCAAATTATAAATCGATATCTGATAAAAACTAAATTACGGGAAAATTTACTTCCACAGGCTATATTAAATGAAAACTTTAGGATCTTATTGTTTTCGATCCGTATTTGAAAAGAACTGAGTTGCAGTCTTGAGAGAATGAAAAACGAGTTGAAAATAGTGCGACATGACGAAATGTCAAAATATTGTACTGATACTCCCTCAAATGAAGCTAGAAAAAATAAAAACCGAAACAAAATTCCTCTTTTAAGGTACTCTGGATTTCTTCGCGTCCTAGGTATTATTAGATAAGAATAAATATAACCATTTTCCAACCACACAAAAAAGACACTATAACATTAAATTATTTTGTATAAAAAGAAGGCCATTTCGGGACTGTTTGATTCGCCATAGAAACTGTAGAAAAAAGAGATTATTGTAGAGACTAAAAAGTAATTTGACATTGACATTGCACGTCATATATATTGTAATTTATTCAAATTGAAAAATGAAAACGGACGGCGTTTTTAAACCCTGTTCACCTGATATAAAGAGTCTGCAGAAAATGTCACTTTAGAACTATTACCCAAAAAATCAAAAGTATGAAATTGGTTACGTATAAATGATTACCTATAATGTTAATTACCATTAGAAGTAATAAAGTCTTGTGTTGAATTTATTAATAAAATAATATCATATGTCATGGTGACAGGTATGTCACGATTGTTTGCAAAATTATTTTACAATATGAAAACTCGTGGTGTTACGTAGAACCGGTTCGAAAAAAAATATTATGTTAAACTCCTACAAAAAATACGTTTTCGAAACTCGTAAAATTGTCGGACTCCGTTACGCGTCCTCCGGCAACCCTTTCACTCGTCCCGAAAACGTATATTTTTTGTACTAGTTAAACAAATAGCTAATCTGTATCTCTTTCCGTTTTCGAGATTTCAATGATGAGCCCCGAATTTCACACATACGAAATGCACATTTTTTAAATTAATGTATTTGTTAATTAAAATTACAGGTATGAGAATGAACTTGATATTTAGCACCATGTTACCAGGCACATTCAGGAGTTAAAAAAATTCACATTTGTCGATTAATTCCCACACGGGTAAAAACTAACGGTTCCTGGTACGAAATTTGTTAAAGAATAAGGTGTGAGAAAGTGATGGTGCTTGCAAAGAACTAATAATTACATGCGGAACAGGTTCAAAGCAGTCGATGTATCCGTCATCCATAATAGATTTTAAATTGAGCCAGTTTGCATATTCCGTGACCCAGTGTGTAACAAAAACCTTAATAACAAGCGTGATACATACAAAGGCAAAATAAAACAGTTTACAAGTCGTAGTCCATCGTTCTCGTAACAGTCATATTCGACTTATAAATAATTAATTACGAAGCATTTTCCGTATGTTGTTACCTACATTTGAACTTAATAGTAGGTCACAAAGCGAGATCATTGCAATATTTTAGTATTGGAAATACTTCTGTGATCGTATATATGGGAGCCGTCTCTTAAAATATTAAGGCTTAGCGGTATGCAAAAGCAAGCGTTCTCGACATGGACACGTACTCATATGGAGACGACCTAGCCTAGCCTAGCTGTGTTGTTATAATCAGCAGTCTATGTTTATTGTTTATGCTTGGGTTACATCATTCCTTGACCACAGTGATTTATGAACTGATGTTGAGTGTAAAATAAACGTTTGGTATTTACTGATCGTTGTAATAGAATGAACAGGTTTGTTATTTTATTAATTTAGACTAACATATATACAGAGTGGGCTAATATACAGGGTGAACTAAATCTGACTGTGTGTACCTACGTACAGGGATCTCGGAAACTAGAAGAGGTACAGAAATGGTTAAATGGGCAAAGTAGTGCAGAATTTAATGCCCGTCAATAATCCGCTGAGAAAACAATTGAATTTCGCACCGTCTATATTTCATTTAGAAAAAAGTGAAAATCGACAATTTTCAAGTTTGCTTCTAACTCTTTTGTTTGCATTCGGATCGAAAAAAATCACAGGTCATTTTGGGCAGTTTTTTACGGGGATCCCAGTTTGCTATGATACATACTTTTCGAGAAAATGCTAGCTTTTCTAATGGACGCCATATTGGATTTTCCATTTTTGAATTTAGCGATTTTTTTCTGATTACCTTGATATAGGACATGTCATATTTCTAATCTACGATGTAGTCTTAGTAACGCAAAATATTATTTTCAAGAACAAAATAGTAGGCCTTGAAGGTAAGTGTGACAGCAATAAACAAACACCATATTGTGAATAAATAATGCATATTATTATAATCTGAAAAAATATGAAGATTGAAAAATAACTATAGGTAGGTATACTGAAATCTAATAACAAACTAAAATACGTAAACAAAACTAATACTGTTATTAATATGTTAGTGTTCGAAATGTCCACCATTATTATTCCGGCATTTGACACATCAGGTTCGAATGGAATTAACTGCTTTCCTCATGTGACGTCTATCTAGAGTAGCAAAAGCATTCGTCACACATTCTTGCAGCTCTTCAATGGTCTGATATTGATGGTTACTATAGACAATGATTTTAATAGTGCCCCATAAAAAGAAATCCAGTGGCGTCAAATCAGGACTCCTTGCAGGCCACTGAATAGGAGCGTTTGAATGTGGCGGTGCTCCATCATGCGCGAACCAAATTAAATTTCTTAAAATGTGTAGCGGTAGATCATCAAGAATATTTTGCAAGAAACGCAAATAACGATTTCCAGTCAGATTTTCATGGAATATGTACGGTCCTATTAATGATGAACCTAAAATCCCACATCACACACAAAACCCGAATTTTATTTGAGGCCTTACTTGAACAACATGATGTGGATTTTGTTGTGCCCATACGTGTTCGTTATGACGGTTAAACATTCCACAATTTGTAAATCGGCTTTCATCAGTCCATAAAACTTGAAATGGAAATTCAGAATTTTGACCGCACATATTCACCAACCAATTGCAAAAGACACTCCATCTTTCATAGTCTCCTGGATATAAATTGGGTAAGGGATATTTTTTTGTATGGGTAGAATTTATGTTTTTTGAGAACTCTAACTACTGGTGTTTGTGAAGTACCAGCTTTTTGGGCAATTTGCCTTGATATTTCAGCATTATGGTGTACGCAAGCAACAACATTGATTTCGGATACTTGGTCAATAGTACTGTCAATTCTATTCGGCTTTTTGAGCGCTCCAAAATCTCTTAAATTTGAACACAATTATTTGAAAGTACTTACTGATGGCTGCCGGCGATCAAAATATCGTTCAAAATATAGTTGTGCAGCCCTCGAGCTTCATTCCATTTTCACTAGTAATTGTCTTTATAATGACACTAAGGTATATTTTGGTTGTACTCGATGAAAACTACGGAATGTTGATAATTATTATGACAGCACAATAAAAATAAGTAATCTCTAAACTGAAAGAATTAGTTTTCTCGATACATCAAATGAAGGGTTTTGGTATCACACTCTGTATAAATTATAAATATAATGACTATGAAATATATAGAGTGCGTAACAAAAATAGTTGTGTCTGGTATTTTCAATACGCCTACTTTGCCTACGCCTAATTTGCGTAAGATGCAAGATATGTGAATTTTTTACACGCGTACAATATCATCTAGGATCTGGTCTATTAAAATTTTTTTTATTCTACTTTAGATATTTTTATACAATATTTTTTCAATAACACTGCACTATGCTATTTATACTAAAAACAAACATAACCAACAAGAAGCAATTGGTGCATTTTGGGCTTTTTAGTATACAGGATAAGCATAAAATGTACTAAATGACATCTTCAATTGAGATTCCAATTAACAACAATTAATTGTTACTTATTATAATCAAAATAAAAGTATATAAAGATTGAGCAAATGAATTTTTACTATTTCTACAGACAAAAAATCGATTCATTTTATTTTTTGTTTCTGTTTCTGTTTTGTTTCACACCATCTTTTTAAAGGCACAAAACATCAGACGAATGCATATACAGTTACAGATTACAACATATGTCTCTTGTTGATACCGTTTTCCCTTCATTGAACGACTGCCAACTTTTATTTATCGGGGCAACACGTCGCGATGCGGAATCTCGAACGGCAATATGGGCTGGTCTTCGGAATTATATGCGCTTGTTTGTAAACTTGATTCATTCATTTCTGACCAGTAACCATGAAACAGGTCGTACAAGTGCCACGAGACAGGCACGGTCCGTATATAATTCCGATTCCTAGTTTGAAGTATTACATACATGTAAATATAATAAAGAAAAACATATATTTCTCTGGCTTTACCTCTTGCCTAGTTCGTTGTTGAGCTATGCTTGTATTTTACTACAAGTGTTTCGCTAAAGTGACGCATAAGTAGTTTCAATCACTAGGGCTCGGAATTCGAAGTATTCGAATAGTCGTTTGGTATTTTATTCGAATATTTGAATAGTCGAATAGTTGAATAGTTGAATAGTTCGAATATTCCAATAATCAATGATATTATTAGTCGAATATTCGAATAGTCGAATAGTAGTCTACTTAAATACCGAAAAAGTCGTTTTAAAATTTAAAACGACATTTATACGACTTACAATATAGATATTTAAAATTTAAATCTATATTGTCGAAAAATAATATTATTTAGAATAAATATTACGACAACTACGAAAACATGACTTTCAAAACCAAAATATTTTGGAAAATAAATTGTTTAAATCAGAAAATTTAAAGAGGGGTAAATTTAAATTATGAACAAAAACTTTATATTTTTTTGTATGATAAACACGAATATTCGAATATTTGAATAGTCGAATAGTTAAAATAAATAGTCAATTAGTCAAATATTCCAAACCTAGTTGAATTTTCTAACTAACAAAAAATTTGAATTGAGAATAGTCGACTATTCGAATTATTCGAATACAATTCCGAGCCTTACATTGACCACATAAAATAATCTTTTACCGATAAAATTATTGAGAATAAAAATTGAATGTGCTGTTCACTACGCACAGTGATCTTGACTACAATTTCATGGATTCATGGGTTGCAATGTGATTGGTGTATTTTACAACGTGATTGGCTAATATTCGAATATCGAGGTCGAAAACGGAAGCATGCGCACTTACAGGTCGACAACATCCCAGTTTTGTGTAAGCAACTTAAGTTTGACTTAATTGCGAGGCCATTTATTGATTACATTATATTTACGGTTGTTATTGCAAGTGCAGGAACTATTGGACTTTTGGTTATTTTTTTATATTTTTAAAAATTCGGCTCTATCTTACCAGACGCCCCAATGGAATTGCGTTCCCTTGCCACTTCACCCGTCGAAAAGCTCCACATGCTGCGAATGAGTCGCTCTATAATTTTGGCCAAGGTGTACTATACGCTACATTTTGAGCAGACAGTAGGTTACGAATAGTAATTTATAATTTTCAAAGTAGTTATATTAAAAAATATATATAAATATATTCATAATTCATGAAAATTCATAAAATTTGAGTTTCGGCTGCCGCCAAATACGTAAATTAATTATATTTATTCGAAAATTAGCATCTTAATAGAACGCTTCAATTTGATTGAGTAATTAGCCCACTTTTTACATAAATCAGATCATAAATGATACGTTTTACATATTTTAATTAAGTAATATAAGGTATTTAACCTAGCTCCTCGATATAGTTGTTTGTGCAGTTCATTTGAAATGTAGTTGAAATGTAGCTAGATGTTTGCAATATTATTTAGATACTAAACTTGAATCTAGTGTACCTACATTGAAAAACGATCTTCCGGTGATTTTGGTCAATATTGTTTTGTGGAAAAATTCAACTGTAGAAAAAAATTGGATACCCCTCATTATTTCTCTATGAAATAACAAAAAAATTACTTGAGTTGTAAAATTATTAAAGATCAGCCCTCCTGTAGGAATGTTGGAATATTGGGCTATTGAGCCTGTTAGTGCAGATATTCTTGTAACCTATATGTAATATTGTGCATATTACATATTGTGTATTTTTTTTAAAGATACGACCTTCAGGCCGGTTTCAAAATAATAAATTAGGTCATTCATTAATTGAATTACCGTAGTACTGATATCGAATCAAATACGGTAAGTACCTAGGTATTTACATCTTTTAATGTATGAATGAAATATAAATTGGTTGTTTACATAATAAATTACAACACATTAAAACAAGAATAAACAATCAGCCAATGCCGGAAAAAACATTAATTATTATAAACAAATGTTAAAAATAAATAAACATAGAGTTATGAATGGAAACCTGATAATAGTCAATAGTACCTACAAATTAGAACAGAAATATATTTTGTCATAACTAAATCACATTTTTTTGTGTGGGAAAGATGGCGGCATATTATTATTCTGGGTTGGTAAACCTAGTGCTATTTAATATAAGAATGTAGTAAATTTGGAAGTCCTCACTAGGAAGTCCTCTGGAAACCTTCATTAGTTAGGAGACATAATTTTGTCCAATCTAGCCATTATGTGAAATATAATATTAGCGAGATTGAGTGTTCTAAATTCTGTTTTCCTGTGTTTAACCACTGAAAGACTATAATAATAAATTAATATACTGTTAAAAACTATGTGAACATTTGATGGCACTGGCGGAATTTACCATTACTCTCTCAGTTGTATTCAATGTTTACAAATATAGTAGCAATAACGACCCTGTTTCCTCACTGATTTCACTAACCGTTTATAAAGTATTCTTCATCCTTAATTGAGCCAAATATCTTTTTTTCCAGTGTTAACCATGAAGTTGTTGGTGTTTTTAGGCCTGATGGCCTTTTTCTCACAAGTTAGCTCGTTTGGCGGGAGCGAAGACAGATTTATTAAAAAATATGCGATGATGAAGGTGAGTAGATATTTTTAATAGTAGTAAATTTTACTTTTATGTGAACTATAGTTGCTCAAATATATATTTTTTATCATCTAGTACCTACTAGAGTAACCATCAAACTTAGAAAAATATTTTATACAGTAGGGGGTGGTACAATATAGTTGAAATATTTTTAAATTTTAGAAAATCTCCATTTTTATTAAAATAGTTCTTAGATAATATAGGACGACTAAATATCGAAAGGTATTTTTTTAAGATTAGCATTTTTTTATATGAAACTAAGAACTCACAAGGGTTTCAATATCATAATGTTATAAAAAACAAGGTGCAAATTAAAACAAAATTAACAACTGAATTCGGTAAATTTTCAAAATTGTATAATACTCAGATATAATCAGAGAGAAATGTTTTCTTCTTCAAGGGCACATTTTTAGATTTGTGATTTTTAAGATAGCCGGTGTCTTTCAAAAATTTAACACCAGTAAGCCGTAATTTTGATTTGTGATTATATAAAAAGGACTAGTTAATATGAAACGAGAAAATAGGCTGTTTTAGTCATAAATCAGTTGGGGATTTAGAAAAAAATTACCAGTGGCGTATTTTCTCCTATTAAAAGTTTATTTTTAAACGATGAGACACCATACCTCGATGCGAAGAACAATAATTTATTGTTATTATTCAGTGAGGACATAAAGTCCGCCACCCCCCTCTAATTTTTGAACCACTGGGTAGATTGTGATGAAATTTATAACAATAATATATGACTAAATTCTGCATTTTTTGACACATCAATGACAGCTCTGAATGCCAAAGTGACAGCTGGGCGTGCAATAGGAAAATTTTTTTAAATGGAAATGGGGGTCGAGTGGGGACTCATTTTGAAGCTATTTTTATGCTCAAAACATCCCCCAAATTTGAGAACATTTGGTTCAGTAATTTCCAAATAAAGTCCAGTAATATCGATTTCTGTTATATCATTTTTTTGCATACATATTACAAATTATTGTAAATTATTCAAAGCAGAACAAAAATTAAAAGTAAACAAATAACACTAAACCATCCCTAACCTAAAGTAACCTAAATTAAAAAATTATGAAATAGGTAATTTAAATTAAACCCAAAAAAAAAAAAAAAAATTTAGAGGCAGAAACAAATTTAGAAAACACGTGTTACTTCAAAAGATGTTAAAAATGACCTCCAAGAACCTCCTGACAAATAAATGTTCCATGGGTAAGTTCTATTATAAAGAGTATGTGGTAAAAAGATTATGTTATAAACTGATTTATTTGGAAATTGCTGAACCAAATGTTCTCAAATTTGGGGGATGTTTAGAGCATAAAAATAGCTTCAAAATGAGTCCCCACTCGACCCCCATTTCCATTTAAAAAAATTGTCCTTTTGCGCGCCCAGCTGTCACTTTGACATTCAGAGCTGTCATTGATATGTCAAAAAATGCAGAAGTAGTCATAAGTTGCGTTCGGTAATATGCTCACGGATGCGACGAGATTACAGTCACGTGATTCCAGATGAGACGGACAAATAGAAAATAAATGAACGAAATCGATTGCATAAGGCATAATATAACCTCACCTTTTCTGTTTTGACTTTGTTGACGGTTTGTTTATATTCTATTTCGAATTATTTAAATAATGAATATTGTAAAATCAACCATTTTAAATGCAGTCCAAGGATATGAAATAGTTTTTGAACATGAAGATGATGAATGTACAAATTGTTTGGAAAAAAATGAAAACTTCGCTTATGAAACAGTGCCAAATGTTTGTAAATTGTAAATTTAATGTAATTGTATTTTGGAAATCAAATAATTGTAAATCTACTTCTCCATTTCCAAAAAATGACAACTCAACTCAACTACAACTTCAAAAAGTCAATGACAATTGACAACCATGACCACCACAACCTCACAAATTCAGAGTAATCTTTCTCCTCGACCAAAATGCTTCGAGCAAACAGATCTTGCTCTGATCGATCTGATTTAATTTCTGAACGATCAAGATTTACCTCCCCTACCTCTAGATGTAATTGATGAACGATACGGACTAAAAAGATCAATCTGAGGTAATTACCGAACGCCACAATATATTATCGTTCCAAATTTCATCACAATCTACCCAATGGTTCAAAAGTTAGAGGGGGGGGGGGCGGACTTTATGTCCTCACTGTATTTAGTGTTTGTCGTATTTTCATGAAAAAAAATACGGCCCTTGAAAATACCCCTTAAATTTTGATTCATTAAATAATTAAAACTGCACATCTTCCCTGTAATAAAAATACCATCTATTATTATACAAGAAGGAAACTATTTCAAAGTGTTTCCTGAATAAGAAATAGATCTAGAATTTACATAAAATGCAAAAAGGGAAAATGTGTTCAACAATGTACCCGAGGATGGATTAATATTATTATTATAAAGAACTTTTCAATTTTAATGAATAGGCGCAGTCGAAAACAAAAAAGCAACTAAAATAAGAAACTCTAATGTATTTTGTTATCAATTTGAGTCGTTGCAATAAGCCTGGTCTGTTAAATGGGTTTACAATGAGTATTAAATTATTGTAGACATAAGTTGAAGGCTAAGTGATGCCCTGCGAGTTAAAATAACAAAAAAGCTCTTTAAGCCTTTATAGACAATAGGTAAGTAAATGTAATGTCGTGCTCTAGTGGACGCAGGAATAGTTATTAAAATTAAACTACAGTTTTTAGTCGGTAATTTAGTTTTTCCTGGAATACTCCAGTTTATACAAATATTAGCTTGGTCGACAATCGTGACCTCAAGCATGCCTTTGTCTATTACTCATAAAATAGATATATAAGAAAAAAATGATGGTTAACTATACGCAATTTCCTTTCGGAATTCATTTACTCTCAAGATACTAATAAAAGGTAAAGTAAATTTTTAAGTTTAACAGATTACTTATAAAATACAATTTTTACTTTTATCTGGAATAGGAGCGGTAGTACGTGGTTTTCAACATATCCAAAATTCCATTTACATAAAACCAATTTCCAAAACATAAAGATAAATCTTGTTGCTCAAATAAAAAAATAAAAAATTTAATAAACAAAAGTTTGTTTGTCTAAACCTATAGATGTTACAAATCGTGGTACAATATATTCGACTATACAGGGTGGGCCATTAGTGCATATGCGGACCATACCACCTATACCGTTAAAGTAATAATAATAATTTTTGGTAGGAAGTTAGATGCCAGTGGGGTGCATATTTTACAATTATTTTGGCACATACAAGGTGTTTAATATTAAAATGCCAAACCGAACATACATTTTTTAAATGGAACACCTTATATATTTTTAGATTTTTGAATTAAGTGTACTTTTCTGAACAATTTAATATATCACTAAATATACCTAAATTTACACGTGGCGACGTTGTTACAAGTTTTCTATGAAAAAGGTCGTTACTTCGCATTATTGTAGCTCTCCATTTAAATGAGATATAACTTCCATTTTTTCATAAGTTAAATTAAGAATAAGTCTTTATTCAAGAAATCTAGGGACTTTTGTGTTAATCGTTGCCAAACAGTGCAATGTTGGTTGCCTATACCTGCAGTCACGTGGCTCTTGAAGATTTACTAAGGTTCTGTATAACATATATTATATTGCATTATTTAATTTATTTATGTTCATTCCATGATTACCCATTTTCAAACTATAAAAAAGTCAGTGCTATTTAAATAAATTTCTATTACATTCCTAGATAATAGATATCACTAAGCATTTGCAATTAGTGAAGGTGACAACCTTTCTTTGCTATGGCTAAGTTATATTTAGATATTATCAAATCAACCATCCATTTATCGTACTTATCGGTAATTTTGTTGTTAGAAATCGATAGGTAACTAATTTATTTTCAACTTTTAATGACTTTTAGTTAGTGTACCTACGTATCATGTACCTACATATATCAGTAGGTAAAAACTTTTGAACTTGTTATGACGTAAAAACACCAATACACCATCGTCTTCTTGTTGTAAGTTATGTAGTGAAAGTCCTCTACATATACTCAATTTCAGTTTGACTTATAAGTTACATTTTTATATACACTTGAATTTATATTTGAATTTTATTTGACTTTTAAATTGAATTAAAATTCCATATAACGAATATTCTTTTACCGTTTATTTACGCTCTAGCAAGAAATAAGTGAAGCAATATAGATCCATGATCCATACATTGATGCGAGTAAGCAAATGTTTCACTTGGGCGGTAATAGACTTTAACTGATGAAAATGTTATTTTACCGCCTATATTATAACTATCGTCATTTTCCATCCTACAAAATAACTGACTATAAACCTTTAACTGCAATTGGCAGAAATATATAACATCGTCTTTCCCAAGACCTTTCTCATTAAGTTCTTCACTTAATGATGATGACGGTAACTGTACCTAAGGCATAACATTTCAATGTAACTATCTACTAGTAGTTCTTACACAGTAAATTCCTAATATACAAGATTTGTATGTATAATGAACCATAATGAAGGTGCCAGACAGTAAATGCAGCGTAATATCTTCGGTAAATGATACGGCTGAATGGACAACACTGATTAAGCTATTAACTATTCGTTTAATATTCCCAATCCTGAAGAATTGCAATTATGTAAACAAATGATAAAAATAAATAAAAGTGAAAATAAATTACAAAAAAAGGTGACATATTAGAATATATGTAGATTTTGGTGACATGTATCTGATTTATATTGTCATGATCAGTACTTAATAATGATCGTCATATTTCATTCATAACCTATACGCATAAACTTGGGAAATTATAGCTGAGGACAAATAATGAATGACTAATAATGAAAAAAAAAATGTAGTAAACCATTTTTAGTTTCGGAAATAATTTGAAAGAAATGTTTACAAAAATTTATCAGGTGAAATTTTTTGTTAATAAAAACTAAGAATTAATTAAGTCAGCACGATATGTTTGGCATTTCTAGCAGTACTTTGTTATCAGTTGTGGTCGCATTCCAGTTTATTTTCACGCGATTAAATAAAAGTATAATAATAATTCATTCTCAAACGAAGAACTTATGGACATGATACTGGCATTCGGGGAATCACATCAAAATTCAGTGGCTTTTATTTTTATTAGAAATAAATTGGTATTTCCGAAACTAAAAATGTTTTACTGCATTTTTTTTCATTATTAGCCATTATTTGCCCCCAGCTATAATTTCCAAAGTTAATGCCCATAGGTTAAGGATCACCCTGTATATTTAGTGATGCAGTTGAAACTGAAGAAATTTCAAGTCTTCTTGTGTATGTGAACAGTTTTTACTGCCACTGTATATGCAGTTCATGTGGTGAAAGGATATAGTGGTGGCAAACATAGTATTGTAGGTAAAGTCTACTCGTATGTGCTACCCATATGGCTAATTCCATACGAAGATGGAGTTCACCAGCTAGTAACAGCCAGTAATACTCAGGGTATCCTCAGTTCTCGTGCTGATTATATAGTTTGTTGACTGCTATTATCACGCACCTTTTACCAAATGAACTTTAGATGTTTGCAGGAGTATATCTTGTTTTGAACTATTTATATACGAAACAAATTGTGTATGTACTTAATGGATCTGTTTAGATAAACATTTTTTATGTCTCTTTCAAATACTGAACCCTATTAAATTAACGATAGACCGTGTTACTTTTGATACGTTCCAAATATTTGCCATTATACAGGGTTATTCAGAACTCATCTCTAAAACTTTGAGGATATGTGCATCCTTAAATAAGAAATCGATATCACCAAAAAAATTTTAACATTAGTATTAGGATTTCCCGTAAACAATGTTTAAAGTTATACCATTATAAAGGACTACGTAGCTGGGCAACTGTACTTCAACACATCTGATACTTTTTTACCACATTCCTCAGAATGTGATAAAAAAAGTAAACACGTTTTTGTCTGGAACGCATGGTTAAAATCGACCGAATAAAGAACTTCTGAAGTTTTTTTGTGCTAGCCAGTTTGCATTGTCAGTCCCAAAGTCACTCCATTACAGTGGACCAGTATCCAGCGGCGTTCAATGAAACATTTTTAAATAGTTTTAAGACCCCGCCAAAAAAAATTTTTTTGCACTACCGCATTTGTACATGTATGTTGAACATCCCCAAATTTTATTATGGATAGGTTCTGAATAACCCTGTATACACAGAAAATATTTGAGAAATGTCCATGTTTGGTATGTATTTCTGGAGTAAGGAATTCACGCTTATATGTTTTTCAGATATATGAAAGCTGTTTTGGAGAAGAGGTAGTAAAGCAGATTCGCAGGGAGTTGAAGCTGGCATGTGCCAAATGTGCCTCAATAGAAGTACCTCCACCTGTCATTCCATCTACGACTCCTGTCCCCGAGGAGAGGCCCCAAGAAGAAGCCATCTTACCCAATTCGGTATACCACACACAGCCGACGTTCGATGTCGAGAAATTACATCAAGCAATCTTGGCTTTCCGACCAGTGAGTAAATCTTCAAACTGGTGGTGGTGAATAATTAGAAACTCAGTATTTTCTTTGAATCCTTAGTATCATTTTTTTTTATGACTGCAATTTATTTTTGTGCTATTATACTAATATCGTATCCTCTTGTTGTGCAGAAAAGTCTATTTTCTGAGTATTCTAAGTCTGAAAGAGTTTTTTCAACTGACTAGCATTTAAAACTTTTGTATTACAATTTAGTAGTGTAGGTATTAAAAATTTCTTCAAATTTCGGACATATGACAATCAGACGACGGGAGACATGATAAACCTGTCTAAACGTGATACTTTCAATACAGATAATAAAGCAAGATTAGCACTTTATGTGTTCCTTTCTTTTTTCATTAATTTTTTACATAGGTACATAGTGAATTCAATATAAGAAAGTCGCAATGCAGCTTATACCATTGCCAACTTTGCTTGATGTAAATGACATTTATTACGATTTCCAATAGTTAACATTCTGACAATTATGTACTTTTTTAAAGGTAAAGGCTCTAATCTATATCTACTTACAAATTTTTTTTCATTTTCGTAATTTTTGTGCCTTGAATTGTTTTTGACAAATGTATAAACGACAATGGAAGGAAAAAATTATAATCAACTTAGATATCTGAGTTCTTTAAAATTGGCACATTTGCATTTTGTATAACAATTTCATTTTCTCGAGTACCTACATACCATGTACATACCGAGTGGTACTAAACTAAATTCAGTTACTTAAGTCGGCTTTCAAAGATAATTTGTATACTCGCACTCGCTAATATACGAGTATATATCTAGAAATTGTTATAAACAGTGTTATAACCATGCAGTTTCTCTTTTATAGAACCCTGTGCCACAACCATCTTTCAGGCCGTACAATCCACCTACATTTTATAATCCGCCATATGCAAATCCAGCTTTCTCAGCACCAGCACCTATGTTTTATCCTGGATTCCAACAAGTACCATTTACGTCATACAATTTTCCCGTACTGGGACCGCAGTACGTTGGAAATAGGGTAGCGGTAAGTTGTAATAGGTTTCTTATCTAATTTCAAAGATAATTTCAATTTGTTGTAAGTACGTATAATATGAACTACGATCTCGTGACACCAGTACAGATAATTGCATACCCTATCTATTATTTTTACTCTAACAGTAGGGTGAATCCAAATACGGAATCTATCAAATATTGATTATTCAAGTATTTATTAAAATAATGAACAAAAAATAATATAAGACAAAATAAAAACCGTTTCTTTGAAGGTAAAATAAAGCAATCGTTAGAAACTAGACGGGGAAAACATATTATAAAGTGTGGAGACAACAGATGTGGCAGTTGACAAACCGCGGCAGCTTTTAATTCAAATTCACATACTAATATGACGGCAACCCGCATAATATGCCGAGGAAAAGTTTTGATTATTTTACATGTTTCGTTTCAAAGAAATATTTTCCTATTTGTACCTATTTGCAATGCAAAAATCTCATCCATATCATTTGTACTCATTTTTAAAGAACTTTTTTGATGACTTTGATATGTCTTCCAGAGAGGCATGGACTTCAGGAGCCAGCTGGAATCGCTGCCATCCAGATTGAACGGCAAATTTAGGAACGTTAGTTGTGTGATGCAAGAGTTGGGCTATCTGGACGAGAATTACGAACCGAATTATGTGAAGATCAGCGAGAGGATAAGCAATTTACCTGTAAGCGAAGAACTGCGACGCGACATGCAAGATGGGGTCACGTTCTGTCAGCAATTCTCGGTAAGCTTGTTTGATAAATTGATTTATTATTCGTATGCACGCTGGTTACAAGAGGTAGGTAGGTACGTACTATTATTAGGTTCTGTAGCGAAATGCGCTGAAGAAGCTTGTACAGCTAAAGAAGTTATTAAGATGCAAAATATATATTCCCTGCACCGCAAATATTTAAAATTCATAATTGCATCATGTTCTTTTCTTTGACTCAGTCAAAACAATATCAAAACACATAATGTTCTGTTCCTAATACGATTTTGAAAATCAACCAGTTCGGTAATTTAGGGAAAATTATAAATTAAGATATTCAATATCCTTTACTTTAGACGTACCTTTTATTAATAGTTTGTTTATTAGGAATAGTTGGATCAAAGGGGATGGCGTTATTAAATGTCCATATTATATTGACGTATATAATAGATACATATGTTTTATTATAGAATACAGTGGCGGCTCGTGAATTTTTCTTTAGGGGAGGCATAGATAAACTAGTGGTGGCTGGTGAGATTCGGGTGGGTACGACGGGCGCGCGAAAATTTTTCATTTTTCAAGGTCAAACGCCCTAAAATTAGAAATTAGAAATTCCCAGAGGAAAAATATTTGCTTAAAGAAATAGGTTTCGTTAGACAAATATCCCTTTTTTGATGCGATTGCCAGAAATCTCGACAAAAATTATTTAAATAATATTAAAATATATAATAGTAAATAATGAGTAATATTTATTTGATTATCAAAAAATTATACATAATATGCAAACGTCTTCAATCTTCATCCGTACATGCTTATTTTCCCGAAAATTTCCAAGAGGGAAAGGATGGGAGTAGTGGGCGGTCTTGCCTCCACTTGCCTCTAGCTTTATTAAAAAAGCACGTGTTCAGATCTCACACGCATGCGCAAATAATTCATTTATCCGAAAACATCGGTTTAAAGGAGGCATCTCATACTTATGTCTCCGGGCGGCCACACACGGCCGCAGCCGTCTTAAAGACGAGAGACGGCTGTTGTGACTCGTCGGCTTACCAGCGCTACCCGCGCTACAAACCAAATAGTTAGCAGACCGTGGTAATTTTTACTGAGGCGCCCAAGAATGACCATAGATGGCGTTGGGTCGTTTGTGATTGGATATAATTTCAAATAATAGTACGGGAACACAAGCATTTACATTTTACATTATTATTTATTATATTAGTGGATATTATTAATATATTTATTAGTTGTTAGTGAATATTATGTATTTAAAAATTGGAATTCTTTGTAATTTTTACAGGGGAGGCACTGCCTCCCCTGACGAGCCGCCACTGATAGAATGTTCACAAATGCCTTAGAAAATAAAACCCTTTTAGTACGTACAAACCAAAAAATATTACGTTTTAATACCACTGGCCATGCTAGGGTTGAAATAATCAGAATAGAGACAATCTAAGAGTATCCTCTACTAGTTTTTTTAGATATTTCTTAGTATAATTTCTTTTTTATGACTGAAATTTATTTTTGTATTATCACACTAACATCCTATCCCCTTGTTGAGCAGAAAGTCAAACGAAACTCAACTGTTCAAATTTACATCATCCATATTATGTTAACTATATGATTCCTCTTCCAGCAATGTGTACCAGAGGTGAAAAAAGATAAACTCATACTCTCACGAGAACTAATGCGGCCCATGTTCTTCTTCAAGTGTTACAAACATAAGAAATTGGAAGCCTGTATAATGAAAGATTTGAAACAAAAATTTGGACATGTTGACGAAGAGGAATTAGAAGAGGATGATTTAGAACTAAGGAGACAAGGAAAAGATATGAGATTCCCAGAAAGCAAGGAAATTGATGAAATGGCTGCGTCTGTATACGAATTTTTATATGCAGGCGATGGAGGCTTTGATGTTGATGGATTATTTTAGAACTTGCACCTGATAATGGTGGTCATGAAATGCCACTCGTCTCCAAACAAATTTTTTTTTTTAAATGTATTATAGAAGCCAATAACTTTTTTTTTAGTTTCGAATATGTTAACAAACTCAGTGTATTAAAGGGATGACTGATTTTTGATTTGGTGCAATGCCACTTTTATATTAATTTAATAAGTTATTTGTAGTTTGTAAGTATTCATATTATACACTTGAGGTGCGTTTGGATTTTTGCAATGAAATGGTTCTTGCAATTGAAAGATAGGTTTTATTGTGAAAATTCGATCAAGATTTTTTTAAATAAAATAATTTTAAATATTAATATAATGCTTTTTTCTTCAAAGACTTCTTTTTTTTTAAATAGTGTATAACTCGGGACAGGACAATTTTACATTTTGTGAAAATAAGAGCCTTAATTATTATATACGCGATTCATTTTAAGATCGTAGCGCCAAAACGGCAGTAACCTATACTAACCTACGGTCCCTGACACTGACGTTTGAAATTGTATTAATCAAAGATTTGTTGTCGAGAACTTTAAACCAGGTAAAAAACTTGTAAAACTATTTTGAAAAGGGTAAGTCGTGATATAAAATTAAAATATATTTCAATATTTTTCGAGCGTTCAATCTGAAAATGAAACTTAACCTCAAAAAATGTCAAATTCTTTATTGGACATACGGCTTACATACCTTTATGGAAATAGTCATTCTTAGAGAAAAGTAAAGAGCACACACTCTACTTTGTGTTCTTTAGCTTCTTTATCCATACTTGTCTCCTGTAACTCTTTAATGCCCAACTTATAGTTTCCACGATAGCTCCAGATTTTCCCGCTTTTGGAAAAGTATGAAACTGATCTCGGGGTTTTTCTTTGTCCAAGAGGAACATTGACGGTCACAACAATGATGATTCATATCTAATCAAAGCAATTAACTAATGTAACAACGGATATTTTAAAATTCACAATAGACATAGGTACATACGCAAAACTGAACCAAAGTCACATGCGTTAGTTGTGCGTGCCGCCAGTAGGTATAGCGTATTGCTTAGAAAGAATCGCGTAGCCAAAAGGCTTATAAGCTCATTATAAGAGCCAAAAAGGTTTTATATGTTGTCTAGTACTAAAACATTAGTTAGGATTTTGCCTAAATCAATTAAGCAATTTTAATAAAATTTATATTATTGGATCTTATATTTCTTACTTTTAAAGGTTTCATTAATTAAGGAATATAAGGATTTTAGGAAGATCATTTAATATAAAAAGGCATGTTACCTAATTTTAACATTTATTACATATAACACTACCTATTTACTAACAATAAACATGTATAAAATAACAAGATAAATAATTTAAGATTTAAAACTACAGTAGGCTACACCACATTTAATCAATATTCAATAAATTACGTTGAGTATATAATTTTAATTCAGTTAGAAAATATAAAAATGTAAATGACGCAATTGGTCCGCGAAATAATAATATACCGCCCCTTCTTCAACAAAAGTCTCAGACTTTCGGGCTAATCTTTGTGATTAGAATGAGAGATTGATATATTATTATTATTATTATTATTATTATTATATTAAATAAATTAATAATTTTTAGCTTGACATTTTAAGTACACCTACTACACCCTCTATATTTATCATTTATCACAAATCAAAATTGAATTGGCTGAAAATTATTTGTATGAGCACATTGGAAATATGCTGTTAAATTTAGAAGTCAAAACACCTCCACCTCCATTGTCCATTTTATTAAAAAATGTACAATTTTACTATAATATTCAATAATAAGAATTTTTCTAGTAAAATCTTTACTTTGGTTACAAAAATTATAGAATACAAACAGCTGTGTGGGGGGAAAAGTACATATATTTTATTGTTAAAAACAAATAATTTCCTATTTTGTTTTCTGTGGAAAACACTCATAAGATACATAAGAGAAAAAAGAAATACATCGGGAATCTCTCACTTCCACATAAAAGCATAAAAACCTGGGAAATTAGAATTAGAAATAAGAAAAAATATTTTTCAAAGTGCTCATTAAAATCTCGGATAAAAAATATTAAACCCTGCCATACCAGTCACAGTTTTTCCTATTTTTTATACCATATAAAGCCATTCTTAAGATATTCATTCATTCATTCAATAATGTAGACGTAGACTAATATATATTGTCAGATCTATTATTATTATAATAAAGAAGCAAAAATCTATTCCTAATAAGTATTAGTAAAAGACTTTCTAGTCATAATAATTAACGTATATGTTTAAAATTTATTGCGGCAGCACTGATAAATACAATGGAGTGGACCGGAATATTCACTAGCCTATATTATTGTAATTACAATAAGTATTTAAAAAAGTAGATTAATATCTTCTGATATTTCGCATCTCCTTTGAATATTTGAAACTACCCAATATATATGCTTCACTTATAGGAATTGTTTTTGGAATGTTTTAAGAAATACATAGAAGATATATTTACAAGCAATATTTATTTAAATATTATTTGGTAAGTATTATTATCGATATTTTAAATCTATGAAGATATGAAGTAAACCCGAATGAGACTGATCGAATCATTCGACTCTCAACTACATTTTATTATTGTCGATATTTTGAGTAATATAATATATTGATTTCAGTGGTGGCTAGTAGAGGTTTTACAATAATGCTATACTAAATTTATTATAATATCACTTGTTCTGGTACATTGTTTAGGATTAAAATCTATTTCATTTTCGGTGGATAAATTAATAAGTGCCTAAGCGCCTCAACTATATTTCAATTTCAGTTCGGCTTCAAGCCTGCTACTACTAACCATCACTGTTTTGCTTTGTATATATTCCATATGTGTACAGTTATAATAAAATTTAAAATATCACTTAGTTAAGTCAATACTTAGCCTAATTATTGTCATACATATTAATGAAAATTATTGTCACTGTAGACTTTTTGACATGTATCAATCGGTATTAATTAATATCACAAAAAACGGAAAGCTCATATAGAACTTACCGCTAATAACATGTTTTGGAATGAAAGACATTTCACAAATGGGATTACGGTGTAGATGGAACCTTGTTGTGAAGGTTCACGCTTTATACATCAACAAAACTGAAGTAGATGTTAATTTTTTTATTATATGTGACAGGTGGTTTGCAACCCTGTGGTCCTGTAAGCAAGTGGTCAGCGGAGCAGTTAGTATGTGTAGCTCACATGTATGTGTAGCTCGCACATAATTACATTTCACCCAACAAGTTCATCCTATGAATGAAGCTGATTATCCTATTGGGTGAGAACTTGTTCAGATCCTCTGACAAAAGATGTTCTTTGCCAAATTTTGAGTATCTGATCTTTACTCCAGCAGGACATGTGTGTAAAATGTGGTCTGGCATTTTATCATCACAAACGGCACTTAATGTCTCCACTAGGCCTTGTTTATGCAGCTGATATTTTAAATATCAGTGCCCATATACAGGCCAATTAGAGGTCGCAGTTGTAAACTGTCTAACATTTAAAAGTCTTCTAGTTCTAGCTCTTTTGCGATTGGTGTATAAGGCACGAACTTTTAAAATCTGAACTCACTATATCAAACGAGGGGTAGGTCATTTCCGTCGAATGATAAAATTTAAGGTTAAGTGTTACAACATTTAAATATTGCACCGAGTATGATGTATGCAAATATTAAATTACTATATTTTTAAGATCCATTATCTGGCTTATTCAACTGTTTACATAATAATTTAAAGGAATTAAGTCTAAAAAATAAACTAAGGTATAAGGTTATTGTTAATGAAATTATTTAAATAGTATGATTCAATGAAGTTTACATTTTCCATGTTACTTACATGTTACATGTTTTCCATGTTATCTTTATTATTTGAAGGAATTTGTCATACGAACAACTACTGTGCGTACTATATACCCCCCGCCATTGAATTATGACGGAATATCCTATATATCCTCAATCCTATTATTTTTCTCCGCTTCCGGTTTAACCGGAAGTAATACTAACTCGATTTTTATATGGAAATACTTTTTAAAATTACTTTTCTTGAACCCTATTTTATTTTTGAATTTAGAGTGCCTTGACCATTTCCGATTAATTCTAAAGATTAATTAATCAATTCTTTTTTTGATATATATAAACGACTTCCCAAATTCGTTAGATAAAGATAATATAAGTAGTGTACTTTTTGCTGATGATACTAATATAATAACTAGAAATAGTAATTTCACATTACTGACAGAAAAAAGGCATAAAACTCTATCACATGTTAATAACTGGTTTTCATCTAATAACTTAAGTCTCAACACGACAAAAACCGAAACTATGATTTTCACGTTACGAAATTCAGAACATATAAGTAATCCTGATTCTGTTAAATTTCTGGGGGTACACCTGGATTCTAAATTATTATGGAACCAGCATGTCAACTATGTTTGCTCTAAAATGTCTAAGTATATCCACTTGCTTCGAAGTCTAGCACGTGTAGTGTCCAGGAATACATTATTAATGGTGTATCATAGTTTTATGCACTCTGTTTTATCCTACGCGATACTTGTTTGGGGCCACGCACCCTCTAGCAATCAAGTATTTTCGCAGCAAAGAAAGGCTATAAGGGTTATAGCGGGTTTAAAATATAGAGATGATTGTAGAGATCAGTTTGTTAAGTTGAATGTACTCACGTTTCCTTGTACTTATATATTCCATTGCCTTGTTCATGTAGAGTCATTCCATTGCAACCATGAAAGTCACTCATATAGCACCCGTAATAGAAATTACTCCTCAGATAAATACCTAAGGTTAACAAGAACAAGAAATGGTACTGGTTATTTAGGTGTAAAATTTTTTAATGTCCTACCTGACCATTTAAAAACTCTACACTTGAATAAATTTAAAAAAAAAAAATACTGATGAACGCGTTTTATGATTTTAATCAATTTTTATCAAGCGACTTTCGCGAGATCTAGTGACTATTTTAAATTGGTTTGTTCGTAGTATTTTTTTCTTTTAATTTATTGTTTGTAATATGTATGTATCTATAATTCCACTTGTTATTTATTGATCTTAATCTTTTAATAATAGGCACATTAATATGATTATTTGTACTCTAGCTAGTAAGTAAGTGGTTTTTGTGACGAGTGTAAACACCCTGGTGTTTATTAACACGAATTTTAAATAAATAAATAAATAAATAAATAAATAAAGAACCACAGCAACCATAAAAAATAGAGTTAGCTTCAAAAACATAGTACCATAATGGTACTAAGGTAATATTTGAAAGTACAATTAAAAAGCAATTTATCCATATGCTTATTTTATCTGTAGGAACAACACAACTGAAATTACAATTGAGAGAAGGCACTCTAAATTCAAATGTAAAATAGAGTCCGAAAAGTAATTTGACATCTGAAATGTCACTCATGTTATATTATTGGGTTCAGAAAATTACCTGAAGATATTAAAAAAATAAGGGGGGGATATAATATATCTTTTTTTCAGCTTAATTCCCATAAATAAATGTGTAAACAATTAAATTAATAATTATTCATGATTTTGTTATTTCGTACAGAAATTTAAGTAGACTACTGAGAAACAATACTATGTATAGTCAAAACAAGAATTCTATAGAATTAGAAATTAGGATTATATAAAAAAGAATATATCTGGAAAATAACATTGTGGATCCTTTACGATGTACATCGCTTGGATTCTTGTTTTGAGTACATTGTAGATATGTCAGGTAGAGAATAAATGATATAATATGAAGATGAACGTTCACTCTGTCAATACTTTACTAACATAATTTAACCAAAACTAACAAAATTAGAATGTCATTTTGCTTAGGCTTAAACTAGTCTCTAACTTTAAATTACTTAGCAAATGGTTAAATTACATTAACAAACGGCTCTAGTTTTACAACAGTTGAATATAAAAAATACTTAAGCTCTTCAACACAATTTTTTAGAATTGCTGAACATCCAAGTTATTAGGTGAAATATATCAAAAATTTCACAGATCGAACCATGTGTTTGGTGTTGTTATAACAGAGATTTTTTTATTTAAAGTATTGACATGTGACCAAATACTTTCTATTTATAACTTATTTTATTCAACAGATTTAGGAACTTTTGGGTGAAGGATCAATCTGCTGTAATTTTATAAAATATGTACTTATTGTAAAAGAAATAAAAAATATAATACACAGTATATTTTGCTAAAACATTGGAAGGAATTCCCTTTAAAGAATGAAAGACCTGTTGATGGACAGAATCTGCAGGCTTCTGTTTTTTATCCAGTATAAATAGGATTGCCGAAAAATATAAGTCCTTTAGTAACAGTGTGGATGAAGTTTGATTAGAATCTCAGAAACAGTAGACAATGAAGAGCAATAAAATGCTCCTAAAAAGTTCAAATTATCTTAGTTTTTCGTTGTTTTTAGTTGTTAAAAAAAAATTCTGTAATTTTTCCAGCTATCTTTATATTATCAAAAAAACTAACAGGACAAGTTCATTACCACTTTTTATGCTTTATAGTATGGAAAATTGAATGTCAAACTAAATATGTTTTCTAATTCAAAGTCCCCACAACATATTTTTTATTAGGTCCTTTAAGTTCAAAGTATTTATTTATTTAGTTATTTTCGATACGCTGCCCAGACAAAAATTCCAATTGTAGGGCAGGGTTGAATGGATTACTAAGTAATTTATAAAGAAACAAATTAGTTAAATATAAACTTAACCAACAAAAATAAAAAAAGAACAAATTAACATACAGAAAAATTGATTATAAAATTATAAGTCGTTACGTGACACAGTTAGTGTAGTGTTAAGTATGGGGAATCAGTATTAAAGTAACAGATCCGTATTTGAAAAAAATATAGGTGGAATGGCTTCATTATTAAAAGTGGTAAAAAAAAGTTTTCTCAATTTTGCTACCACCTCAAAACTAGAAAAAAAATTAAAAATCAACAACACAAATTGTTAATTAATACTTTTCCCATTTACCAACTCTGTATGTTCTACCGTTCTGCAGATTCCAATTTTGATCCTTTATCCACACTGTATAAAAAAGAATGAGTTAAAAATTATAATGTTCCATTCTATTGTCTGTTAGTTACATAGATATATTCTATTTTTGGATAATGTGGAACATGAAGTATAAAGGGAAGGGAAAAATACACTGAAAAAATACCACGGTGTTGTGTTATTCATTTGTTTTGCCACCGCTGGTGTCGTCTGGATCTCTTTTCTATATGTTTCTCTCACACCATTTTCAGATTTGACACTCGTAAAACATAATCTGAATAAATTTGACAATGACAGCAATTTGACGAGCCCTTAGAGAAAACAACACAAGCGGTCGGCATAAATTTGTACTAAGCTCATTTCTTTGTTTTGTCCGACATTTCTTACTGTTTTTAATATATAGAGTTTGGATTCCTTATCCTCTATACTTCCTGATGTCGGATATACTTTGCTTTAAATTAAAATAAGCTTCACAGAATAATAATTTATCCTTTTTGTAAAATATATGGTCAGATTATTGAAGATTAAAAATAGTTACTTTCAAAACTGATTACTTTTTCTGAATTTCAATCAACGCTGTATCTAAAACCGGTTTATAAGTCAAAAGTTTGGCGTACCTTTTAAGAAGCTTGCTCCAGTAGCAAGAGACATCTTTTAACCTCAAATTATTCCAAATTATGTTATATCCATTTTCGGCAATTTCACGAACAATGTCATCGTGGTGTAGAGCAAACTCAATAAGCTCCTGTAGTTTTTCCTTGCTGGCATTCGCTTCAACTGGAATATAGTGTATCCAAGGTTTCAGAGCCGGATAGAAAAATTCAAGCCACTCATTTCCTACATGGAAAACTAAGGACTTGCACAGCAAGATATGTTTGAATCGAAAACTGGCTGCTACGCCTCTGAAGTTGAAGAGGTATTTGTACTTGCAATGTTCCTCGAAAGAGAGTTCTTGAGCAGGAGGCGCATGAAGAGTATCCTAGAAATTAAGTACATTCTAATTGAAATACCTTCATATGAAGTTTTACAAAGGACCTAAAAATAATATACTGTTCGGTTTTAATGTGACATTTTGATACTGTTCAATTAATGTCTTATTGAACAGAGGTTGAGGAAGTGAGACCCATCGTCGGTATTATTTACTTATTTGGACATTAAAGAAAGAGAGGGAATCAGAGAAAGAAGAATGCAAACCAAGGATTAAATCTACAATAACAGACATCATAATAATAATAATAATAATAATAATAATGTTTATTATTCCAACAGGACAATGTCCCAATTACAGGAATAAGCAATAACAATAAAAAGTTAGAAAGTACATAAATTAGAAATAGACACATAAAAATTACGTATAAATTAACATATCTACAATTTTAACATAACTAACCTAACTGAGACACACAATAACAAATCAATTTTAAGCTATCATTAAAGATATCACAGTTTGTAGCAATTCTGTTATATAAATTGCACATTAGAAAAATTGGAGACTTGATCAACAAATTTGTTCTAGGAGCACTATAATAAAATAATCCTTGCTGCCTAGAGTTATCTCTTGAAACCCGAAAGAAAATGTTGTTTAGAAGTGTAGAGCAGTCTATCTTATTGTTCAAAAGGTTGTATAAATACCGTATTAGAGCAATATTACGCCGTACTTCAAGTGCCTCTAGGTTAAAACGGTTTAATAACTGGTGGATAGAACCACGGTTTAATAACTGGTGGATAGAATCCATCTTGTGAAAATGCTAAAAATTTAAGGAATTTTCGTTGGACTGACTCCAACCTTTGACAATGTACGTCGTATATAGGGTACCATATAATAGACCCGTATTCTAGCTTGGATCTAACTAGTGAACAGAATAGGGTTTTAAAAGTATGTACATCCCTGAATTCTCTGCAATTACGGTATATAAAGCCATACGTCTGGAGTGCACTCGATACTACATTATTAATGTGCTCAATAAAGCTAAAATTCTTATCGAAAGTAATCCCTAGATCCTTACAAGATTCAACACGACCAATGTTACTATCATTAATAGAATAATCGTAAATTATGGGATTAGTTTTTCTGGTAAAAGACAGCGTTTTACACTTGGAAATATTGAGTGATAAATGATTGATTTCACACCATGCCGACATACGATTAACACAGAGCTGAAGGTCATAGCAATCAGACAAAGAATCAATTGCAGAATATAATTTAAAATCGTCTGCGAACACCAATTTATGACAAGCAACAGTGTTAGGAAGGTCGTTAATAAACAGTAAAAATAACAGTGGCACTAAATTAGAGCCTTGCGGCACACCTGAAGTAGGGGTAAACGAGCGAGAAATAAAGTTTTGGTACCTAACCACAAATTGTCTGTCCGTTAAGTATGATTCAAGAAGCCTTATCAATGAATCGGAAAAACCAAATCGAGGCAACTTCGCTAGTAAAATAGAATGATTTATCTGATCGAATGCTTTTTGGAAATCGGTAAAAATTACATTGACTTGCCCTCCACTGTCTAATGTTTCGGAAATATATTGAGAAAATACAGCAAGATTTGATATGGTAGATCTTCCCTGCATAAACCCATGTTGATGTATGGATATCAGCTGCTTTGTGGAACGGTAAATTTCATTATACAACGAAGATTCAAAGATTTTCGAGAAGTTACACAATAGTGAAATAGCTCTATAATTCGTGATATCATTTTTACTGCCCTTCTTCAATATGGGGCAAACGTAGGCCTTTTTCCAAAGTGAGGGAAATTGAGAATGCTTTAGAATACAGTTAAACAAGACATATAAAGGTTCAACGAGTACATATGCACAATCTCTTAAAATAAAGCTTGGAATACCATCCGCACCCATAGTGAAGGAATCCTTAGAGCATCGTAGTTTTGCTAGTATATCATCATGTTCGATAGTTGGAAAAATTACGGGTACACCAAGACTAGTTTTATCATCATATCTAGCGGGATCCGTTGGTTGAGATTGTATAAAGACACTGTTAAAGTATTCGCCAAATGCATTTACTATATCCGTAGGGTCGGAAAACTCAGTGTTTTGAAAAGTCATAACAGATGGGATACGTGACGTGCCCTTTTTCTTCTGGATAAATTTCCTAAATTTTTGGGGATTATCAGACAAATATTTTTCACTATCCTTCATGAAAATTTTATAAGCCTCGTTGATAAGACGTTTACAAATGGTACGATGCTGGCTAAAGGAATTGTAGTGATCGGCAGTTACGATGCTTATAACAGCTTATGCAGATGTTATATTAACCTTTTAAGTGGCCATGACGTAAATATCCGGATTTTAAAATTCTAATCACAGTGCCTATGTCGGATATAATCGCGACCAGATTTTCCTTGGGGCCTTCAATGGCAATACTGATTATAGGCGTATGCGAGAGTTCACAGAGTTGTCGAATCTCCGATGGATGCGTTTGTGTAGAAAAAACCGCGAATTTCTATTTCTACCTGTCAACACGACTCGTTGTATTGGGAGCCTCGTGGCACGTGCTGTAGTAATTTATAAAATGTGAACTATTATAAATTTTTGTGTTTTATTAGTTTAGTTTATTGCATTTACAGGTGTCAGGTATGTATTTCAGATTTCAGGTGGCAGGTATGTTATAAAAAAAAATCTTGAAAGAAAGCCGATATTGGTGTAAAGAATGTCACACTGGCTTGCGTACACACTAAAGAGTAATTATATGCTGGTTTTTATTTAAAAATTATAAAATACTAAATACTAATATTTTATTTGAGGGTGTAGAATGTTTCGATAATGACATAATTGCCTGTTCAATGTCATAGAAGAATTACCCTTTATTCATAGATTAAAGAAACATACCTTTAGTTACCAGTTTAGCAGGATATATTATATATCATGATAGTCTGATGTTTTGTTGAATGAAAATACTGGTCCAAAAGCTCCATACTCTTTGTGGATTTGGGGCCAATCCCTTATTGTGTTAATCATACTTTTGTTATGTTTTAATTTTTCATGTATGTATTTTTGGACATAAATATATGCTTTCTTAAAATAGTTTGTGTTTCAATGGCCATAATGTATATATACGTGCCTTAGAACATGTAATAGATATGACAGATATGTTCGCATCTGACAAAAAAGCGGACCATCTGAGGTGCGCTTTGAGGTTTTAATCTGGCCATTTAAGAGGTTAATTAGATTATTAATGAGTATATTAAAATAGAAAACCAAACACAGAACACACCAAAAACAGATTGGAAATAGTATTTCGATCAGTAAATCAATCAATTTGTAATAGTTGAAGTAACACAAACCAGTAAATGCTATGAAGGAAAGGAATATGCTGCTTAGGAAAGTAAGTTTATAGGACCATTACATAAGGGGTTCAGAATGCATATAAATTTTTTTGATTTCCATAT
This sequence comes from Pogonocherus hispidulus, assembly GCA_963924545.1. NCBI lineage: Eukaryota > Metazoa > Arthropoda > Insecta > Coleoptera > Cerambycidae > Pogonocherus > Pogonocherus hispidulus. The sequence continues at coordinate 77,286,286 of OZ004694.1, forward strand.
TTAGTAGTAGTCTTATTAGTAGTAAAGTAGGTATTACCGATTTTTTGGTACATATAGTTAAAATTAGCTTCAATTTCATGTGCATTAGTTAAAAAATGGAACTTACAGCATCCGACTTCCAAGCTTGATTTTTTGTGTATTGTGCATCAACAAGCTCTGGCTTCTCTCGTGATAAAAGTACCAGTGGGTCTCTCTCCGAGCTAGTTCTAGATCCCCTGAAAAACGCTTTTGGTATTTTGTCATGCCAAAGTGTCTCGTTTGCAACTTTCCTTAATAGTTTTCTATGAGTATCCCAACGACCTGATAATTAAAAAATTCAAAGTCAAAAAAATGGTCTGCAAAAAATTGGGTATAAAATAATTCGTAATAAAATACAATTTATAAAACCAAACATGGCATTACCTATTCCCCTTGGATATAAAGAAATAGCTGGTCCACCTTCCCAAAAAGACCAAGCAGGATACATTATATCGTGATAGTCTGATGTTTTGCTGAATGAAAATACTGGTCCAAAGGCTCCATACTCTTTGTGGATTTGGGGCCAATCCCTTGTGTTAACTATAAATTCCATATCAGGCAATGTCGGTAACAGTTCAAGAATAAAATGTTCAATACCAGCACATCTTGCGGGGAACATACAAGATTCATCTCGATATAGATGGTTCTGAATTATTTGGTATTTTGTCCCTCTGAAAACCATGCCATAGGTACCATAAATAATTAGAATTTAAGAAGAAACTGTAGCAGATTATATTAAATTACATTATATTCTAGAAATAGTAGGTAGTGGGTATGTATTGATTTATTTTTGTCACAATGGTACATACCTATAATAACAATGATAAATATAATTAGCTCCAAATGAACACACTATTTATTATACATTGCGGCTACTTTATTTCCTTGTTATTTTATAGATAGCTTGTTCCTCGGCAAATTTTAATGAGTAATTATAATATAGAAAAGTTTATTTAAAAAAAAATTATAAAATATAATTGTTGGCTACAACGATATCTTCACACCAAAGGCTCCAATTCCCTTCAAGAATATAACGTACCTATTGTAAAAATATAAAGCTATGGTAAACCAAACACTTATTCAGTACACTGATACATACACTGAATACGTATTAAAGCTGAGTTATGTTTAGGTGCACTTACATGGAAATTTCAACCAGAATTATCAAGGTTAAATATTGAAACAACTATTACAATGTAATAATTTCTTGCTATTCATTTGAAATAGGAACAGGCAGCAACATCACTCATTTTGCTGCATCTGAATTTCTAACAATGCCTTTTTTCTTTATGTCAGCACTACCTTGATATGTTAGTTTAAATATCAATGATAGTCATTTGTTTCACTGCACCTATGATTACTATTTTAGGCATTGTTAACTGCAGGTACCTAGTGCTAAAACTAGGTACCTACTCGTATGTGTTACATAGATACTTTACTTGGCTCGTTTGTACTTTTATACAATCATATTAGGTGAATACTGGGTAAAACACAACTATGTACTGAGCTATCGAATGTAATAATAAAAGATCAAGTGCAACGTGCAAGTGACCCAAAAGTAAAATTAAATTAAAATCATTAAATTGGTATACCTACTTGGATTTTACAGTATCAATTAATTTCTTTGTTATTCCTTGTTTTTTAAAGACTTGCAAATCATTTGCAATCACTTGAGAGTGGCACCTACATTTAGTTTCATCACACGGTTTATATATTTCTTTAGCTTCTTTTATAAGCTTCAAGTATTTTTGGTATTTTGTGTTCGCCTCTAAAATAACATCATACAAGTGCTGAGTAGTGTAAGTAAGTGCTGAAACAAAATTCCTTACCTCTAGAGTATTTATTGATTTTTTCTCCTTTGCAGTTTTGTTCTTCTTGGCTTGAACACGTAGAAGTAATGCAACCATAAATATGTAAATACAAGAGACAAAGAATCACTAATAGATGAGTATTATTTATTTTATCCATAGGTATCTTAAAACTTAAATTTTAAAGTAAAAATTTGTTTATTGAGGTTACGTTATATTTTAATTGCGTTCAGTGTGTACTGCGCATACGCCAAAACCAAGAGGAAGAAGAAATAGAAGAAGAATAAGTAAAAATGGAATAATAATGAAAACTAAAAAATACTGAAAATGACCACTGAATAAAAATCATGGGTTCAAGTTTGCCCCCAAATAAACTGTAATTCTATAATTGCCTTGATATTACTCTTTAATTTTTCATATTATTAGTTTGTATCATTTCACAGGCGGCGTATTCCCAAAAATGTTTGATAAATCAAAAAACTGATAGTTACAGTGAGTTCATAAAGTCCAGCATAAATTCATTATACCTATAGGTAGGTACTTACTGAAAATCACAGCTGAAAATGGTAAAGTTTAAAAAAATCGCTCGGACAAGTCGATTTTCTTTTATTTTTACACTTGTTTTATAGGTATATTATAGTATATTATATACCTAGGTTGAGAAGTGAGCTAGGTATTATTGACCGAGAAATTTTATATCCCGAGGCGCGTAGCGCCGAAGGATATAATTTTCGAGGTAAATTCTCCTACCAATAATTAAGTAGGATTGTTTTCCTCAAAGACAATAGAGGTCGCTGTAATGGCATCTGCATAAAAGCAGATCGTTATCTGTCTGTCAATTAGACAATAATTGTCAGACAGGTAGTAGCAAAGACCCATAGAGGGCACAGTGTATTTCACTGTATCTCGCCACTACAAACATTCACATATGCCCCTTAGGCAATCATGTCGCCAGATCATTCATCGATTCCGATACCTATGGCAATCTGATGAGATCATAACAAGATCGAAACCGGTCATTGTCTGGTATTAGGTCTTGATGAAGGATGTGGCGACACCCATGGAGATGTTGATGTAATGCAACGCCAGTCGGGGCATATTGCCCGTGGAGTAGTTGTTTTCGGCATCTCCTACCAATAGTCAAACAAATGAGTTTCAATATTATAATATATGGCTTCAATACAATTTATTATTAACCTAGGTAAATAATGAACTACTTCTCATTACACAAATGAGGTAAATAATAAGGTTTTCTCATGTTAGTAGTAAAAAAAATTTTTTACAGGGCGACTCAATGAAGCTACGTCGATATACTTAAACTTTAATATTTTAAATGGATAATACTCAGTAGGTACACTTACCTACTGCTTTACAAATTTGGAGATAATTCATTTTTACGAATACGGTCGTACAAAGTTTTATGGGTCTATCTCTAATAAAAGGGAGATATGAACAAAAAAATGCGCCGTAAGTGGCGATCAATCAATCAATATTTTCTTCTAGCACAGTTTCTTCAGTTCAAAGTTACAGTAAAATGCAGTAAATGAGGATTTTATTTTACAAAATCTCCATAAATTTTTAACAGAAGATTGGGTGTTCTTAGTGGTGAGAAATGCACAGTAGTGCCCTCTTTTGCTCTTTGCTAGATGAAAATAGATTTTGGAGTCAATGAACGCAGCATCGTTCATTGAGTCCACTATGCTATGGCACTCTGATTAGCACAAAACAAGTGCGAAACTGGTCAGTGTCTGGTCTCGATGAAGGATGTGGTGACTTTTATGGGAATGCTGGAGTAAATTCTTCAGTACGTGAAGCATAGAAACTTATTCAGTTAAATCTGATTAAATCCAATCACGTTTTATCGCAATCGGGAGCTTAACTCAATCCTCCAATATTTAAGGATTCACTTGAACGTTCTAAGCTGCTTGGAATCTCAATTCCAAGCATGTGTCATCATTTTCAATCTTTTTTTTTTCAAGCCGGCTCGAAATTGACGAAATAACCGTAGTCATTGAGAATAAATAAAAATAAATATGCAATACAATTTATATCATTTATTTCAATTTCCTAGAATACACAAAAAAGTACAAAGTTAATAAGTTAACAGTTACTTTTAAACATTTCAATTCACCTGTTTATTCAACTAATGTTAAGAATTAAGTACGTATTTTTATAATCAGTCAAACTAAACTTCTATATTTGGTAACATTAAAAAATACATGTTATTTAATATAAATTAATATCGCTAAATCCGAGATTTATGTATACAAAGCATACAAATCTCCATGAAATTTTTAGTGATCAATCTACAAAATTAAACCCGGTACCTATAAATACTATAATCAATTTATATGATTATTCTGTGCAGCATTATACACTCCCATCATACAGTATAAAAATGGGCTGACAGCAGCAAAGAGGAGCCCCATTCCCAACATGGGACGGTAGAACATCCACGCAGTGGCTATGACAATCAGCGAAACTGAGACTGCCAAGATAATATTCCCAAAAGATGTTGCTTCTCCCGAAATCACATTTGACAAAATTGGAGTTTGTAGAACTGGGTTAACAAAGACAATACAAATTATGTATTAAAGTCAATATTAATATGTAATTATTGATAATTATTATTCAATGAAAAGGCAATAACCTTTCTGATCATTTGAAAGTGAAGCGTTAAGCAGATTACATAGGTATGTTCAGTTTGATTTAATTAAAAAAATAATTTATTGAAAAATAGATCCTCTGTTTAGTAAAGTTTTAAATTCAGTATCAAATTTTCTGCTTCTTATAATTCCTGTAATATTAACTTTGTAATCAGATCTTACCCATGATTTTCAAAAGTTTTGATAAACACACAGATGCAGCATATAAAATGAAAATGCCAACTCCTCTTAATTTCCATGTTTCCATTTTTGAATCGTAATGCTCTGCAGAGAACATCTGATTTATATTTAAATTTCCACGTCTGAATAAGGCAATTTTATGGTCTTTTGAAGTTTTGTAAGGTATTAACATACCATTCTCTTGTTTTGCAATAATAGTCACCTACAAATAAAATTTTTAAAGTAGTTATCTAAAAGCCTATAAATTCGGAATGCAGATCTGTACAAGATGTAGAGCCTTATGGTGAAAAACTATATTAAAACAGTTCTGAGATGAGCAGGTGCAATGATGTATGTCTAATACATCAAACAAGCCAAATAAATATCAACACATTTGCAGTAAAAACCGTATATATCACATTATTAGGATTTCATGTCCTATTTATTTCCAAATGTAATAGTATAACCGATTTTAGGTATATAAAGAGAATTTAGAAACAAATAATATGGTGTATAGACTTAAACATGAATTAACGATAATTTGTAGGATAAAATCATAGACATAAGGGATAAAATAAACTAGGAAATCAAAGTAGGTCTTTATCTAGGTAATAAAAAAAAACAATTTTGCTGGAACAAAAAAATATTTGAAGCTTTGGTACTTGGATTTTTCTGTCTTTTGATGAAGCTATTTCCAATAATTTAAACAAATGCATTGATCAGACTTAATTTCACACTGACTGACACAATAAATAATTACCGGCTCTCCACCTGCTCCAGCATAATAAAATTGCACCCGGATATCTCCCACTTCCGGGTTCCAAATATCATCGCAATGATAATAAATACCCATATGTAACTTAACATCTCTGGTTTCGGGTCTTTCATCACTTGTTACTTCTATGAAATCATTAAATTTGTGTTTGATCTCATGTCCTACCTGAAGATTTCCTACTTTAACTGAAGGGGCGATATATGTAACAGACTTAAGCGGTATTTCTCTGGAAAATATAATTATATATCAGAAAATTGAATAAAAATTTTATGTAGGTATTATATAAAAAGGGACTTACTTTGGATTTTCGTGACCTTGCCTTATATAAAAATTACTGCTATCCACTAACTTGTCTCTCCATTCTGTTATGTAATAATAGTCGTTTATTGAATTGTAACTTCCTGCACTGGTCTCGTCATCATCTCTAGGCCTGTAAATTGTTTATCTGCAATAAACCATATTTTACTTTTATAATATAAATCTTCCAGTGTCTTACGTTCTCTCCTCTACCCACTGATACATCTGAACCCGTCGCTTTAATTTTACAGCTTGAATAGATATTCCATAATCAGGTTCCGTTAGAGGTTCATCTATTACTAAATTACCACTGATATGTATAACTCTTCCATCTAGTTCTGGCTGTAACTTATCATAGGGATTTAAAACTATGGCATTATTGTAAGTTTCGTCCAACGAATAGGCATGGTGAACTGCTCTACCCTAAAAATTATGTCTATTGGTTAAATGATTCATTCTTGAATAATATTCAAGTAGGTATAACCTCATTCCAAGTTAGTAACCAAACTCCTGTGACAAATAATCCTAATCCTATAAGAGACGTCAACCAACTTCTTTGAAATTCCTCGGTCAAAGTTGCCATTATTTGTCTTTATTCCATGTACCCAATAATTGTAAATTGCACCAAGTGATGGACAAAATAAAATTTAAATACCAGAAATTAAAATACTAAAAATACTGGATTTTCAGGATTCTGGCACCAATTCTATTTTTATGTTTCCCGTAAAACACGCATGCTCGGAGTGTAGCATATCCTTCGGCTAACTGTTTCACAAGTCCTAAAAATTTACCCTAAAATGAGGTTTATAACACAAAAATTATAGCATTTCATTAGCCATGTAAGTATTATGCTTTATTTAGATAAAATAGGTATCTGCGTTAAGAATAATATCAAATTTAGTCTTACCTAGTTGTTTGTTTTTCTTGTATAACTTTTATGTTTTTATTGATTTTACTACATTTTTCCTCTCTGTCTCTATCGAGTTCCACGGTTCGTATTCGTAATTCGTAATCGAGCTCAAAGCACAGCATATAAAACAATGTTTGTTTTATATGCTGTGCTCAAAGCTCAAGTCTAGAGACTAGAGTTCTAGCACAGTATAATGCTAAAGATAGCATTATACTGTGGTTCTAGATTCAAGTAGGCTAAAATCTAGCATACCTAACTTCATCTTATTGGCAGAAGGTCAACTGTAGAAGAAGTAGAAGTGAATTATATAGAGTGAGCCCAACTAAAATAAAACATCGAGAATACGAGTGTCCTAAAAACATATTAAAGGGATAGTTACATATATGCATGAAATATATTTAAATCAATATAGTTCTTTAGTTATACTTAGTACTTACCTACACATTGAGAATAAACAAGATCCCTAAATAAGTAGGTTACCTCAGTTCTATGTTTGTAGGAGAGGGTGTTGCGGTGTACACCGGGATGAGCGACGTCATCTGGCGACCTTGCCTCTCACTCTTTTTATGTACATCATTGTCTCTCTCATAATATCCTAATGTGTTTACATTTGACAAGAACTGAATAATCTGTCAATCCTGATCCTGTTTTGTGAACCAAGTGTAGAATTACAATAGATTAATAAATAAGCACTTAGGTAAGTAAACCAGCAATAATTTCTGTCAAATTACGTTGTCCTTCACTTAAAAAGTATTCCGCCCCAAATGCTTGGGCTATCTCATTATTTAAAGTGACCGAGGCTGCAATGTTTTATGTAGCATGAAAATATAAAATAATTTGATCTTTCAGCAAGATGCCAGGGTGTCGATGTGTTGTTGCTACATGCCATAATAGTCTGGAAATTACCAAAGCTCTGAACAAAGATGTGTTATATCTCAGGTTTCCGAAAAATCCAGTTCTGAATGCAATGTGGATACAAAAATGTAGTCGAGCTGATAAATGGAATTCTCGATTTAGCTGAGTCTGCTCTGATCATTTTACAGTTGATGACTATAAACGGAGATTTAAAAGCCGAATTGTTAAAAGTGTCTGCAAAGAAGCTTTTAAAAGAGTCAGGTTAGTACGATTATTTGTTTTATGAAAATCAGAAAATTATTGTTACCATTTTTTAGTGGTGCCTTCATTGATGTTACCAAAAACAAAACTTTGTGCAGTATCTAATAGTAAGAATATTGATAGACAAAAGAGATTAGAAAAAAGAAATAACAAGGCTATTGTTGAGAAGTTATTAAATGTTGAAGAAATAATGAACACATCGGTATTTGAATCAAAGTTCAAGGAAGTTTCTACCCAAACTGAAAATTGTGAGCTTCAGACAAAATATAATTTATTAAAGAATTATGAAGAAACAATGGTGGCTTATGATAGTTTAAAACAAGTAACTAACGAAGAAATTACAAAGCTCAAAACTGAAATTAAATCATTACATAAAAGTATTAAAAAAACTGAAACTGAAAGTAAAGCCATTAATCAATTGAATCAATGTATAGGAAAAGTATTAAGCAAGAGTCAGTTGGATTTACTAGTCAGGAGAAAAAAAGTTGTAAGATGGACCACAGAAGATATATCGAAAGCATTCACCATTCGGTATTTCAGTTTGAAGTATTGTTTATGCTTAACAAAATTGTTAACTTTAAAGCTGATATACATTTATTTCCTAATATCTGCTGATAAGGTACATCTGATCAAATATAATTTGAGTTACATAATAAAAATAAAATATCTGCAGTTATACCTAAAACTTAATTAAGAGTGAATAAGAAAATGTATTATTCTTAATAGATTATTGCAGTTTTTCGTTTCTATTATTTTCAAACCATTTAGAATCCGTACAAGACAAAATAACTATATATACATTTTCATATCATTTCTTAAAGTTCTGAAATTGTATGATATATGAATTTTGCACTAGTAGCTAATTTATACCTACTAGTATTGATTTCTGAATTTGATAGATCATACATATATCTACATCGTTAATATACACATATACCTACCATATCTAGGAGGTCCGCATAAAAGTTTGTATTTGTGTTATGTATTTTTTATTGATTTTACGGTTTAATGTTTACCTGTAAAACGTTTTGTTATGTATACGTTATGTATACATGTATACAATACATGTATTTTAAACTGTTATAGTAAAATTATACTCTTAAGCATCATGAAATGCAATATTTACCAGTAATCATATCAAAATTTCGCGGCTTTCTGGACGCCAGATGACGTAGCCTCAAACTAACCAATAGAATTTTTTCTCGAAACTGAGGTAACCTACTTGTTTAGGGATCTTGGAGAATAAATACCTATATTTCGCTGTCTGATACAAAATTGAGTAGTTCCCAGACTTCAAAATAAAGTTTGACTTTATTATTGCGTATCTATAACCAATCCTTGTCTATAACCAGCTATAGATACATATTTTTTGGTTATTATAAGGTTATCTTCTGTCCCTTGATTTTTAAAGTTAAAGTTGCCTCCAATAATATCAAGTAGAGTAGTAGGTACCTATCTAATACCAATCAGAATTGCCTGTATTGTAAATTGTAAATGCAGTTTTTATCTAAGTATTTCTTCTATAGTTCTTTTTGGAACTATCTTTCTACTTTTAAACTACCTGTTACCAAATGTTATCAAAACAATAATTCTCTGTTAATATGAATTCCTATATAATTCATATTTAAAAACAATTTTTACACTTTTTTTCAGAGAAGTTGATTACCATGCGAGCGCTTGTTGTTTCAATATGGGTTTTTATAAATTTAGTATTCTTTGGTATGTGTGGCTACATGTATCTTCTGTGGTCCCAGTATTGGATGTACATGGAGAGACAAACAGCAACAACGACTTCAACTTATGATCAACAAATTTATTTTTATAACCGAGGTTATTACCATAGTGATGTAGCAAACAACAAATCTCAGAACTTACTAGAAACCAAGCGAACTAAACACGCTGCAGTTAAAGAGAATGGCACAATTCTTATCAAGAACAGCAAACCTAGATTCCCAAATCTACAACCCAAGGATTTCGAATTAGACACCAAAAAGTACCAATGCTGGAAAAACGATAGTGCAAATGACTGTGATAAAAAGACGTCAATGTTTAAAGAAAACCTAATAAAAGAACTCAGAAAAGTGTTCACAGACGAGAGTAATATTTTGAAAATGGGCACTGAAAACCCATACAATGTTCATTATGAGGGTGAAAGGGGGAATTATATGAACAAATCGCCTAAAGAGATTTTGTGTCAGCTGAGGAAGACCCCCCTTAAAACTTTGACAAGGAGTGATACTACATTCCATCCTGTGAAAGACTATATTCCTAAAAGAGGCCTTTTCGAAAATAAGAGATTTAACAGCTGCGCCATTGTTGCCAGTGCTGGCGCACTGAAGGATTCCAACTTGGGTTCACTAATAGGTAGGTACCTACATGTATGTATGTACTGCTTTCACTCTAGTCACAAACAATTTTATAGAAAATTACCGATTATAAATATGAACAGAATACGGAGAATCTTACCAAAATAAGAGTATGCATTAGATGAAGATATTCAAGTAATATAGGTTCTAGCAATGCAATACTATAGATATATTTATGGTATAATCACAGCTTACCATAACAAACAGCTAGGGAACTTCGCGGCGGCACCTTTGATCTGGTAGGATTCGCTTGATACTAGCTATCTCTTTCGCACTCTGGAGAGAAGTCGGGGACGGATTTAAAATATTTCTATTATCTCAAATAAGAATTAACAGTATCGTATTAAATATTTTTTTAAACAAAATTACTTTTTACTTGGAATCATTTTAGATCATATTTGAGGACATAAAATGTTCGTGCCACACATAAGTATCTGATAAAATAAAACAAAAAGGTATTGTTTAGGTATTTATTGAATTGAAATAATTAGGTACCTACCTGAAATCAGTTTAGTAGTATTATTAATAGGCTTAATTACAAACAAGGAAGTCTGGGAAAGGTTTTAAAAATAAAATGGTCAAAAATAAAATATGTAAAATTTTTATTTTAGTAATAATAGTAATAATTATTTTCTTTACAAATTTCGAGAAACTATATATATAATAAATAAAGGCAGGTTACAGTGGATTTAAGTAAAAACACACGGAGATTGTGAACTACTATTTTATTTAATTTACTTTCGATCTTCACAGCATAAGAGCTCATTTATAAGTAACAAAGAAACGTTAACTTGGTGGTGTCGTTGGGAGCTAAAAATGCTGATATATATTTTATAAATGAGAACAGTGTGACGCCTGTGAGGCGAGATTGACTTTCAGTTAAACTTAAACAAATAAGCGAATACAATTTTGCTTTATTGCATTTATACATTAACAAAACCAACAATAAATATAAAGACACATTTAAAAAATAGACTATTCATTTCTCCATATAATTAATTTGTTTTTGTTAATATTTTTAAAATTATAATTGATTGTTTTCAGGGTAAAATAGATTCTTACCCTCAAATACAATCTTACAACATATAATTTTGGAAAATAATCGCATGGATGATTAAAAGGTATTACATTACATAATTCCACAAGTGTGTTGCATATATTATTTTTTGTTATACATTTTTCAAAATTTTCTAGGGAAGCTGAAAAATCTCTTACTGCAATTATAACGTTTATTGTAGCAGCTTCTAAGAGCACAAACATATCCTGATTTTCTATCACTCATAATGATTCCTAAACACAAAACTATAGCACACAACACAGGCTTCAAAACAAATTCTCAAAAATAATCGCAACTACGCCTAAGGCTTCGATCGATAATTGTGAGTCGACACGGGCGCCACTGCCGTGTTATCTCCTGAAAGGCGGAGCTTGGGAACATGCGCTTTTAAATATGTTTTATGTTTGTGGAGCTCTTACACTTATTTTGTTAATAATAATCGTTTCTTCTGTACTAAACTATTTAATTTTGGACCATTTTATTCATATAATTTTACATTACAATATAACTGCATATTTTACCACTGAACTATCTTTTTTTTCGGGGAGAGCACAGATCACCGATCTTGTGGTATGAGCCATAGACCACGGACAAACAGAATTAATCATCTTAACACTCCTCCTTGATTTGAAGTTATTTAAATATAATAAATTTCAAATCACAGTAATAACAATCATATACAGTTAATCTTCCTTCCTTCCTATAGGTACTAATACATTAAATGTTTTACAAACAAAATACCTCTCTAAACATAACATGGACATATTGATCTTAATAAATACCGATTTCTTTACGTAACTTAATAAACATATCACAAGGTAATCCTTTGGTAAAAACATCGGCAATATTGGCTTTAGAATCAACATATCTGACAGTTACTTTTTCATTTGCTACTAAGTCTTTAATAAAATGATATTTGATATCGATGTGTTTTGCACGTTTGCTATTTTCAAAAGATTTGCTCATGTCTATAGCACCTTTGTTGTCCACAAACAAAACACATTTTACGTCCTCGTTGAAGTCGTTACACAATCCTTTAATATTCACCATTTCCGAAGCACTTATTGCGGCTGCCACATACTCCGCTTCTGCAGTAGACAGTGCCACACAATTCTGCTTTCGTGAAACCCAACATACTGCTTTACCGTTGTAAAATGTTACTGATCCAGTGACACTTTTGCGATCTAGTTTATTTCCGCCCCAATCTGCATCGGAATATGTATCCAGTGAATTGATTTTTTCGTTCACATTATAGTTCAAACCTAGATCTCTTGTTTCTTTTAGATACCTAAGAATTCTCTTTGCTTGAGTCCATGCACTACTAACTGGTTTATTCAAAAATTGAGATAAATAACTTGTCGCATAGGTTATATCGGGTCTTGACAACATTGATAAAAACATCAAGCTTCCAAGCAATTCTCTATATGGTACCTCTATAGTTTCTTCACTTAAATTTACTTCGAAACCTGTAGGTATAGGAGTCTTTGTTCCATTACATTCTGACATATTAAATTTATTCAACAGTTTGTCGATATATTTTCTTTGCGTTATCTTCATACCTTTTTCATTTCTTTGTAACTCCATCCCTAAAAAGTTTCTTATTTCTCCTAGTTCTTTTGCATTGAATTCTTGTTTTAGCTTAACTACAACTTCATTTATGGATTCTATGTTACCAGTGATTAAAATGTCATCGACAAAAATTAATAACCAAACATTTGATCCTATGTATAGACAAAAATCGTGTTGTGATCTTTCAAATCCAATTTTCTTAACAAATTCGTCAAATCTTAGGTTCCAACATTTAGGACTTTGTCGAAGACCGTATAATCCTTTATTTAATTTCATCACCTGATTTCCCTTTTTCTTTATACCTTCTGGAATGTTTAAGTAGACTTCATCATCAAGTTTTCCATTAAGAAATGCTGTGGGTATATCTAATTGTTTTACAGTCCACTGTTTTTGAACAGCTTGTGCCAGTAATAATCTCACAGTTGTCATTCTGGCTACTGGTGCATAATTGTTACTAAAACTGTTCTCCTCCTGCAGCTGAAAACCGCGTGCCACTAATCTAGCTTTCTTAACACCATTTTCTTTTGTTCGAAATATCCACTTCGCATCTATAGTCTGCTTGTTTTCTGGGAGGGTTGTGAATATCCAAGTTTTCATCTTTTTATGAGCGTCTAATTCATCATTTATTGCTTCTTGCCATTTCTCATCACTATTCATAGCTTCGTCGTAAGTTTGAGGATCTGCATTACTTGTACAAAGACAATATGCTGTATACAGTTCAAAGTCGTTTAACATTTCTGGTTGTTTAATTTTTCTGCCAGATCTTGACATTTTAGTTTCTATAGATTTATTCATCTCGTCTTCTTCTTCTTCGTTTTCCGTTAAGTCATTTGCCTCTTCACTGTGTTGTTCATTCTCATTGGCATTGGATTCCTTTAAAATTGTTTTATTCTGTATACTCTCATTTTCTATGTTTACTGGTATATGTTCATTTTTATTTTCCTTGCTTTCTAACTCTTGGTATTTATAATCTTGTTCGTTAAACCTCACATCTCTTGACAATATTATATTATTTGTTTTAGGACACCACAGTCTATAACCATTCTGTCCATATCCAATCATTCTCATACTTTTAGCTCTCACATTCAACTTATCTGTTTGAGGTGTTACTACTACCCAGCATTTTGAACCGAAAATTCTTAAATTTCTCAAATCAAGTTTTTCATAATATCTTCTTGCGGGTACGTCATTAAATATTGCACTGGAGGGGCTACGATTCAACTGATATGTTGCACACCTAATAGCCTCACCCCATAGATATTTTGGTAAATTTGTTTCTGTCAATAAAGTCCTCGTTCTATTCTGCAAGGTTCGGTTCATGCGTTCTGAAACGCCATTTTGTTGTGGAGAGTACGGTTGTGTATACTCAATACTTATGCCCTTTCTTTTACAAAAATCTTGAAAATCTGTTGCGGTGTATTCTCCACCGTTATCGCACCTTATACGTTTTACTCTGATTTCTTTCTGGGTTTCCAGGTTTGTAATATACTGTTTTAAATTTTCTTTTACTTCAGACTTTGATCTTAACAGATATACGACACAAAAATGTGAATAATCGTCTATGATCGTTTGGTAATACTTTTCTCCTTGCAAAGTTTCCGTCTTGACTGGTCCTGCTACATCACTATGAAGTAGTTCACCTATCTTTTTTGTTCTTGGTAGCTGTTGACTCACAAAAGGTAACCTTGTAGCTTTTCCTTGCATACAGGATTCACAAACATTCTTACTCGATGGTAAGTTTAAAATTTTCAACCCGTTTCTGTTTAGATGTCCCATTCTTTTATGCCATAAATCATCGTTTGTTACAGACATACATGTTTCTACATTTATTAATTTCAGTCTTAATATGTATAAATTATTTTTAATTTCTCCATACAGGGTATATCTTTCGTTATATATTTTCACACCATTCTTTGAAAAATTTATTCTGGCATTACCATTTTCCATCATTTTTTTCACAGATATTATATTGATTGATAAGTTCTGAACAATTAAAGCATTTATGGTTATAACAATACCTTTATAATCAACTTTAAGTTTTCCCCTCTTCTTTGCAGTTAATGTTTCTCCATTTGCTATTTTTATCTTTACGGTATTTTCCAGATTAGTCACATCAAACATAAAATTTATAAGGTCCTCTTTTACTAGGTTTTCTGTTGCTCCAGAATCTATTACAAAAATCGCTTCATGCTGATCTTCCCCAATTTCTTCTGCACTGAACGCCACAAATGATATTTCTGTACTTTGATTTTCTATCTCTGCTACGTTTGCTTGACTTCTTCCTCTTCTGTTGAAATTATTTCCTCTTCTGTTATTATATCTTCCTCGACTAGGATCTGTTCTGTTCTTGCAATTTGAAGCTTTATGTCCCTTTTTTCCACATTGGTAACAGTTGAAAGGAAAAGTACCACTACTCTGACTAGTAAATGAACTTTCTGTATGATTCTCACTTTTACTCTTTTCTTTTATTTTTATTTCGGCATCTAATAGTCTAGACTTCACAAAATCCATGTTTAACTTGTCACTTTCTGTAGCTAACGTTTCGAGCGCCGTTATCACTTGATCATACTCTTCAGACAATGTTAGTAGTAAGTGGCATACTTTGTCTGTTTCATCCATTTTGGTTCCTGATGCTTCAATTTCATTAATTATCGAATCGAATTTCAAAAAATGGTCTTGAAGCCCTTCTTTTGTGTTACATTTTAAGCTTAACAATTTACGCTTCAAGTACAATTTGTTAAATACGCTCTTTCTTTCTAGTGTATCTTTCAGTGACTTTATCATCTCCTTTGCATTCTTGGCTTTCTTTACTACCTCTAAATATTTATCTGATAAACATTGCACAATAATGGATCTTGCCTTTGCATCATTTTCTGTGAATTTTTCTTTACTTTCTGCTCCGTCTTGTAGAACTTCTGCTACCCCTTTTTCTTCCAATAGTGTTTTCACTCGAAAACTCCAGTTATTAAAATTAGCACTTTCTGTTAGCTGTGGGTATAAATGTACCACCGACATTTTCCGTTTTTTTTTGTTGTATACTTTTACTCTTGCTACTGGGATACTTGGGACCTGCCTGGGCCCATAACCTTTTAAATATGTTTTATGTTTGTGGAGCTCTTACACTTATTTTGTTAATAATAATCGTTTCTTCTGTACTAAACTATTTAATTTTGGACCATTTTATTCATATAATTTTACATTACAATATAACTGCATATTTTACCACTGAACTATCTTTTTTTTCGGGGAGAGCACAGATCACCGATCTTGTGGTATGAGCCATAGACCACGGACAAACAGAATTAATCATCTTAACATGCGCGAGGATCGGCGCAAACCGTTCCCGCCAACTAAGTGCCCTAGCTGTTTGTTATGGTAAGCTGTGGTATAATCTTTGGATTACAGTGTTTAAGAAGTTTGTTTGAATAGGCTACAGTACCGATACATCAAAATAAACAAAAAACCTTTCGGCATGTGTCCTCTAAACCCAACTATTTTGAAAAAAAAAATAATTACTTCACTTTAATTAGTTGAGGAAGCTCAAAATAAGTTGGTGCATAGCATACACTAATTCTTAGAATTTGTTTATTTTTAGTTTTAACAAAATATATTTTTTTATTAATATATAAAACTCGTTAAAGTTTATTGGTACCTATCGCCCTAAATGGCAAGACAGTTCAACGGAATCACACTGGTTCCAATTGTGGATTTACAATTGGAAATAGGGATTTCCAATTGTAAATAGGTTTATATTACCTTAGAATTCAGTTACCTGTCTTAAGGAATACTCTTTTCTTATTCTAAGTAGTGTAGTATTTACATCTGACGAAGCTAAAGTTTAGCGAAACAATTGTTATGTTTATTATATAAAGTTTTTGTGAAAATTTATTAAAACATTTATGTTTTATTGAACATACAATCCTAAATATAATATCTACTACCTGTAATTGCCATAATGTTTGTTAGTTGCAATAATTTTATGTATATTTCCTTGTGCTTTGTGTCCTAATTCAAAAGTAAAAGCTTCTTCTCATCTTTAAATGTCTAATCTAATAAAACTGCGTTTAGTTAGAAGACTCAAATTGCATTAGATAGGTATGTTTAGTTAGTTTTTGATCAGTTATGAAGTTATCGGTGAATTCTTATAGACTTTGCTGATACTATTAAATTATATATTATATGATTCATATTCGGGTTTCAGCATACAGCGGAAAATATAAAGAAAAAGGTCACCGTCCTATGAATCATTCATAGGTGTAAGGACAGTATATTAGTCGTCACAAAAGTGTTCTGTGACTTGCTGATCTTTTTTTTTAACGTGGTAGGTATTAGTGTGACTAATGAAATTTGTAGAAAGACGTGTTGAAATATGAATAAACATATTTTTAATTATTTTATATTATTACAGTTTTGTATAAATTGTCAGGACCAGCATAGGTATAACCAATAGTAGGATTCATTAAAGTAGGTACCTATTCAAAATTGAAGCAATTAAAATATCTACCTTGACATCGTTACCCAGTACCCAGTGTGTGATTTAAAGGGGGGGGCAGTTCTTTTTCACAAAAAGTACAAGAACGGTTTTATCAAGAAACTCAAGAAGATTTTTACCAAGTACCAGTACCTACATTATATTTGTAGTAATTTACAATAATTTGAGAAAAATGTTTTTGTCAAAATATGTGAGAATATTGATGATTAAGTATTGTCAATATTTGATACCCACAATATTGATAATGTTTGTAATTTATTTGTGGAGCAGCTGTAGGTACATACAATTCATCGTAATTTCTTTTGAGATTCCACCAATAGGAAACAAGTAGGTACCTATTACAAAATACCACTGTATAATATTCAATGAAAGTATATACCTACATTTTCGATAAATCAGTTGCTAAATGCTAAAATAGACACATCTAACTGTTTATGCAACATAATATGTTACACTCTTGGGCATATAATAATAATAAAAATGGTATTTTTATTATACGTCTATTATTTTCGTTTGAGATGGTTTATTGTTTATTTCATCTTAACACTTAATTAATAAAATGTTTGGGTGGGTAATTTCATCATAGAACTTCGATATTTAAATTAAGAGTACTGTTTATATTTTCACATGTTTATTTGTTACATTACAGTATATACATTCTATGTTACAAAATTTGCTTTAAACACTTAACCACTCTGAACTTCAAATAACTTTTAACTCAACTCTGGATAATTATTTATATTTCTCTAAATTAAGTTTTGGTTTCAAATCAGATCATTCTGGATGGCAGTTATGTAAATACATTCGCTAGAATAATTCTAGTCATTTCCCATCCGCACTTCCTTTTTTTTTAGTTTGTTTAAATTAGCGAGAAACAAATTAGGGGCTATTAGCGTCAATCAGACACTGATAAATAACATCCTGGTAACTCGTTCGAATGTCTAGAAAAATGATTCAGGTTTTTTATCTTGGAGGCGTTACGTGCTTACCACAACTACTGATAACAAGACAAGACATACTATCCAAGCTTTGCATTACGAAAGCAATGTGGTTTTATTTGTTTTTGTGATTCACTTTTCATCACAAAAACAATTATATAGGTAGTTTTAAATGCCTACTAAATACATCAGTGGTTTCTAGATTCACACTGATATTTTTTATACACATTATGCCCAATCACAACCGGTAACAAATAAAATTCGTATGTTTTGCTGATTATTTGTCAGAAAAAGCAAAATAGGCAAACGAGTTTATAAAAATTTCCATCTTCTCTTGTAAGCAAATAAAAAATTATCTGTACATTTTCAATTTTTTTTCCCGCCATATTGACCTTCTCCTATGAATCAAGTGATATATCAAGTATTGTAAATGTTAAATGTTTACCAGCTACCATTCACTTTAAAAATATGTCTTGTGGTTGATTTATAGATTCCCACGACTTGGTGTTACGATTCAATCACGCGCCTACGAAGGGCTTTGAAAAGGATGTCGGCCAAAAAACCACTATCCGCTTGTTGAATTCCCAGGTCGTAACCAAACATGAATTTCGGTTCCTTAGATCTACTTTATATAAAAACACGACTCTAGTGGCTTGGGATCCGAGCAATTATACATCTTCGATAAGCGAATGGCTAGAACAACCAGAGTTCAACCTGTTTCCCAACTACATGGAATACAGGAAAAGAGACGTGAAGTCGAGGTTCTTCCTTCTAAATCCAAAGTCCGTATGGGAAGTGTGGGATTTTCTTCAGAGCAACTCACCTAGTCGGCTCAGGCGAAACCCTCCATCCTCTGGGTTTCTCGGTGAGTATTTGATAAAATTACCGATGCAATAAAGTTGTAAAAATATATAGGGTGTTCCACATAAAAGTCCTCAGCCTCGTATCTCGGCAACGGAAAGATATATTTTGATTTTGAAAAAAACAGTTGATAGACCTCATCTATGGCTTCGTCACGGAGTTCAACTTTATTTTTTTCAGAGCAAATTGGAGATGGCGCTGAAGTCGAAAGAAATTTTTCGTTGGCAGGAACTTTGCAACAAGGTTTATCCGATACTTTGTTCAATTCTAAACAATTTTTGTCAAATGACTATTTTTCAAAAACTTAATAGTTTCAGAGATATCGGGCTCTTCATTTGGTGAGGCCCAAACTCAAGGATATTTTAGAGTCTCTAATTATACAATGAAACAATAATTATCCAACTTCTCCTTTGGTACACGTAATCTCCATCTCAATATAAAAATGAATTACTTGAAATGGGTCCCAGGGGGTGAAAAACTAGCACCCAATACATCCAATCTCAATTTTCCTCGAAAATTATTGGGCGTCCCAACTTCTCCTTTGGTACACGTAATACACAGCTCATACAGACTACTCAGTATAAAAATGAACGACTTGAAATTGGTCCCAGGGGGTGAAAAACAGGTAGCACCCAAAACAAACAATCTCAATTTTCTCGAAAATTATTGGGCGTCCCAAATTCTCCTTTGGTACACATAATAAGCATCTCATATAGACTACTCAGTATAAAAATCATTGACTTGAAATGGGTCCAAGGGGTGAAAAACAGATAACAAACAATCTCAATTTTCTCGAAAAGTATTGAGCGTCCCAAATTCTCCTTGTTTATATGGAGATTTAATAGCTCTTTTTAAGGAATAGTGAAATAATATGTATTTTATTGTTTTCTTATAATCAAAACCTACCGTGATGAAGTTTCGATATACATTCAGGATTTATTTTAGGACAAACGTACAAATAATTATGAATTACTTATTATACAAAATGAATTAGGTATTTAAAAAACTTTTGCCATGTTTTACAGAAATACATATTATTTCACTATTTCTTAAAAAGAGCTATTAAATTGATTTGGATAATTATTGTTTCATTGTATACGGTAATAACTCGAAACTCTAAAATACGCTTGAGTTTGGGTCTCACCAAATGAAGAGCCCGATATCTACGAAACTATTAAGTTTTTGAAAAATAGTCATTTAACAAAAATTGTTTAGAATTGAACAAAGTATCGGATAAACCTTGTTGCAAAGTTCCTGCCAACGAAAAATGTCTTTCGACTTCAGCGCCATCTCTGATTTACTGCGAAAAAAAAAGTTGAACTCCGTGACGAAGTCATAGATGAGCTCTATCAGCTGTTTTTTTCAAAATCAAAATATATCTTTCCTTTACCGATATACGAAGCTGAGGACTTTTATGTGGAACACCCGATAGTATTTCATATTATTATCTTCTCTAATTTTATATGTTTTGTTTTAATATTCGTAGGTCTTAGAATCCTCTTACCGTACTGTAACTTTGTGGATATGTTCGAGTACGTGCCCTCCGCAAGAGTAACCAAGAGATGTCATTACTACGATCCGGAAGACAACCCTGCGTGCACTTTCGGTGTGTGGCACCCCTTAGCGGCGGAAAAACTACTGACTTACTACATTAACTCTGCCGACGACAAAGCTGTTTTCCAGCAAGGTTTTGTTAGGGTACCGGGTTTCAGAAACCTGAATTGTTAATACGAAGTTTATATAGAAATTGTAGATTAACGAATTTTGAAAATTGAAGAATTATTATCTTGTAGGCATAGTACCTATATTGCTAATGTTTGTAAAAGACGAATTAGTAATAGATACGGTTAAACAAATAATTATAATACTAGGTAATGTCTATGACTATTTATTTGTGGTATTATTTATTCTTTTGTTTGTTTATTTTATCAATCTTTTTATTTATTGTTTTGTTTATTTATTATTTTGTTTATTATAGGTAGTTCACTCTTGAAAATATAAACAATTTTTAAAAGTAGACCAGTACGCCAAAAGGAACGACCGAAAAATAAAAATACATCACTTTTTTGTAGACATTTTGGAAATGCTCTATTTCCAGTACTATTTCTGTTATCAAAACACAAAACGAAAATAATGAAATAACACTGATATAATTTTTCACGTTACACCTAAATACTATACTGCACTCGACGAGCGTTTCGCCAACCAAGTTGGTATATATTTATTATGTAATAAAAAGTATGTTGGACAAACTAGAAGGTCAATTCGAACTAGATTCAAGGAACACATGGCTCATCTAAAATGTGCTAATAGAACAGATAAGTCTAGTTTCGCCCAACATGCGTTTGAGAACAACCATAAGACGCATAGTAGCAATTTAAGACTAATTAGGAATGTAACAAATTCGAGACAGCTGGATGCACTTGAGAGTTTGGAAATTGCAAAATGTAAAGATAGTACGAATGGTGATAGAGGGCCAATCCCAAATAGCCCGCTTTATTGGTTAGTAAATCACGGGTCACTGATCCGTTGCCGATGGTTCACTGAGTCGTCTCGATGGTTCCCTAAATCGGAACAATAGTTTAGGTGTAAATAGGACAGAGTGTTAACATGGGTTTAGCTATTAATTATCTCCAGATGATGCCAACTTGGTTGACGAAACTCGCGTCGAGTGCAGTAGAGTGTTTTGGTGTGTGGAAAACTATGTTAGTGTTATCTTCACACCAAAGGTTCCAACCCCTTTCAAGACATAAGGAAATGTAATATAAGACTGTTTATTCTACAGTTTGTACGCTACTTCGTTCAGTCAATCCTCGTCTGGTCTGGTCTGGTAATATAAATTAAATAATAGTTATTTGTTTTACTAGGCAGAAAAGTACAAGATTTAATGCCGCGGCTGGTGTTTCATAGCCGAGGCTAGGAAACCAGCCAAGGCATTAAATCTGCTTTTCTGCCGTGTGAAACATATAATTTTTTCTCCAAATTTGTTCCAGTTTCACGCAAAATCGTCTTTTTTATATTTATTAATTGCGTTTCATTATCAATATCCAAATAATTAAATAATTTCAAAAAAGGTAACTGGCTCTTCGTTACTATGTTTACCGCTGATGACGTTTGTTAAATTATGTGTGTAATGTCATTGTCAATTGAAATTGGTTGATTTAAATTATTACCTGGAACGTTGCATAGCAACAATGAACTTTTTCTGCCTAGGCAGTAAAAATACAAGGATTGTTAACTGTTTACAGGATTGCTCGATCGCTCAATTTTGTCAGCCGTCTTTGTGACGTCATCGAAGATATATGTAATTGAATTGTCAAAATATACCTATTTTGTGTTTGTTATATTTGACATTTGCAAGAGAATTTTCGTATTTGAATGATTATTAATATTATTATTTATTAAAGTTTGTAATAACAGTATAAAGTGTACCTATTTCTACAAGTTCGAGATCTTTGGATCTTTGATGACATCACAATTATGGATTACATTGTAGTATAGGGATCGAGCAATCCTGTAAACAGTTAACAATCCTTGGTAAAAATACACCTTTTAAGCCTGTCAAGTGTCATTAAAAAGCCGCTTTTAATGTCATTTGGAGAAAAAAATATAATCTCAATAATTATTACAATATAATATTCCATGCATGTATGCATGGAATATTTTGGATTTTCCAATTTCCAACATTTAAAGAAATTCAAAATAAAGAAAACATACAAGTCTCATTTCAAGCAGAATTATTAATTGTCCTATCAGACTAATTCGAAATAATTTGAATTTCAAAGAATTTCTGTTTTGATAACGGGCATAGGCATTTTCGAATGTCAGTCAAAAATGTTTTACTATCGTGACAGGATATATTTTTCAATACTTTTTGTATTTTCCGAATTGTGTGAACTTTTCCAATAAAAAACAATAATAAATAAATGGCAATATTTTTGTTTAAATGGACTGAAAACTGTTCATAAATTCATATACTACTAACGAATAATGGTACAAAAATAAAATATGTAATACCTACTGTACTGTTATTTCGTTTAATTTAAATAAAGAAGTATTTAGCCTTTCAGTTCCGGTATCTATATTAATTTCCCATGTAGCCGCAATTTTTCAAACTAATTAGTTAATAAATATTGAGTAAATGACTGTGGATTTAATGCCAAACCGGCACTTGAGGTAGCACTGATTTTTCATTTTTCAATTTATTATTGTTGTGAATACGGTGTAAGGTCAATATCAAGGATTAAGATTATCACTCTAAAAACAACATAAAATTAATGTTTATATATTTAAAAAATTAACAAATTATTTGATAGACATTTGTGGTGCGTGACAGTCATAACGTTTAAATAATGTTATTTAAATTGAAGCCACATAATATTTTTTCTAGTCTGTGATATTTTATTTATTGTTCATTGATAAAGAACTTTATTTAGGTATATGTATTTATTTTAAGTTTTGGACAATATCTCAAAATGGTGTTTACAAATTATAAAATAAATTGAGCCGACTACAAAAATGCCTCCATTTCTAATGTTATGAGTTTTTGAATATATGTATTAATTTTATCAGCTATTTCTATATTTTTTCCTTTGACGAAAAGAAAAGAAGGAAATAGTTTTAACAGTATTAGGAAAACTTCTCGATGTATTTAAAAACTCACATCTAATATCTCTTGTATACACTCACCACTCACTGTATGGTTCCTTTGTAGGTATAGTTGGAGTGTAACAAGTTGACAATAGACGTAATTCTAAAATTAGTTTGATATATAATTCAAATTTTGGTTCCAGCTATAAGATGTCACGTTTATTAATAGAAAATAATGATCATATTTTAGTGCTTCTATTTCTACCCAATTGTCTTATTTTAAATGAATATTTTGATAGAAAGTTTTCAAATACATTCATATATTCATTTGATGGATTTATGCCAGATATAGCCAATAGATAATGTAAAAATTCCAGAATGTGTACAGTGTGATTCACTTTCGAGTGTGTAACATGGGTATCTCGCTTATTATAAAAGATAGACTGTAGGTTTAAATTCGGCAAAGTTGCAGAATTTTCTGCTCATTAATTTGGCGCAAACAAAACTCCCATATCTGCTTTTGTTTTTGAGTAAGAGTCAAAAAATTTTTTTTTCCGGTTTTCGTTTTCTGGCCATAACTTCTATATTTTTGAAAATATTGGCTTATCGTTTTCACATTATTAGGACACTTTCTTGAGACAAATACGATGCCGTACACCGTTTTTTAAAAAAATGTCACTTCTATTGTAAATCATCATCAACTTTATTTTTTCTTATGGGCGCCATATTAATTTTTCTCATATTTGAATAAACCGATTTTTTCTGAATACAACAATATAATATATGTTAATATTTGCCTAAAAAAATAAGGGCATTATGAAGGAAAATAGGTATTTTTTTGAAAATGTCTAGTTAGCCATGGCCATGACAGTCAGTTCTTGACAAACCACAAATGTCAATTATAATTTTTATAAACTGCAGCTGTGGAGTACTTTTTACATTGACTAACGATGTATTCAACTGAAGAGAAACAAGATATTATAGATATTTATTACAGATGTAACAAAAATTTTAACAGAACAATTGAAGAATATTTAAACACATATTCTGAAAGACGACAACCATGCAAGACATATATTACTAAACTGCACTGTAATTTAAGAAATTATGGCAGATCCATACATATTTCTTGGTTTAGAAAAACTGCCATAATTTCTTAAATTACAGTGCAGTTTAGTAATATATGTCTTGCATGGTTGTCGTCTTTCAGGATATGTGTTTAAATATTCTTCAATTGTTCTGTTAAAATTTTTGTTACATCTGTAATAAATATCTATAATATCTTGTTTCCCTTCGGTGGAATAGATCGTTAGTCAATGTAAAAAGTACTCCACAGATGCAGTTTATAAAAATTATAAGTGACATTTGTGGTTTGTCAAGAACTGACTATCATGGCCATGGCTAACTAGACATTTAAAAAAAGAATACCTATTTTCCTTCGTAATGCCCTTATTTTTTAGGCAAATATTAACATATATTATATTGTTGTATTCAGAAAAAATCGGTTTATTCAAATATGAAAAAAAAATTAATATGGCGCCCATAAGAAAAAATAAAGTTGACAATGATTTACAATAGAAGTGACACTTTTTTAAAAAACGGTTTACGGCATCGTATTTGTCTCAAGAAAGTGTCCTAATAATATGAAAACGATAAGCCAATATTTTTAAAAATATTGAAGTTATGGCCAGAAAACGAAAACCGGAAAAAATTTTTTTTTGCGTCTTACTCAAAAACGAAAGCAGATATGGGGGTTTTGTTTGCGCCAACTTATTGAGCACAAAATTCCGCAACTTTGCCGAATTTAAACCTACAGTCTATCTTTTATAATAAGCGAGATACCCATGTTACACACTCGAAAGTGAATCACCCTGTACACTCTTTTGGGTATATCTCACTTATTATTAGAGACAGACTCATCAACATCTCGTGACATCACCGTAGTGGTAAAATAACGATTTATCCAAGGGTGCACAATATACAGGGTGTTCCATTCAAAATAAAAAAGTTCACGTCTTCTTCAGGTAGAAATGGAAATAATAAAATACGGTCATTATTTTTAATTATCATAATGTGGGGTTAACATCAAGTACCTAAATTAGATTCAGTGTAACATCTACAGTCAACTAGTCATTACATACCTTTTATACTTGTTCCAATGTCAATTGAATTTACCTACAGATTTTATGAATGTGGTTCGAATACTTTACTATGTTGGAATGTCTTTATATAGATATAGCTATTTGTGACAGTGTAATCTCACCAATTCAGATTTTACGATTTTTAAAAACACAAAATTGATATTAAAAGTGAAACCTGTTTCAATTTTTGAAAAATAAATTTACATTTTAAATTTATGTTTTTTTCCTTCTTATACTGTTATTTACCCCTTCAGATTAAAATATATTGCAATGGAACGCGTGCAGCTGCGAACACCACAAATGTGATATAAACAATGCGAAAGCAATTTACCCCGTGGTAAATTTTGAAGCAGCTAATAAGAAGACATATTACCAATTTGTAAAAAGAAGATTAAGAAGATACCAATTTGTAAAAACTATTTTTATAAGAGTTACAAAATCCTACGCCACTGGTAGAGAAAACATATTTGCTAATACAACCAATTATTGCTATTTAAAAAAATAACTAAACATAAAATTTTAAATAACACGCTCAAGCACTTATACAGGATGTCCCAGAAATATACCGACAAACTTTAATGGGTAATAGTGGATATGAAAACAAATATTTTTTGTTTAATGAACATATATCCGCAAATGAGCCGTTTTGGCAGAAAAAAGGTAAAATAGTTTTTTAAGTTTTATTTAGTTAAGTGATAAATACCTAATATTCATTTATAAAAAATGTTCAGGAGGACATTAATAATTAATAAATCACTTTTCGTTCGTATTGGCCTTCGTTTCATTGATAAATAAATGATGGTTTACAATAAGTGTTCAAAATGTTGACCATTTGCTTCAATACAAAGATAGCGCCATCGGTTCATTGACTCGCGGACCCTATGGACTATTCCGGGAATAGCTTTTACATGTGTACAACTGGCCATTATTCTTGGTAAGAGATCTTCCTCATTACTAATAGGCGTTTCATAGACTAAAGATTTCAGATGACTCCAAAAGAAAAAATCTAGGGTGTTAAGATCGGGAGAACGCGCGGACCCGGCCACGAGACCTCTTCTTCCAATCCATCGCCGGGGAAATTGCTGATCCAGAGATTGGCGCACGTTCAAACCAAAATGTGGAGGTGCCCCGTGATATTGAAACTACATGTTATTTCTAATATCTAAATGGTCATTTTCTGATAATAGAGGCAACACATTTTGCAGAAAATGGAGATAAATATCTGCGTTCAAACGAGTAGGCAACAAGTAAACTATTAGATTCCCTCCAACAATACCAGCCCACATTTACAGACAACTGTTGCTGGTGTTTTCTAGAGATTGCAGCGTGAGGATTTTCATCATGCCAAATGTGGCTGTTCCTACCATTAAAATAACCATCGCTCTTGGAACATGCCTTAATTATCAGAAAACCATACTATTCTCCCGAAGTGATCTTAATCGTAATCGTTGCATCACTACTAAATGTTATTATTTTCACTCATATTATCCTCGCAGCTAATTTAGATTTATAGCAAATTATAAATCTGTGGTTGTACGTTGTACCATTTTTTTTTTCGTTTATTTAACGTCGGCCTATTCCGCGACTAAGCCCTATCACCGACGCCAGGGGACGAGCAACCCCCAACCTGGAAATTTTACCGAATTCCCACTTTTTATAGGAAGGATCTTTTACTTGTCTATCATTTCATAGACAAGGGATCTCCGGCTTTACATCCTATCCAAGGGATAGTACGTCTTCTACGCAAACCTCGCCTAAGTTTGTATAGCATCTGTGAATTCATCGAGGTACAGGTCACTAGAAGACGCGGGCAGGCACCGTCGGTCTTCTCTGCATTGGTACGTTGTATCATTACTTATGAATCTTATGATTTATGAATCACTATAGGTACGTTTTTTGTTAAGGTAATTTTTTTGCTGTGGCGCTAGGAATCTACGAATCTACCATGGTGCTCGGAAGAAATAACAGTTGAGTACCGTATATCAAAAACAAATGATTCATACGTTCTTTCGCTTTCGTAAATGAAAACTGTCATCTCTCTTACCTATCTGTACAAAAATCGAGCGCATTTTTTAAAAAATGTCGATTTTAATTTTTTTTAGGTAGGTAGGTACCTAAACCTCAGACAATGGAAGAGTTGTGATATTTTCTCATTTTCCCAAACTTCCTAGGTACTTGTATCTTTAGAGATGTATATTATATGGGTTGTTATCAAAACATTTCTTTTTCGTTAGCAAAATAAGACTGTTAACTAGAAGGTAGAGTATCTACTAAAGACTTTGGCTAGCAGTAAGTTTGCCATATAAATTCAAATCGTTAACCAATTTATTTATCCACGATTTTTTTAAGTGTACGGTATTGAAAGATATGCGAGGTTACATCAAACCAATTCTATTTAAATTAATGAAATAGAAACTGTTGATTTTATGACTTACTATTAAAATGAATTACGATCATTGTGGTGTAAGCAAATTTTTACGATATAATTTGCATTAACTAAATAATAAAACTTTGCTAAGCGCCCACAGTAGTCAGATCAGAAATAAGATAATGATCGAACTTTCCAAAATATCCAAAATAAAGAAAAGACACAAAAACCATGTACCAGAAACTTGTCTTCCTGAAACTGTTATTTATATCATGGGCTACAGGAAAATTATTGTATTTACAGTATTCTTGAAAGGGGTTGGAATCTTTGGTGTGAAGATAACACTGACGTAGTTTTCCACATAACACCAAAACAATTGTTGTATTTACAGTAGGTAAATCTTGCAAATGTGATAAATACCTACTATATTGCTGAAACCTGAAGACATCTTACTCTTATATGTCTTAAGAGCTTATACAGGGCTTGTCAAAAATCGCAATCAGTTCGCATCATATGGCAATTTTTGTTGTTGCTTGAAAAAAAAAAACCAGAAAGTTGATCAAGTAACAGCTGTCACCCATCAAACTTAACATTTTTTTAAGTAATCTGCAACAATCGCCTTGTTTCTATTTTTACGAAAAGAATTATTTAAAAAAATTGTTTATAATCACATTTTATATCTGTAGGCAACTTTTTAATCATTTGATCAACTTTCTTCACAGTTTTTTTGCTTCTAGACATGGAAAACTTGTTGGCACACACACATTTTCCTTGGAAACAATAAGCATAACTATGGACGCAGATAAACAAAAAGTTAGCTTTACATTTACAAATTCTAAATAATTTCTATTTCAAGTACTTTGTTTTGATACCGAAAATAGCGTCATTTCCGAATCTTCATCAATGATTTGCGTTTAGTTAATTATTTGCTCTTTCAATGTACAAATTATATTTTTACTTAGGCAAAGCTGATTTTCAAAAATTAACCCTGAAAATTTTATACCAGTTGTTTTAAGCCAATCAGATGTCTTGTTTTTGGAAGGTTACTATGGCGACAATCCAAATTTTTCGGAAATTTTTTCAGTCACGTAACCTAGTTGAAAAATTAATAAGTGATAATTTCTCTGGCTTGACAGCTGTCACATGCAGATATCAGAATAACAACAGAGGCATAGATTAATTTTTACAAATATTTATTATCAATTCAATAATAAGTACGTACATGTTAATTATTAACAACTTGAATTATCAATTCCAAGTTTTTCAGAAATTCATATTCCACTTCTTTTTTCATCAATGGCGAATAAAGTAAAGAGTTGTGGGTTTTCTTCACTAAATGTCTATGCTTCATGAAATGAAAGTAATACTTCGTTATAATTTTGTTCTTCTCAATACTGGATTTATGGATGAAATATGGAATAATTTCACGAAGAATATTGCTCATACCTCTGAATAGATCTTCTTGTTCGGGATTTAAACCAGAATTGTTCACCAAATATGTTAAATATTTTATATTTTTATGAAAAATTTCAATATGACCAGATTCCGTACAAAATGAACAATGATTGTACGATTTTCTATTCATTTTGTGATATTTTCTTTGCGACAATAAAATTTCAATACGCTGCAACCCGAAAATACACAACATCGAGAAGCGAAGCAAACAATGAAAACCATGACAACAATTATTGAAAACAGTCGATTAAGTTGTGTCGCTATATGATTGTGTGTTCTCGGCTGCAACAGTCACAGCCAACTTCGTAGATTTTGTTTCCTACCTAAATACATACCGCGTTTAATTGTCATTGACTTTGCAAGAGTCATAATTAATTTTCCTTTCTCTCTAGTAGTAGATTATTAAAGTAAGAAGGAATATGTGTTCATTTCAGGATTTTGAGAATCGTTTTTTTTTCACTAGGGCAAAGGGAAAATGAAAAAAAAAATTCAAACCATTTGAAATACAAACACCTATCGTCCAATATAACACATGTACACCTATATTTCCCTATTCTCTAGTACTGTAATATTGTGTGATTTAAATAGAATATAATCAACTTGATACAAAGATGCAAATCTTATTTTACTAGAGTACAAGGAAATGAAAACACCAAACCTCAAAACAAAACAAATGCTTGCCAAATTGTAAAAAATTGTATTTTTTTAAATTAATTTTTGGTATAAAATTTTCTTACCGAATCTCCCGCGTGCCTGAATTAAAAACCGGAAATTTTATCCTCGTGCACGAATATTTTAAGAAAATTATCCCTCGTCTTCGACTCGGGATAATTTTCAAAATATTCGTGCACTCCGAAAAATTTCCGGTAATAATTCAAGCACTAGGGAGATTACAAGTGACAATTTTTCTATGGCGTAGTCTCTGTATGTTCTAATAATTTTTATATTTTCTATAAGTAATTTATGGAGCATCTTGAGATCAAATTAAGTTGAGATCGACTGATCACCTACCGACCTACCGGTAATAGGTGTGATGTTTAAAAATATGCACAAAATAATTTTAGATCTCCACTCTTCCGTTACTATCTATAACAGTTATTAAATAAAAATCTACCGCGAAAAACATAAACAAAACAACTTTATTAGTATCATATATAAATATTTACAATATGTGTCAAATATAACTTATATACATCTAGTATAGGGTATTATTATTTATATAATAAACGGCATCTACATATCGTTCGTTTTCATTTGTCCTCCTCTTTAGTTTCATCTGAACGTAATATAAATATATACAATACATACAGTATAAGACAAAACCTAAAAATAATCATAAAATAACAATAAAAACAAAAAAAAATTGTAGATACTATTATACAAATGACATGAATATTAAAATTTTACTGTCAGCGTTTCTACTCATTTTAAATCATCTTCAGGAATAACACAAATAAAGTCTTTTGCAATGAACATAATACGAGTAGTTCAACTTATTTTTCCATAATAAATAATATTAATATTAATTCTACAATTTCCCTAGTCGAATTTATTTGTTTGATTAATTATGTGGAGGATGGGATGTATATTATTAATTTATTTCTTCAATAAAAAAACCAAAAGAAAATCTTTTTATTTTTTTTTATTATTGGAGGACTTTCAGCTCATTTTTTTTTTTTACATTGATACCTTCTCCGACGTTTCGTCCGAGTTTTCGGACTTCTTCATAGGTTACTTAAATACTGAAAATAATGTTTTTACATGAATAATTAAATTAGATTAGTGACAGAATATTTATCCAAAAGAGTGTTTTCTTACCTACTAGAATCTTTCTATTTTAACTACCTACTACATTATGGTTTTATTTTATTTTTATATGTACATTTGCTCCATGATTTGAGCAGTGATCTGACTGTTTTAGGTGTCGCCGTCGATGTGTTTCTTTTTGAAAGCAGGTACCTAATTAAGTCAAGTGCGTATGTTAGTGGTTCAGATAGCCTAATATTGAACCACTAACCACTAATAGTGAACCACTAACATACGCACTTGACTTAATTAGGTATCTGCTTTCAAAAAGAAACACATCGACGGCGACACCTAAAACAGTCAGATCACTGCTCAAATCATGGAGCAAATGTACATATAAAAATAAAATAAAACCATAATGTAGTAGGTAGTTAAAATAGAAAGATTCTAGTAGGTAAGAAAACACTCTTTTGGATAAATATTCTGTCACTAATCTAATTTAATTATTCATGTAAAAACATTATTTTCAGTATTTAAGTAACCTATGAAGAAGTCCGAAAACTCGGACGAAACGTCGGAGAAGGTATCAATGTAAAAAAAAAAAAATGAGCTGAAAGTCCTCCAATAATAAAAAAAAAATAAAAAGATTTTCTTTTGGTTTTTTTATTGAAGAAATAAATTCAACTATAACAGCCAACCACTTGTCTAGTATCATCTATATTATTAATATTTACACGGCAAGGATAATTAGGACCATGTAGGCAGAAAGTAAAATCGCCACTTTTTCGACAACCAAATCATCAAAAAAGCGTAAAAGCTTACAAGGCGGACTTAGACACAGCTATTCCAAATACTTATTGTCATTGAAAATCCAAAAAACAAAATTTAATAGTCTGTCCAATTCAATTTTGTGGTTCATAAAGCTATTTACTACGGATAAGTGAAGGGAATGTTTACAGTCATTTCCGTTAAGTTGTTAAATGATTCATAAACTGATAAATTGGTTTATTATTTCAATTTTACGAAACTATTAAGCAGATATAAATATTTCTCTAATAACTACAGCAACGAAAAATATATTGCATTTGAAATTTATTCTTCCTGGTGTTTACTTGGTTACTGATATTGGGCGCTCAATGCTTAATTATTAAATAATTGGTCAATCTAACCTAAGATATATAAATTTATTATTTTCAATTTTTTAAGGAATTTCATTAGCTTTATTAGACGAGAACGACACAAATATAAATGTTATGATGTTATGTCGATCGATAATTATTATTGGAAACCATTAACCATAAGGGAATAACCATTCCCTCTTGGGAATGGTTATTTTTTATACAGTGTGTCCAGTTTAAGATGAACTGTATGGACATCTCGAAAACCATTAGAGATACAAAGTTGGTGGACCCAAGAAGAATCCAAGGTTACATTTCCAAGAATTCCTTTTCTTAAGTAGATACAGGATAAAAACCAAAAATGAGCATTGTTAGAAACGCCCATAAGTCGTTTATTGTAAAAGATACATTAATAAAATCTTCCAGACAGGAGTCAGCAAAAACTTAAAAATTGGTCTCTAAACAAATGTAGGTCTACTAAATTTTGGGCTGGCATTAGATACTCATCAAGTCAAGTAGCTTGGATTTTTCCTAGATTACTTGACTTGATAATCAAGTATTTTCAATACTTGACTTGGCTTGATTTTCTATCGTCACTACTTGACATCAAGGAGTTTCAAGTTACTTGAGACTTGATAATAATGAGAATCGACCATAATGTACGAAATACTTTTATTCCAAGAGATAATATAAATTACATAGGAAACGTCAAATATACATGCACAAGTACATTAAAATAAACATGTTATACATAAACATAAACACAAACATATTAAAATAAACATGTCACATCACACAAGCTTCACAACTAATGTATTAAGTATTATCATAGAATTCTTGAATTGAATATGGACACATCCTTAATAGAAAAAGTTTTATTTGTTTTTTGAATTCCAGCAATGCATTGATATTTTTGAGATTTTGTGGGAGTCTGTTGAAGAGCTTTTTACCAATTACATCAGGAGACCTCCCTTCCGGAGATACTTCCAGACGACGGTACGGTATAGAGAAATTTGATTTGCATCTTGTATCGTATGAGTGACAATCACTATTACATATAAATTTACTTTTGTTTCTAAAAACTAACATGAGTAAATACATAATATAGAGACCACAAGCTGTTAATAACTTTAATTCATTAAACAAATTTCGACAGGAGGAATTTTGAGGAGCACTCCTAATACACCTTATAATTCTTTTTTGTGACAAAAAAACTTCCTTTAAATACGGAGAACCACCCCAAACAGTTATTCCATAAACAATTCTGGACTGTATCTCACTACAGTAAAATAGACGAAGTTGCTGTGCTTTAAGAGTTTTTTTCAAATTTCTTATCTGGTGACATTTAAAATTTAGTAATCTGCATAAATTGAAACAATGAGTCCTGAACGACAAATCAGAGTCAAAAGTTACTTCAAGGAACTTTACATGATCCATGCTTTGAATATTTGAGTCATTAATGAATATATCAAAATGAGGTAGGTTAGTTTTTTGTCGAGTGTGAAATAAGACGGAGTTTGTTTTATTTGTATTAAATAGTAGAGACTGATCACTGGACCAGGCAGAGAATTTTAAAAGTGCGTTAGAAATCATATCCTGCACAATATTTGGATTTTGGTCACTAAATAATAATGTGGAGTCATCAGCATAAAGGGAAGTGAACGTTTCAGGTAAAATAAGGGGAAGTTCATTTATAATAAAAACAATAATGGCCCCAATATTGATCCCTGTGGCACTCCACTTCCATTAACTTCCGAACTAGACATAGCTGTATTTCCTTTATTTGTGATTTTCACGCATTGTAATCTGTTATTTAAATATGAGGTAAACCAGTCATGTGCTCTACCCCTCACACCGTATTTATATAGTTTATCTCTCAAAATTCTGTGCTGAACGCAATCGAATGCCTTACTCAGGTCGCAGAATATTCCAACTGGACTGTCGCCTCGCTCAATTAAATCCAATACCTCATTGTAAAAAGATTCCAGAGCTGTAGAAGTCGAACAATTCGATCTGAAACCATGTTGGTTTTTTGATAATACATTATTTTTTTCAATAAATTTTATTAATTGATTTAGCATTGCATATTCAAATATTTTTGACAAAACCGATGGCACGGAAATAGGTCGATAGTTTGACATCATTTCGGAGTTACCCTGCTTCAGAATTGGAGTAACCACCAAGGATTTTAATATGGAAGGAAAAACTCCTTCTTTAAAAGAGGCATTAATAATGTGTGTAAGAGGCTCCACAATGAAAACAGAAATCTTCTTCACTAGTGTACCAGATATACCATCAAAACCATTTGATGACTTATTTTTTAATTTGTGAGTGATAATATCTAACACTTCATTAGCTGTTACGTTTAATAGAAAAAGACTATTTGTCACAAAATTATTAGTAGGATATTTTATATTCAAACTAGGTTTAGGTATTTTATTTACTATATCTATAGGAATTTGTATGAAGTATTCATTAAATTTGTTTGCTATTACCTGTGGATCATCAATTTTGGAGTCGTCCACTTTCAAGGAAATATTTTTAATAAATTTTCATCAACAAGTATTTCAAAAAAGCTCATGCATGTATGTGCATAGAAACAAACTAGTAACACGATACACTAATAGTGTATCGTATATTAGTGTATCGTGGCTAGGTATGGGTTTTCCCTTTGCCCGAGCTGACTGGGACTGAGTTTGTGTAGAACCAGAGACGTATAAGTCTCTGGTAGAACTCAGTACAATTTCTAACAGTGTGTCAATTGTGTGTGCGTGTGCTGTCAGCTGCAATTATTTGATTGTTAAAATTTGGACGGAAACAGGAAATAGAAACGAGTCACAATACGTGTTGGAAGATTGATGTTGGATGTTGGAAGATATAACATCGGAATCAGAAAATCAGAAATTGTATGGCAAACGATGGACTGTTAAGGAAGAAGACAACGCATATATTGGAGAATCGATTTAATTTTTTAAGAGGAAACTCGACAATATATAATATTTTTCGTTGTTATGCACTATAAATAGTTATTGTTACACTGTAATACACTGTAAACTGTAATAAATTACAGTTTTGTAAATGAAGGTATTAACGGCAAGGTTTATTGCACTGTAATTTCTTGATTTCAATTAAATATACAAAAAAATCAATTAACCTGGAACAACTACTTGATTTCAACAAGTATTACCCTAACTAATGAGGTTTTCCAGGTTTCCCTCATTCCAGCACTGAATGGTGGTTAGGGCCTACCAACGTAAGTCGTTCCTGAGGCGCAAATGCGGCCCGCGAAATAATAATATGCCGCCCCCTCTCCCACACAAGTCTCAGACTTTCGGGCTAATCCTTGTGATTAGAATGAGGGGTAGAGATATTATTATTATTATTATATTATTATTTGAAATATAAATACTTGACTTGACTTGCCATTCGACTAGGCTTTACTTGATTTGACTGGACTTGATTTCAGTCAAGTAGTTTAAATATCAAGTCAAGCCGTGAATCCCTCGCTGACATACGCAACTTTTATTTTATTTTTGGGCGTCATATTGAAAATTTTCATTTTTGTGGAATAAGTGGTTTTCAACCATATATCATATGCATATGTTCAAAAAGGAAAAAAAAGATACATGATTGAAGTAATTAAAATTACTGCGTCTTTAACTGTTTAACGTAATTCCTCTGCAGAGTTTCATACGATCTTGCATACACTATGTTTTTTAGAAAACCCCGCACAAAAAAGTCCAGTGGAGTAAGGTTCAGTGGTCTAACAGGCCATCTTATTGGTCCTCGGTATTGGATATATAGATAATATACATGGTTGAAAAGCTCTTTTTATGGCGTTTTAAAAAATGCGAAAATCCAATATGGCGCCCATAAGAAAAACAAAACTTGAGTATGCACAAAATCTAGTAGACCTATATCTCTTTAGATACCAATTTTGAAGTTTTTGTTGACTGCTATCCCTGTTTTGAAAATTTGATATATGTGTCTTTTACCATTAACGAGCTATGGACGTTTCCAGTTATACTTATGGGAAGGAATTCTCGGAAATGTATCATTGGATTCTTCTTGGCCCTAAAATTGCCCAACTTTTCCCAATTTACCGAATTCTGTATCTCTAATGGTTCCGAGATGTCTATAAAGTCCATTTTAATCTGGGCACAGTGTGTGTATAAAGTTATACTATGAAGTAGGTATTCCAAACTATAAACAAGAGTTTACACGATTTCCAATTTAATTTTCACATGGCTAGAGGTATTTTTTTAAAATTTATTTATGTACATTGATCCATCGCAGACCGCTTAGAATTATTTACAATAAGTTGGCTACAAAGCACTTGTTTACATAATGGAACTAAACAATTCGATAAGTAATTATTTGTATTTTCTAAAGCACCTGCTCAGCATTGCTGAATGCACTGCTGCTACTTCTGCTGTTATTAGTACTGTTGCTACTATATTGTTACTTCTAATCCATTTCTATATTACTATAGCGATGTATATACAACGTGTTTCCTAACTGCAAGCACTCAATTCAGTAGGTAATTTTTTTGGGTTATTGTATATAAAAAAAATCCTTTGGGAGATACAAAGTTTTAATTTTTTTAATATTCAATATTAAAATTTTTGCTACGTACTTTTTTGCTACTCAAATAACGAATAAAATCAAACTTGTTGTTCTTTCTAAATTACCTGGTTATGAACATACGTACTATTTTCAAGAAATATGCTGTATTGAACGGATTTTCTTCAAAGTTTGCTAACTATTGAACATCATAAATTTTGCATACCATACAGCTTATTTCATGAAAATGATACATTCCATGTTCGATATTAGGAGACAAAACAACATTACTAGCTTACTTATTTGAAAATTGAAAAAAAATACACAAAGTTTAAAGTTGATAGCACACATATTTCAAAAAACAAAGGAAATGTAAGAAAATTGAAGACCCTGTATCACCCAAAAGAAACAAGATGGATGGTTTGATTATAACACCT
This sequence comes from Pogonocherus hispidulus, assembly GCA_963924545.1. Lineage (NCBI taxonomy): Eukaryota > Metazoa > Arthropoda > Insecta > Coleoptera > Cerambycidae > Pogonocherus > Pogonocherus hispidulus. Next base: position 77,323,736 of record OZ004694.1, read on the forward strand.
TCTTAACGAAGAATAACCTGAGAAATTATCTCCGGAATTCATCATTTATGGTAAATTCAGGAGATATACTATACTGTATATTACATTTTTGATGGTAAAAATAATTATATACATACATACATGACATTACATAGTCAAGCTTTGGTTAGGTAACAAACAACGGGTTGCAGTACTTACATAATACAATGATATTAAGCCAAATTAGTTTTCCAAATGGCATGTAGATAACTGTGTGGGTAAAAAAGGCCGTCAGAATTGAGATGTGCACGATGAGGTAGGAAAATATTAACACTGGTTGCTCCTACAAATAAATGTAATGTCAGTCAGCTTTTATTTTAATACCTACGTTACATCAAAGACCCTTTCATCTTTGTCAAAGCATTGACAAAAGATTAAAGAAAGAATTAAAAGCCAGACCTCCCTGCACCTATTTTTAATTAGTTAGTTGTGCTATTATAAACGAAATTTGCTCAACTTGTAATATTAACAAAGCAAGAACAGTTATGTGTTGTTTTAAACATAAATTAGAACAACCAAGTTTACTTTTCTTTGATACATAGTTTTTATACCAAGTTTATAGTAGGATATATTATCATCATTAACGGAAACTGTGAAAATAACAAAACAATTATGTCCATTTGGATGAATTAATATTTTTTACATATCTAAAACATAACTATAGTGGAACGTATTTAGTAGTTATTTTTATAATATATATTTTCCAAAACAGCTCTTATCTGATATATGCCATGGCCTGTTTCTATAGTTGTCGACAATATCTAATTATAATTACATGACAGGATCCTACATTTATAAACGAATGAAGAGTAAATTACATATAGCCATAATGATATCTTAATTTTTCTACTCAAATACTATTAGTATTACTTGTAAATATCTAAAATTATCTAAGAATTACATTTTTGTTGGTATTTTCACCTCTGCTTTGGAACAAGGCACGTACACGTCTGGCATCCCTTATATAATGTTCTTTATGTATTAATGAGGAATATTTTTCCATTCCTAAACTGCAGTCTGTAGGAGCTCTTGAGCATTCATGGGATTTAAACGGCGACGAATTGATCTGGACAAGTAAGTCGATATGCTCGATCGGGCTCATATCCGGAGAAAGAGGTGGCACTCCAATCCAATTTCACCTTTTCTAAGAACCTCTTGGACAGTTCGGTCGAATGAGCATTGTATTTCATAAAATTTGGACCTATCTCAACTCAAATTGGTTGAACAACAGGTCGAATGTTGGGTCGATGTACAATTGTCCAGATGTTCATTCATTGTAACAGGAACATGAACCAAAGCAGTCCCTCATCCATACATAAACTACCTCAACTCAAATTGGTTGAACAACAGGTCGAATGTTGGGGTCGATGTACAATTGTCCAGATGTCCAGTCATTGTAACTGGGACATGAACCAAAGCAGTCCCTCTACCAAACATAATTCCAACCCAAAACATAACTGTGTTTATATGTAACCACTTCTCTAGCAAAGGCAAATTGTTGTTGTGGTCCTTTTTCTCTCGAGACTTGACATGGACCATCAGTCACCAACCCTATATTTGTATCATCCTAAAAAACAAAATTCGACCATTGAAGCAAAATCCAGTTTTGGTGTTGACTAGCTCATTGCAACAGCGATATTGTGTCTCTAGGTAACAACCTGGGAACTCTTAAAGGTCTTCTGGTTCACAAATTAGTACCAATGACGTGTCTTCTGGTGTTGGCACTCGAAATGACTTGGCGGTGAGTAGTCTGATAAAGTCTTCGAGGGCTGCTGACAGTTACTGACGTATTTCTCATAACCACTTGTGCCATAATCTGTCTTGCCTTTCGTAATCCTTGGACACCCAAGTCCATACTTTCCAAAGCCCGTTTCATACTGTCTTTGGATAGTCCGACTAACCGTGCTGTTATCACTCTTTAATCCTTCTGTTTTCTGCTATTTGCCTATGCGACAGACCTTCTTCATGAAGAAAGACTATTCTCAAAGGAATTTCATTTCATCAGTTAATGTATTTCCTGGCATTTTAATTCGGTTTCTGAACGTTGTTCTGTTCAACGCCAGGAATGCTTCTTTTCTGTACTGTTTAGTTTTGGGGTGTTTCTTGTTGCTTGCAACAAAAATGTGGTAAGGTAAATATCTATATTGCTACAATTAAATTTAAAAAAACAATTTATTGTTTTCGGGGTGGTGCAAGACTTTTGAATCTCAGTGTATTAAAGATACAGAAAATGAGAAAATACAGTATCTTGGCTTCTTTAATCTGTTAAATGGTAAAAATTCAACAAACCAATTAAAGGTTAATTGGTTAACTTAATAATAATATTAATAAAGCAATGCCCAGGTTTAGGGTAAGGTATTTGTACCTATTATAAGGTCATCTTAAGGTTTGACCTACTGTATCTTTGCAATAATACTAGCAGCTTTTGTAAATTTAACTAAAAAATGATCTTGATTTGTGATCAAGTTTGTTAACATATTGATAGTAATATGAGGAACACAGAACACCAAATAAGATGCTCATAATATAATTATTATAAATAAATAGTAATCAATGATCAATAATATTGTGTACTATGAAGTAAATACAGTATTAATAATTCATATACACAGGGCACTGGCACTTAAACTAAAATATACCTACTGTAAATAAAAAAAAATCCAATTGCTTTCACACGCGAACGCATTTTCCATTTTCTATTTTTCTTTGTTATACAAAAAAGATCCTTTAGGCGCATCTTAATAGGTACATGCACCTCATAAAATACTTAATACTAAAATTAAGTTAAATTTTAACACTTAAATATTCCCTTTACAGACATATACTAAGACATAAAAACACACACACACACAATATCAATATTGTTATATATGCGTGCAATACCAATTAACTACACAATAATTCCTGGTAATATTCTGAAGTGTTTTTTGATGTTTATTTTTCCATTTTTCTCTGTAGTTTACTTCGTGTTCTTTATTTACTTCACTTTAATTTACTTTAATTTATGTTTATTGTTTAATTATTTTGTGTAACAATCTGTACCCAGTCTACATGGCTTCCTCAACCATTGCCTAACTTCCCTTTTGTACGAATTGATATTGTTAATCCACACTACTTTTGAGGTGCACTGGTTTCATTATTATCTCACTATCATAGATAAAACTTCACTGCTTGTTATTTAGAAAATGTGATATGTGTTCTAGTTTGGTATTAATGTAAAGTATATATCGTTGAAAGAATAAAACAAATTGTATGTTCAGTCTGAAGCAATTGTTCTGTTTATAGTATTAATAGAATTAGTTCTATTCCTGTAATTCCCATTTTTATATTCGCTTTATCTTACAAATGCACGGTACAGTAAACAATGATTTCTTGTATTAAACAAAACATACAAAAAATTACACTTACTCTAGTGAATTTTGTATAATTGCGTTCTTGAATTACTTGCTTAAAAGCTGTCCATTGAAAATAACCCTGTGCAGGTTGATGCAGTTTTGTTGGCAACTCAATCCTTAATCCTCTGATTTTCAGATGACTAAATGTTAAAAATATCGATAATGATAATATAAAATAAATCACAAAAGATGATAGAGCCTGGATAGGTAAACACAAGATAGAACTACCTCTGGGCGATTTACATACTTCATAGGTTTATTTACTTAATCGTCTAGTGTTTTAAATACATATTTTAGAGTGAAATCAAAGAGTCAATAAACAAGAGCATGCATAGTTTCACTTATAGACAGTTTGCCAAAAATACATTAGGAATAACTCACCCAAATAAGAGCAGATATCAGAATAACACTAATCAGCAGATGGAACACTGAAAAAATTAGGTAATCCTCGTCTGTCCGTTGAGCCTTGTATTGCATTTTAACGCCAAAAGTAATAGTGCCCAATACGCCCACAATCTAAAAATAAGAACAAAGAGTGGTTAAAATTGAATTAGAACCTCAATCCGATTTGTACTTACTAAGCTGACGACAGCCAAGAGAATAGCGGCGGCTCTGTGTTTGTAACAAAAACAGAATTTTTCGAACATGCTTCTCAAGTGCGGCCGCAAAGAACAAATGAAATAATGGCCCGTTGGTGGTGGGAAGTTATAAACTTAAAATTAACTAACAGCCGCGTTTTTCTAGTGGAAAACATGTGTGTAGTGTGTATGCGATTTAAATATAGGATATGTATTTATTTTATCGATAAATAGTATGCCCGAACCAATTTTACAATAATAGAGAGAGGTGTGTGTGGGCGGTACCGTGTAGTAATATTTTTGTAAGGAGCAACGGTTGGTTTTATGGGCTGCAAGAAATTCGCTATGGTCGCCGGCACTTGTTTCGGGTGTGGAAAATCAGGCGAATGCCAAAAGGAAATGGCCGTCTCGAATTGTCGAAATGAATCAGTTTTCAATAATTGTTATCGTAGCTGAAATTAATTGCACACTAACAAGCGCTCTACTTTAAGTAGGAACAAAGTCTATGTATAATAATAGGAACCTGCGGCTTTTAGTGTCATTAACTTCTGGAATCGCCTTAAACGATATAAAAACAGTATATTAATTGCTTTATTTACAGTGGCAAATTTGTCACCAACAGAAGACATTTTCTGCTTGCATTATGAGTACCTACTCGTATATAGGGTCTCCAGGGAGGCTTTCAGATGGATGAAACAGATAGGTTGTTCCATTTAAAGGCAGCTCATAATTTTGGATTGAAAAAAGCAATAATTGTTTTCCCGACAATTTCTGCCAACATATAAGAATTGGCACGAAAAACTTTAAGGAAATCCAAGAAGTTCAGTAATAACCGCATGTCTATAGCTCTTTTCGATCTCGAGTTACAGACTGTTTCATCAAAACTTCAATAATTTTTCATTTCAATTTTTCAATAATAATAAAATTTTCATAATTTCTACATACCTCCCAAATCCTAAATAAAGTATGTTCTGTATAGGGTGTTTGCCTTTACAGACTGAATATGTTGAATATGTCCTTGGTCTATTTAAGAAAAATGATGCTTACCATCATGGGGAAGTGGATCATTGGATATTACCATGTTTTCTGATGAGTATAGAGGGTTAGAAAGATTATTACAGAATAGAGCAGTAAAATATGTGTTAGAGAGTTGTGTTAGATATTCAAAACAAAACAAAAATGTATTCGACTTGTTAATATATTCCTAAAATATGTATAATCTCTACATATATTACCAAAGTTTACAGAATATAATAATAACGCTGCAAACTTTGATATTACTCTACTTAATTCTGATTATAAAGATACTTATGCCAAGGTTGTGGTTAAAAATAGATAGATATTGTATGGAAAATTTTTATGGATAGTAGGTATGCCTATTATATAAAGGAAATGTATATAAACAAATAAATAGGGAGTCTCACGGTGACCACCCATTCGAATATTTCACAGACGACTTTGATTTGATTTTTGAAAATTTTGGAAATTAGGGTTTTAGGGTGTACCCTCCTAAAATAAAATTATGGGGTCCACGTAACACTAACGGTTATACCGAAAGTTGACATGACCTTAGTTGTTTTAAATGGAACACTCTGTATGTTATTACAAATTTGGATTCTACGTAAAATTTTAGATGGATTTTCATGAAGTTTTTCTGTTTATAAAATTAACGGTTTTCGAATCTATTAACAACTAATCTGTTACCAGTTATTTCTTGCCACTCTAACATCCATCTAGATGGATGAATGAATTTGAATTAAACAATAATTCCATTTGTATTTTATACTTACTTATAAGTATATGAAATGATAAATTTTAGATAATGTGGTTGTATTAATCTAACAAAAAAGAAAAAGAGAGTGCATATAATAATAACATTCATACCCCATCATTATACTTACAAAGATTGTCCTAAAGGCCATGCGTGGGAGGGAGGGCGGCATATTATTCTGTTGTTCGTAATAACATCAAGGAATGACTTATGTTGGGAGATTCCAAGCACCATTTATCACAGGAATGGGGGAAACCTGGAAAAATTCATTAGTTAGCAGGATAGTCAAGTACACATCCATATTAACACCTAGTAGGTATTTTGCTAACCTGGCTTGTACGGAACCAATCGATATCTCCAGATAAACCAAAACAAAACGATCTGACTAAAAATTCATGCCTTAGTAGATAGAAATCTTTAAGGAAGGCTATCATATTCGGATATAATATATCCTACAGCTTTTCCCAAAGAAAAACGTCAGGAAATATTGGAGATACCTCAGGAGTATCGGTAAGAGACAACATTTTCTTCCAGAAAATCGCTTGTAAGAATTTCCTGGAACCACAATTTTAAATTATAATTTATAAACTAAAGTTTAACTCTATTTTATATTTTTTTTCAATGAGAATAATACGTTTGCGCTACGTTATAATAGGTATAGCCCAGTGGCAGCTGCTCCATAGAGGCTCAGGGGCTCGAGCCCCTTAAGTCATTATTAGAAAAATATAAATAACAGTAATTAAATGTATAGATATTTTTTCAGTTTTTTTAAATAATTAATTAAATTTATATTTTTTTAACATAGATATTACCCGTTCCGATTATTATGTGTACAATAAAGTGGCATAAATAGCCAATAGATCATTCTAAATTCTTAACTAGAGTACGAGGTGGCTTAGATCCATTGAGTCATTCATCCATAAGGAAAAGGCAGACGACGGCGAAATTTTTATACCGCGATATAGGACAGACTTGTGGATCAAATTATCTGAGCCTTTTATCTTTATTTTGCTACTGGAGAAGTGTACATTTATCGCTGTAATTTATTTGCTGTTTTGCCGTTTTGTTATGTTAAATGTGTATCTATGATTGATGTAAAAATGACAGAATAGTGTAAACAATATTCTAAAACTGAATTTTAAAACTCTTCCGTTACCAGAAAAAGTGAGAACAAAAAAACACGGACAACCAATACCAGAATTGAATCTCAACCAATCAGACAGTGTAAGGGACGTGTACAAGGCATTTTTCCAAAGACATATACAAAAAATGTGGGTGGATTTGTGGATGCGATAAAGTAAATGCTCTATTTTGTTTTCCATATGTTCTATTCTAAAGCATCACACGTTTATTAGTTTCGATGTAGAGTTTAAAGTTTAATACCTGTTTTGGGGTAGGTATATTAAAACAAAATGACCTTGAAATTAATAAAAAAATTTCACCTGTGGCGCTATGCGGTAAATCTGCCACCCCTTGCATCCTCAGCTGCTCGACCGCGGGATTTTCACTTCTGAACCCTACCATGCAATACCGTCACGAGCCGCCACTGCTATAGCTATAAGGAGTACGCTTTTAGAATTAATTAAATATACTGAATAATAACGTCGGAAGCTTTTAAGTTTCATAAATCTTTTTAAAAGTAAAAAACGATGAAATCCTGTACAGCGGAATTCATAAAGAAGACGATCTAGATAATTAATATAAAACTTCTATCTAACAGTTCATCTTGATGAATCATCTAAATTTAAGAATTAATTTTTCCTGGTAAAACCACAGTTGAGTTATATTAAACTAAGGCACCAAATTAATCGCAAAATACACTAATTTTATTATCTTTACATAACTACTTTCTGAAAGCATTAAACTACGAATAGGCTAGAAGGGGAACATAAAATACTAAAGTAATCTAAATATTTACGGTATAAATGTTATGTTTATAGTTGTGGACAGTGCTGTATTAGCTTCTAAAATATGTACATATTTCTCAGACTAATAACGTTATTTTTGGCTCCCAAGTGGTGATGTCCAGGTATAACATGTTGCAAAATTCAAAAACAGCCGGGCATATGGATATAGATACATGAGATTTTTTAAATAATTGTATTTTCATAATTATTTTAAAAACTGCTAAAAGAATTAGTCAAAGATTCGAATTAGAATCGTCCTTCACCCATCTGCTTACAGGATTAAAGAGAAATTTTAGCAGATATAGTATGTAAATAAATATATCGCGAATGGGTTGCGTAAATAAATGTCTTCATAGCTATTATTAATTAAAAATACCGTAATTAATATGCTTTTCAATTTTACACGCACGAATTTAATACCAATCGAAAGTATAAAGCATAAGGAACATAAAACAGTTAGGTTTTCTATCTTTTCTGTTCCCCATTACCGGGTTGTCAGGTATAAACGGCGGAGTCGATACTACTGATTTGTGTTCTGTTTTCTCATTGAAGTAAATACTAAAATAAAGATAATTTTATTGCGAACACAATGGTAAATGGCTGCTTGCGAAAAATCGTTGAGAAGAACGACGAGGCGACTTCCATGTAGATCCCGAAGTAATGCAACGCGAGTCGCGCTCCATTGTCCGTGGAGTAGTTGTTTCCGGCATCTCCTTCAAATAAATAAGTAGGATGGTCTTCCTCAAAGATAATAGAGGTCACTGCTGTAATGGCACCTGCGGAAAAGTCATATTAGTATTATACAGGGTGAGTCAGTTTATACTAGCAGGACTCTGGCATTCGATAGAACACCTGATTTTAAGTTAAGTTTGTCATATAAACATATGTCGGGAATTGCTTCGTTTTTGAGATACAGGGTGTCAAACTTTTGGTTTTTTTTTAGTATTTTTCACACAGCTCATATAGTTTTTAAGATACTTTATTCAAATTTTTACGATAGATTACCTATGATGGTCCACAAGTTTTGACATATGTAAACAATTTGAAAACGTACAGGGTGATATTTTTTGGGGTCAGGCCTCCTTTTACCGCTTAGAACTTTTTTGTGGTGCGCCACTGACTGCTTATTTGGAAAAATTTGGATTCCACGTTCAATTTAGAAACTTTTTCGTCTCTTGCATTTTTATCGTAGCTGTGAGGGTTGTCGAGTAATTTGAAAAAGTCTCTGAAAGAATATTTTATTAAAAAAAAATATTTTTATCAAAATTTTCACTAAAAACAAGTATTGTCAAACGAAAGTTCATCAACCTAAATTGTCAAAGGTACGAACTTACAGTACAACTTTTGCCACATATTATTTATTTTTTTGTGGTATTTCAAAGCCATATTAACTATGTAAAATAATTAAGAACTAATAATAAACCAAGGCAAATACAAGTAACTTTACAAATAACCTGAAATAATTTTATTTTCAAATTAAATATTCAAAATACGATCCATTTTGTTGGATACATAATCGGCATCGCGTTTCAATAGACCTTCTTGCTGAAACTGAGTGATTAACTCTTATGTCTTCGCAAGCATGCCTTATATGCCCTCTATAAGATTTTCAACATCTTGAACAGGAGTGGCATACACTTTTTCTTTAAGAAAGCCCCACACAAAAAAATCCATTGTTGATATATCTGGGGAACCTAAGGGCCGTGCGATTGGACCTCCACGTCCAATACATCTCTCTGGCTAATTGTCGTCTAACCAAGCTCTTACATGTTTTCCAAAATGAGCTGGGCAGCAATCCAACTAGAACCAATCTTGCTGTCTTAAATTTAGAGGGACATTTTCCCACATATTATGATGCTCGGTTTCTCGAAACTCTAAGAAGTTTTGCGAACTGACCCTTTCTGGCAAAAAATATGGTCCAAATAAACGATTTTCTAAAATTCCTACCCATACGTTAATGCTAAACTCATTTTGGATGTTTCTTAGCCTAATAGCACGTGGATTTTGCTCTACCCAAATATGTTGACTTTTGAAATTTACTTTCCCACGTCGGGTGAAGCAAGATTCATCAATCCATAATACGTTGGATAAGAAAGTTCTATTTTTTTCTAATGTGTTAAGGATCCAACGACAAAAATTCACTCTGCGTTGTTCGTCGCCAGGATCTAGACCTTGGTTTATTATTAATTTTTAATTATTTTACTTAGTTATTAAAAGTCTTTGAAATGTTACAAAAAAATAAATAATTAGTGGCAAAAGTTGTGCTCTAAGTATGTAACCTTTGACAATTTAGATTAATGAACTTTCGTTTGACAATAATTGTTTCTAGTGAAAGTTTTGATGAAAATATTTTTTTTTTTAATAAAATATTCTTTCATAGACTTTTTCAAATTACTCGATAACTGTTACAGCTACGATAAAAATGCAAAAGACAAAAAAGTTTCTAAATTGAACATAGAATTCAAATTTTGGCAAATCAGCAGTCAGTGGAGCACTACAAAAAAGTTCTTACGATAAAAGGGGGCCTGACCCACGAAAAAATATCACCCTGTACGTTTTAAAATTGTTTACATATGTCAAAATGTGTGGACCATCATAGGTAATCTACCGTAAAAATTTGAATAAATTATCTTGAAATCTATAGGAGCTGTGTGGAAAACACTAAAAAAAACCCAAAACTTTGACACCCTGTATCTCAAAAACGATGCGATTCCAGACATATGTTTATATGACAAACTTCACTTAAAATAAGGTGCTCTATCAAATGCCAGAGTCCTGCTAGTATAAACTGACTCACCCTGTATACAGGGTGTTTCATAATATATGCGCAGGACTTCAGGATGTTATAGCTCGTCCAAAAATATGAAAAAAAGTTTCTATTAACTTACCCTCTAAAATGCACCATTTTAGAGATACAGGGTGTTGAAATTGAAAAAAAAATTTCGTTTTTTGCGAATATCTCCGAAACCGTTTATCGTACAGAAAACAGGTTTTGTAAGCATTTGCTACTCATAATAAAGTATGTTTTGTGCGGAAATTTTTTTTTTAATTTATAATTTTTGAAGGTTTTGAGGGGGTAGTGGGTGTTTTTCTCCCCAACTTCTACGTTACTGGAAAAAGTACGATTTTGAGACGCCTATTTGGACAACCAATGTTTTCTACACAAAAAAGGTACTCTTGGTCATAAGCTCTAAAGTCGATCGTTTTCGAGTAAAATCAACTTTTATGTTGAAAAACATTGTCAATTTTTTTAAATAAAATTTTTTTCTTACTAATTAAACAAAATTTATTTAAACGTTAGAACAAGTAACGAAACCAAACGTTAACTTCATAATTTCAAAATTAAGAAAAAATGAAATTATACAAAAGTTGTCTTTTCAAAATTCCCCAAATCGTAAAGGTAAAATTGACCATATTTTCTAAAAATTGACCATGTTTTTCAACATAAAAGTTAATTTTTCTCGAAAACTATCGACTTTAGAGCTTATGACAAAGAGTATCTTTTTTGTGTAGAAAACATTGGCGGTTCAAATGGGAGTCTCAAAATCGTACTTTTTCCAGTAGCGCAGAAGTTGGGGAAAAAAACACCCACTACCCCTTCAAAACCTTCACCAATTATGACTTTAAAAAAAAAATTTTCCACACAAAACATAGTTTATTATGAATAGAAAACGCTTACAAAATCTGTTTTCTGTGCGATAAACGGTTCCGGAGATATTCGCAAAAAACGAAATTATTTTTTCAATTTCAACACCCTGTATCTCTAAAATGCATTTTAGAGGGTAAGTCAATAGAAACTTTTTTTCATATTTTTGGACGAGCTATAACATCCTGAAGTTTTGCGCATATATTATGAAACACCCTGTATATGGGAAAAGCAGGTGCCATTCTGACATCTGACATCAGTCTGTCAATTTGACAATAATTGTCATACGGATAGTAGGAAAGGCCCAAAGAGGGCACTACGGTCTATTTCTCACCACTACTAACATAAGTATTATAAAAGACTAGATCTAGGTTAGTTGTTGTCACACTCACAGAAGATAATACAGGTGATATAATTGTAGCATAAGGTATTTTATCGATTCATTGAATGAGACTGGAAAGCTGCTTAATATTTGAAATATTGATCACCTATTGCATTTTAAACTTCGAGAAAGACCCCTCGCATCCTAATTACATACAAACATTGACTGAAATACTTCAGTCAATACTTCAGTCAACGTTTGGATAGGTATAAAATACAAAGTTGCTCGACAATAGCTTTGGTTACCGCAAAGACGGTATGAAAAAGCCTTTGATTTGGAAGAAGGTAGGTAGTTACAAATTGTAAGACACAAATTATAATTTTGCGATTGGTCACATTTGATTTATTTGTCGGTTGGAGGGTCTGAGGAACCTAGAGACCAGACCTTTTTGCCCTAGGTACAGACCTAGGTAACAGAACGCCACTGTCTATTACACAAGTGAAATAGAACACATTACAGTAATATTATTCACCCAATACGATAATATTATTTTAATGTAAATTATCGAAAGCCTATAAATTACCTCTTCTACATGAAACCTATATATAAACTATATAATAATAATACCTCACACCTTAACTACAGGGCAAAACCGATGAAAATGTTTATGTTCACATATACGGGCCAAAGAGCTACTCAAACTCTGTTAACCTCAACCCAAGACTATTAACGTGGCATCGACCACAAAGATGTTAAATGAATGGATACAGGACAAGATGATAAATCTTCTGTAAAGAAACGACAGAAACAATGGAACACGTAATTTGCTTCACTGAAATACTCATCCGCCAACTGATTAAATTCCTACTGAAATGAGTAATATAGCCTCCAAAATCTGTTCTAAGCTTCTTCATGAACCGGGGTATGAACTTGGAGTAAATGTAATAAGTTTACATAGTGTTTACAAAATATTTTATAGATCACCGGGAATAGAGCAATTGACGTCTTAACAACCCATTGAGTAATCTTGGGATTATTGAATTATATTATAGAGCGTTCTTGGGGTGGGGGATACTCTCTTTTATTTTTACCCTCCCTCACTATGAACTAATTTCCTAAACAGAAAAAGTTACATTTCAATGGTAACTTTTGTTTAGGTTATGTAAGTTTTAGTAAGTGTTAAGTATTTTTAATAAAACCCCTTGGTATAAAAGAAAGAAGAAATTTATTCCGATTAAAAAATAAGTTGCACATCAAAGACTAGGAGAAGGAAGAAGGGGCATCGTAGCTCATTGTTTCAAGTTGCAATTTGTTTGTTTATGTGATGTTTTTGCATAAAATTGTGTGTTGTTATTTTATATCAGTTCTTATATGTAAATTGTGCAATCTGTAAAACGTTCATAAACAATAATTATAGTGCTTAAGTGCGTGCAGTTTTAAGGTTAGAATTATGTGTCATATTTTTTTACATAATTACACAACTTATTTATTGCCTGCTTAATTTGGAAACAATTTTTAACATGTTTATTTCTAAGCTTGTTAAGTAAAATATCCAAATGGTATATAGTTTGTGGAAATTATTATAAAAAAATATTGTTGATATAGCACAGGTGCGTGGTACCAGGGGCGTACGAAGCTTTTATGGGTACTTCAAACAATGACAATGCTTTGAAATAGGACTTGCCCCTTCTTTGCTAAGTTAGTTCTTTGTTGTGTAACAAAGTTTAAAACGAATTTCAGACTTAGAATACATGTGTATGTATTCTAAGTCTCAAATTCCTTTTAAACTTTGACGAATTTTTGTCCTAAGTAGTTTAGAGTAGGTAGTTGCTAATTGACTTGTTAGTTAAGTTATTTGACTACTCCTATTCAAACCTTTTTGTCTCTAGGAGAATAAAGGTTATCATTATTATTACTATTATTTCTATAAGTATGGCGAGCTTTTTATACAGTATGTGTCACCGGAGGGAACTCCATCGATCGGTTAAGAAAAAACCATATATATAAGTCTGTCCAAGATAAAGATGGGATAGCATTGGGATCTTGGAAACGGTAAGAGCTAAACTCAGGAGGCTTTTCCTCGTTAATTTCTAATGGTGGTAACAACAAGCTAAAAACGTAATTAACTTGCTATTACTTGTGATACATCATTGAATTGAGAATAAAAAATGGTATCAAAATTTCTATTTAAAAATACAGGGCCGTATTTAAAAAAAGAAGTTGATGATGAATGCCATCTTATTAAGCTCAAAAAGTGACAATGGAAAAGTATTTTTTATTTTTTGATAGCTGTTAAAATAACGCCAGAAATAAATAAAAACAAATATCGCAAAAAAAATGTTTTTCCAAATCTTTCTAAATCAAAAAAGATAACTTATTTTTGCAAAGTCCATGTAAAAGGTATTCAAACTGCTTAACTTTTTCATAATTTAACAAACTTTGTATCTCTTACCATTTCCAAGATCCCAATGCTATCCCATCTTTATCTTGGACACACTGTATATTAGGAAAAATTTTAAAATACGGAAGCATACCAACGTTGATGCGAGCCATTCGGCTAAAATATTTTGAAGGAAATATTTTCACTCTTTAACTTTTACTTCAAGAAAAGAAAAACGGCTTTATAATGGACTTAAAAAAGCTGACTTTATAATGGAACTTACCTTATTTATATGTAATTTATATATCATTTGCTCAATGCGCAAATTCTTCACCGGACCGAGAAACCATGTAGTCACAGAAATTGTATGAAAGCTAATATACTTTCTCCATTCTATATCTAGTCTTTATTTCTGTTCACTTAACCCTGTATAAAGAATTTGATATACCTACTCAACATTAGTGACGATTTTATTTTACAATTATTAGTAATGTTTGAGAAAATTTATTTGGTTTCGGAACCGGATATACTTTCTTTCAAGAAAAACTGACTCATATTTTACTCATATGTAAAATGGGGATTCTCTGTTCCATTCTTATAAATATTAGTATTCAAGTATGAGGAAATATAAATATTTATGAATAGCCTAGGGCAGTCAACTGTCTTAAATTAATAAGCTATTATTTAATCAGCTATCGGGTTTATATTTCTAATGGCGCTATTATTTAAATACATGATTCATTCCAATGCAATGTAACAGATATTATCTTAGGTCACTTACACTTCCTCATTGGGCCTTATTAGTTGAGACATGATCATTTTTTGGTGACAAATCATATTTAGAATATTGAACGTCATTGTTCAAATGGGGATACCAATTTGATCAAATAATTATTACCATTTTAATCGAAAACTCTTCTATCAATCTTAAATTAAAGCGACCAAAAGTAAATTATCCGCCAATATTCATTGACCGTGCATGGTCATGACCTGGGATGGTTTGGGGCCGAGCGGGATTATCGCTCTTTACCCTCCCCATCGCTGTAGGCCTGGACTGCCTCGTAGAGGTGGACCCCATCCTTCACCAACCCCGATCACAAAAAGTGATAGGTGTGGGCGATTCGTGGTGTCTCCTCCTGCCTTGGCTCTACCCTGCAGGCTGGGTAGGATCTTCTGGCGTTCTTCTGTCTTGTCTTCTTTCTTCGCCTGCATGTCTAACCCATCGGGGGTAGTCTATCACGGGCGAGGGCGGCAAGTGTTACTCTCATCCTGGCTCCAGCGGGGTTATTATACTAATTATCTTAAACTGATGATAAAAGACAGGCTAATTCATTTTAAGCCACCAAAATTATAGACTCCTTGTATTACACTATTATTCCTTTAAGATCGTCTATAATTAACATGGACTTAAAGAAGTTTTAGCCCTCACAATATGGCAACGTCGCAGTCATTCATATTTTTAGTTGGAAGAGGAGGAAAAAAACAATCTAACCACAGTTTAAAAGAAATCTAACCTTAAAATTTGTGCATTCAAAAAGGAAAACAAGTTATAAACCAGTGTTTGAGTGTATATTTTTGAACTGAATTGAAAATGGAATCACAAAATCCTTGCCCCACAACCCTTTGGTGGGTTGACATCCATGAGACAGAAATCGAAGGGTTACTAAAATCTATATTTTACATTATATTACTCATTAAGAAATTTTAGCTTCATTTATTTTACTCGCCTTTACTTGTGGAGCTAATCCATCAGATCTGTAAACCCGAAGCCTGGAGGTCAATCTATTTATTAAATATCGTGCACTGTCCTTGTCTACACGAAAAAGGCGCTGAAATTCTAAGGGCCTCACAGAAGGATTATTGTTGTCTCTTACGTTTAATTCCCTTACATCATATCTTCGCCATTCGTGTTCAACAAAAAATAGCAAATGAGGCACAAAAGCCATATTTTATTCTAAGTATGCAAAAATACAGAAAACTATTATGTCTAACACAAATGTACTTAATAGTTTAGGGCACCTTCGGAGGTGGCTTAAAGTAGGAGCTTAAGAAATGTCTCGCAATTTACACCAATTTGTAGACAAAGTCATTAGTATAATTCCAAAATATCGAATGTGACTAGAAAATCGGCGTGAAGTTAACTATAAGACATAGTTATGTCCAAAAGCCCATACTTAAGACGTCTTAAAGATTAGTGTAATAACCCTGCAGCAGTTGGAGTCTTGGCCGCCTGTGTATAGCGGCCGCATCGGGCTCGTAGTTCACGACCGGATTAGCGGGTTGCTGTGCGTCTCAATATTAAATATTAAATATTGAAAAATATTAATCAATATTAAAAAAAAAATAGATTTTTTTCATATAGGGAATTCCCGGACGACCGGGAATTCGTATAGGGAAGTTTTATGAAAGTCCTCCTAAAATAACGCTTTAAAATAAGAAAGTTAACGGCAACTTCCGGTATAACAAAACGTGCCACGAGGACGCCATTATTTTATTTGAAGAAAGCATATTCAAAAACCGTAGTGTCCAACTTTTCACTCTTCAAATGTCTCTGTCTCTGATAATTCTACTGGGTGGTTACCGTGAAACACCCTGTACGTTCTTTGACGTCAACCCGACCTTTTATTATTTTCAATATCGACAGTTATCGGAATCAGTAAAATTTTCTTAGTGATTTGTTTGTAGTAGAACTAAGTTAGTCGTTTCCGGGAAAACCGCAAGTAGCGAAATTGGTTGGATTTTCTGTTTGATGTTCTGCGATGTAACAAAGAAGAACTGTTTACCGTATGTGCAATTGTGCAAGCCTCATTTTTCATAGCTCATTTTAATTAACTACTTGCCATTTACAATGACTAAGATTTGCTTTGAAAATAACAGGATAATATATTTGAATAATAATTTCATGCATTTTAACCTCTATATTTTGTTCAGATGATAGTAGATATAGAGAAACAAATTAAGTGTTGGTTTTAGGTTATTATGCCTCACTTAATAACTTATTATAGATCATAACCCAACGTTATTCAATGGAAACACTAAGATTTCGTTTTATCAACCGGAATAATTTCAAGAAAATTACCAAGGGATGGAACAGTAGTTTATTTTTGAGTTGACAGAAACTGATAAGCTAATTGACTTTCTTCTTGTTTAAAACTACAAATACTTTTCCCTGAGCGTAATAAAATAATACAGAACTAATGCATATGAAACCAAATTGGGCATATAATATCAACTGAAAAACATTGGGATCTTAAGTACAGGGTGAGTCAACCATAGAGTAAAGTTCATTATCTCATTTGTTTCGAGATTTACGAAAAAACGTTAAATACAAAAGTTTTGTAGAATATTAAGGTGCACAGTTTAAAATTATTTTTAAGTATACTGGGTGGTTCAAAAAAGCGTGGCGAATATAACATAAGTTTTTTTAAATGGAACACCCTATTTTTTAATTTATTTTTAGATTTTACATGAAATTCTATAACTTTTTTGTTAATAATGTCATATACCTAAACCCAGTAGTTTTTCTAATATTTTAATTTTTTTAGAAAAATATTAGTTTTTACTCTTATAAAAAACTGACAGTACCGCCATTGTTTCTGAAGATGGAATACTCAAATTTGCTACAAACGTTCTATAAGGATGACAAAAAAGGTATATGTAAATAAATTTGAGTTAAATGCTACAGGGCCTTCAAAATAAATTTATACATTTCGACTATTTTAGCTTCAAAAATTTCAATTTTTTTAAATGGCACACCCTGTATATTATTATTTTTTCTGATAGATTTTACAAAACCCTTCAACTTTTATTGAGTATGTCATATACCTAGTTTTCATAATTTGCGAGTTATTTTGATTTTATTCGTTTTTACACTTACCTACGCTATTGTTGAAACATAAACTAATATAAATAATAATAAAATCCCTATTAACTAACTTATTTTTAAATATTATGGAGTAATCAATGATCAAAAATATGCCCGTCTTACTTAGATACACATGTTTAGTCTTGTTACTATATTTTCTTGCACGCTCCAGGTATCTCGTATCCTATTTTCGATATCTTCTGGTGTTGTAGGGGAATTCACATAAACACGATCTTTAAAGTGGTCTAACAAAAAGAAATCTCAAGGTGTTAAGTCACATGATCGAGGGGGCCACCCAATGAATCCATTAGTGTAATAAAAACAAGTGTAAAAATGAATAAAATCAAAATAACTCCCAAATTATGAAAACTAGGTATATGACATACTCAATAAAAGTTGAAGGGTTTTGTAAAATCTATCAGAAAAAATAATAATATACAGGGTGTGCCATTTAAAAAAATTTAAATTTTTGAAGTTAAAATAGTCGAAATGTGTAAATTTATTTTGAAGGCCCTGTAGTATTTAACTCAAATTTATTTACATATACCTTTTTTGTCATCCTTATAGAACGTTTGTAGCAAATTTGAGTATTCCACCTTCAGAAACAATGACGGTATTGTCAGTTTTTTATAAGAGTAAAAACTAATATTTTTCTAAAAAAATTAAAATATTAGAAAAACTACTGGGTTTAGGTATATGACATTATTAACAAAAAAGTTATAGAATTTTATGTAAAATCTAAAAATAAATTAAAAAATAGTTCCATTTAAAAAAACTTATGTTATATTCACCACGCTTTTTTGAACCACCCTGTATACTCAAAAATAATTTTAATCTGTGCACCTTAATATTCTTTAAAACTTTTGTATTTAACGTTTTTTCGTAATTCTCGAAACAAATGAGATAATGAACTTTACTCTATGGTTGACTCACCCTGTACACTGAGGGAAAAATCTTTCTTAAAATCGCTAATAAGCTATAGTATTTTGAAATTATTAATTATTTGTTTTTGCATATTATATTTACTAGATAAATAATTATTTTTCAAAGTTTCTTTGTAAAACGAATATACCAAAAATTTATATAATAATTGTAAAAACTGTATAGTTTAGTAGTGGTGATTTATATAGTGCTCTATAGTGGTATAGCTACCTGATTTTCCACAGGTGCGATTGCAGCAGTGACCTATTGTCTTTGAGGAAGACCATCCTAGTTATTTATTTGAAGGAGATACTGTATAGTTTGTACCAACAATTTTTAAAATATTTATTTTATAAAACTAAATAATTATTTACCTACAAAATATTTAGTAGTAGATATACTATCTCAGTGCTTTATATAAATTAAACGAATGTATTTAATTGTTGAAAATCAAATATTGGCCTAATATATATTTTTATTTCCCACAATTAAATTTTTAATTGAAACCAAGCTTGCGCGTACACTATCTTTTCCAGCTTCTTGGACAGTGGTCACTTAATTGTATACTGGTTTTGTATAGTGTTGAATCCAATTTTCAATAATACTCAAATAATAAGTATTATGGGCAACCCCAATGAGGTTGGAAAACCTGCGCCAGACGTTCTAAGGTGGTAACGGAGGTGCATTTGCTGCTTTGAGTCGGCCTTTTCGAGTCTGCTATCAGTCTGCCATTTTTTCCGAAAATCACTAATGAATAAGATACAACTAAAATATGTAGACTTTGATACAACTTAAGATGTATACTACGCCTTTAAGAAGCCAACAAAAAAGATGTTTTCGGGTCCTTGAGCCCAGTTTCAAAAGTTGATGATGGGGTGGGCACTTGGTGGCAACACTAAAGGCGCTAAAGACTAAGAATTATGTAGAAAGACTTGATTTTACGCACATTTTACATAACCATGGTTTTTTGACTTGTATTGCTTTGAATTTTTATCACGTAACTGCAAAGGTAGATTACCTAAGAGTTTCATCTAATTTACATTTCAAACATCAACAAGTAAATGCAGAAAATTAAAAATAAAATTCTACATAACTTGTGTTTACATAATTTTAGGCTTTGTAGTATTATAACAAAATATAATTATGTAATTTACATAAAAACCATTATTTATATGCGTTAGGAATCGGAGTATATCTACTTCCGATTTTTAACGTTTTTTTACGGAAAAAATCATGCTTTCTCCTCTCTGTACCAATACTAGCGAAACACATCAGAATACATTTAATGTAAATTGTCCGATACTGTCGTTTTTAGGATGGTTTCTCAATTTTTAATTCTAGCAATTTCACGGTTGAAATTATATCAGGCCTATCTCATTTGTAAGCTTACAGCACACAGTTCGCTAAACATTAACCACTAATGTATTATAAAATATATCTATACAGGGTGTCCAACTACTACGTGGAAATCCATTATTTCTAATTTCTATTCATTATTTAAGAAAAAAGTGTAAACACAAGAGAGGTGATAAAATAATATAACCTAAAGGCAATTATCGATTAAATAACATTGCATATGTATTGTTTACATACATTGTATACATACAGAGTGACCCTTTCCTCTTTCCCCCTTATTTTTTTAGATTCAATTTTCAAAATTGGCAAGGTGAAAGTACTTATTAAAGATCACTTTTTGACATAAAAAATTTCCTTTTCTCCACTTCCCGTCTTTTACGTGAAGTAATACCATCTCTCGATTTTTATATGGATTTTTTATTTGGCTGGTGCATTTTATTATTTCTATTTATAATTACAAAAACGATTGAATAATAATTTTAAATAATAAATTCAGTTTTTATTTCCGACTTTTCTGGTTCGCATTTACTCGAACGCATTCAAAAGATCACACAAATGACGCTGAGAAAATCTATTAGATTAGATACTGAAAACACACTGAAGCATTTTTCTTATTGAAATATCTGGACAACTACCATTCTTAGATGTATTAATATAATTAGAAAATAAGTTAGAATTTGACATATACAGAAAAGATACCAGTATTTTAAGATATACTACTTACGACTTAACTAAGGAAAAGTCGGCGACAAACTAGAAGGTCTATTCAAACTAGATTCAAGGAACATATTATTATGGCTCATCTTAAATATGGTAGAATAGATAAGTCTATTTATTTTTCCTATTCCTATTTATATTATTTATAAATGACAATTTTTAAACTTGGTTATAGCCATCTTTAAGAGAAGCATATTTGAATACACCATAAAATGAATAATTATGAAATTATGAAATGATAATTATCTAGATATGACAAGAGAGAAAATGTTTGCAAACATGTATTTCCCACACCCTCAAATGCAATATTGCGTTATCAAAATAAGGTGAAAAAACCTACAAGTAATATTTTTGCGTAAGTTAACCTTACTTAGGTAAACAGGATGAAAAAGTGTACATAATAGGTATACAAAAATCTGATACGTTTTTAAACAGGACACACCCTTGATTTGTTTTACGGTTGGGATTTTTTGAAACCCTACAGTGACAGATTTATTGAGTAAACAATTGAAAATACTATCTAGAGATTTGGTTAAGCATTGTTTCATTCATGGAATAGCAAAATTTGCCAATCCAGTTTTAATATTTTTAAAGCAAACAGTGTAACGTTTACTACCTACCTATAATAAAGTAAATAAATACTTTAAAAATGATTTATCACATTTTATTAGTTCTACATGAGTTCACATTGTAAACAATTTAAAGTTTATCTTTTATTAATATATTTAAAATTTAAAATTTATTAGAATTTAGAATTATTTAGAATTGACAATTTACTTATATAGTGACTTAAAGACTTTTAAAATATTTTAAACATACTACTTTATTGCCCTCTCTATAATTTGTTTAACCAATAAATTAAAAAAATTGAAATTATTAGAAAATATTTTGCTTTTGTGCAAAAAATGTCCTATGACAAATTTCAAGTTGGCAGTCAAGCACCATTTTGAAATTCTTTTAAATAGAAAAGTTTTTCGTGCGATCTTTTCTGTTATAAATTCGTAAGTTATACAGTGTTTTCATTTCAAAACCAACCATCATAAATTCCTTTCGTTTTGAGGAAATTCAAAAAATAAAAAAAACGCGTCAATCGAGTTACCGAGGGGGAACTCTAATTACTCATTGAATTTAACTTTAGTTGTCACCCCTTCCTCCACAGCCACCCTCACTTTGAAATAGTAACCGTCATCAAGTGATGCATCGATCGGAAGAGCTCTTTCCAGCCATATAAAAAACCGTTAAATCTTAAATCGGTTGGTTAGTTCCCGAGTTGTAAGAAAAAATGTGTCATAATTAATTTAAATTAATTTAGCGAAATTGTCTTCTGGTATTGCTTTTTTACGAGTCAATATTTGTCAATGTTAATTGGTGCATAAGCTTGAAGAAACTAGATGCAACAAAGCGGTATGTAACAAAAAACTACTCAACCAAGGGTTTTGAACCAAGCTTGCCAAATTGAGGTACCCTTACAGTTTGCTCTAGATTCAACTTCTTCTATTCTAAAAGTAGCTAAGCGCGTAGCTAGTGGTTTTTGGAGAATTGAATTTTGTGAACTAATGTGCCAAAGAATTGTCGAAACTTGAATCGAAACTATCTGTTCTAGTATCGAAATATCTCTTTTCTTGAATGGGTTTGTCAATAAACACAATTGCAGATATATATTGAGATAATGAAAATCCGCACCTATTTCGTGACGGTCATACTCAATATCCACAAAAAATCAACAGTTGGGCAGGCATTCTTGTAGACGAAATTATTGGGCCTGTTTGTTTAGAAGAATATTTAACTGAACAATTATTGTACCTTAACCTTTTGGGAAATGTAATATCTCCCTCTTATACACCCTCATATCGTAGAATGTTTGGAAAGACAAGTGGATGAAAATTGGGCAATGATACTCAGCAAAGAAAATTCGCATTTTCAGCAAGACAGAGCTTCTCCTCATTAAGCATTACCAGTTAGAGAGTGGCTCAATCACCGGTTTCCCGGTAGATAGATTGGGAAACGGGGGTGCAGTGGAATGGCCAGCACGGTCTCCAGATTGTACCCCGCTGGACTTTTTCTTTAGGGGTCATTTGCAAACAGAAGTTTACAAATCTCTGCCTGAAAGTATTGAATAACTCAGAAACAGAACTTAGCAATCACAGGAATGCAGACAAATTTGCAGAATTAAAGAATTAATTAAGTCTGTAATTAATTAATTAATTTAATTAACTAATTAAGTACATAATTAATGCAGGATTACCAGACAAACCTGCGACGAATTTCAAAATTGACTTTATTGTTGTCTTGCCAATAACGGCTCACATTTTCAGCATTTAATAAGATGATTTGCTGAAAGTAAATAAGTAGGTATTTATGTAAATTAGCTATCATATTTTTTCTTTCAGTCGCGAAGCAATTAATAAATTTAATTTTTTTGGATATGGTTAGATAGGGTATTGCATGCCCTTTCCAACGATGTATCACTCGATGTTGGTTGCTACTTGAAGTGAGGGTGGCTGCGAAGGAGGGGGTGACAGCTAAAATTAAATCCAATGTGTAATTAAACTTTCCCGTCGGTACATCAATTTAATTTTTTTAAATTTCTTAAATTTCCTCAAATTCAAAAGATATTTAGTTTAATTTTAAATGAAAGCACATCCGTGTTTGTAAACATTGTCTGGATTGTCTGTAATACTTATTATTTGTAATAATTGTGACTCGCCTGATTCTGCCTATGGACAGAACAGAATGAAAATACTTTTCTGTAGAATTCTAAGGCACTGTCTGAAAAATTAAAAATAAAAATAAAAACTGGTGAAAAATAAAAATTCATTGTGTCAAAAATAATATTATATTCATACAATTCAGAACTTACAGCTAAATATTTTTTTCTCATAAATTTAGTAATTCTAATAACAGTAATAACTCTCTCTCCTCGGCTGTATTATAACTAGTTCATATTGCTACAGAAAGCTGTAATTTTTTTACTGATTTCTTAAATAACATACTCTTTGGTTTTTAATAGTAGTATGGGATAAAACTGCATTCTTAATTAAAATATCACAAATTACAACATAGGACATTAAAGAAAATTTAATTTACTTCAAAAAAAGATTATTCCGATAAAAATATTCAGAATCAGTGCCACCATTCATGTGAATAATTCGAGAAAGTTGACTTTAATAAATTTAGATTCTCACAGATAGTTACAACTATTGCTCAAGGTATTGTATACGATTTTATTGGATTTTCTCGTACAAATGAAATAGCAAATCTGGAACACAAAGTGCATGCGAGACATCTATTGAACAGCAATTTTGAAGACTGGAATAGATTTATTGTACAAAATAAAGTGAAAAATACGGAAGGTTTTTAACACATTAAAACCATCAATAATTCACGAATGAATGTGGGCCACGGTCTTTCTTTTCGTATATTTTTGTCTTGACGATTCTACCAGTGATGGAGTTATCATAAAGTTACTTGACCCTTCAAGAACGTTCTTCTTCAGCTCTCAAGTATGTTTAAATTAAACAAAATATATACCTACAAAACGTTTATAAAACTTTTAGATGCAAGACATTAAATATTTAATATGGTTACTTACTTTCACCACTATCATAGTTTCAAAAAACTGTTCACTTTAGAATATAATATACATTGTTTGAATATCATAAAACAGATTTTTATCTTAAAACTGATCTCGTTAATATGCCTGTGTTAAAGTGTACGGATTGGAATCGAAAGAAAATTGAGATAATAACCTGAAGTTGCCTCCATAATACTGAACCATTTACGTAACGCTAAATAGTTACGGTTTTTAGATTGATTGTACACTTGAAATTTCTCTAGAAGTGAAGGTATTCAAATACCATTAAGGTACCATAAGATTTTCTTAAAATATATGAACTTAATTTATTTCATAAAGCCGAATATTCTGTTTTTAGTAGCTTCTTTTTTCTGTCAATATTTCAGAATAACTAGTTGACACATTGGTTGCACAAATTCGTTAAAATTTAGATTAAATGTGGTGTAAAACTTATAAGCAAGGCTGTTTCTAGGTCGAACATAATATGTTGTATCATCCCAAAATCAACATCGATATCCAAACAGTTAATAACTTTATCTAAACCAATCGTAAGATGTGATCGAGTTTATTAGCAGAAGATTTGATGTATGTAAAAATTATTAATGAAGAATTTGGTTGTGGAATATTGAAATTGGTTACACAAAGTCTCAAGAGATCCGA
The DNA here is from genome assembly GCA_963924545.1 of Pogonocherus hispidulus. Taxonomy (NCBI): domain Eukaryota; kingdom Metazoa; phylum Arthropoda; class Insecta; order Coleoptera; family Cerambycidae; genus Pogonocherus; species Pogonocherus hispidulus. The sequence goes on from OZ004694.1 coordinate 77,348,846, forward strand.
AGAATACGTTGAAAAGGAAAGAACAAGAGATTCCCAATTAAGTCAAAACTCTCAAGTCAATTATTTTAGTTTAGAAACGAAACAGCAGATCCTGCAAAGGAATAATTTCAAATTCCCAAAAACCTGCAAAATTCCAACATCGTTATCTCCATGAAAGATAATGCTAATGTTTTTGCAATGTGAAAAATATGGTATGGCATATTTTTTCACGTCAGTAATTGATCATTAATTGCTTTCAAAAACCAATTAATGATCTCTATGCGGCATTAGACTGATTGATATAAGCAATGAACTTAATCAGTAATAATTTATTCAAGTTCTTCACATCAATGCCAGGCCCCAAATACTACCACTAAACAGTTGAAAAAGTCTCTCATAACATTAGTTACTGTACTGTAATGAATGAAATATAGTATATTTACTCCAGTAAGTATACCAGTATAACTGTTAAAGTACGTATACTGGATATATCATATCAATATTACTGATTCACCTCCTTGCGTTTACTGTCTTTTGGACCACTGAAAAAACACTAGTAGCAATTGTTTTGTTAAAATGTTACATCAAAAGAATTTTATATGAAAATCATATATGAATTTTATATGAAAAGGCGCATATTTTTTTTTCAAATTTACAGGGTGGCCCACTATAGTGGAACGCCTTCAAGAACAATTTTTGTAAATGAACTACCCTGTATATATTTGTATATTTGAGTTCAGCTTAAAATTTGCTATTCAATGATAATTTATTTGTTTATTTTCGATGCGGTGTTGTCGACAATTAAAAAATATTTGAAAATTTTGGTTGAAACACAGTAGGTACCTACCTAGTATAAATTAAATCACTACATAAAATATTAGAATGTCTCAGAAAATATCGATTTTAGGTATAGGACACTATTTGCAAAAAATGTAGATAACTAACAAGTAAATTAAAAAATAAAATAATAATTGTAATTGGGTATACAGGGATACTTGAGAAAATATATTGATAGTTGATGGTACTTTCGTACAGGGAACATATTTTTTCTTAACTATTTCTAATACTCACAGCCTGATTTAAAAGATCTTACTGAATTTCAACAAAAAATTTTACATTTTTTAAATAGTTGGATAGCCACATCGAAAATAAGAAATAAGCTATCGTCTAATATATAATTTCAAGCTGAATTCGTATAGAACATATATTAAAATATTTAATATATTAAAAATATACAACGGTGATTCGTTTATAAAATTTACCTTGAAAGTGTCCCTCCATAGTGAACCACCTTGTATGTTTCAAAATATTTTGAAAATGTGCACTTTTTTACAGTGCATCACTTCCAAAAAAGCGTTTTTTTCAAAACACTGCAATACGGTCGATATTGGACATTACCGCATTATTGGGACATCCTGTAGGTGGAGTAACTGCAGATTGGGTTCCAACACATATCAGCCTCCAACTATAACATATATCTATAGTGTATAACAATCTGTAACCTAATAAATAAGATGCCAGTGGCATTTAGCAGTAACCTACCCACGTAATCTTAAACAATTATTAGAATAACATCTAACGTTGATTCGGACACCAGTAAATTTTGATTGGGCGTACAAAAAAAAAAAAAAACAATTTTACAAAGTATGTAATTGCATGTGAATTGCAGCAACAGCAGATAATATTTATGGTTCTTTTGACCCTGAAATAATGTTTAAAATATTTTTGCTGATTCGTTCAGGTGGGATCTTGTGCATCTTAGTGTGCTTTGAATTTTAATAAATCCAAAAAAAGGCACAACAGGACTCCTCTCATAAATGTGCCTCTTCGCACATGTCAACATACTTAGTCTTTGTTTTAAGTGAGGCACATTCTTATGGGTGACTAAAGTATTTTATATTCAAATGGCTTTGTGGCCCATGCATGAAAATATAACAAATAAAACAGTCGCTAATCCGAAGGACCTACCCAAAATTCGTCCGAGGTATTTTCTCCGATGATTCAGCACAAAATTAAACAGGTGACAATGGTGATGACTTTTTTGATAAATCGAACTTATAAAACCGCAGAGCTGGGAGGTTTTGCATAATGAATATAAATACGGCGGTGTTTCTGAAAAAAACAAATAAAATAGGAAATACTCTTTATTCACCTTCCTGTACGCAGTAACCAATGTCCTTTAATTGGTATTGTGGATAAGCATTAATCGGTAGATAGCTATCAGTAATGATTACCTTATTGTAACAACTTGCAAGGTAACTATCCTATGATTCACATTCGTTTAAAACAATAAGTTGCTGAAAATGTAAGAACCCATATATGCTGGTAATTTTGTAGGTAGTTTAATGCTGAGTTAGATTTATTTCGTTGAAAAATATGGTCTGACTTTTCCTTCAAATAGGGGAAACCGGGTCATAAAAGTTTATGCAAGGAGTATATCGTTTTTTTCTTTGATTTTGTTACAGTGTTTATGTGTATGCTAATAATAACAATAATAATAATAATAATAATAATAATAACGGGACACCACACGGATATTTAATTGATAAACACAATGCCATCACACACCAGTTTTATATGGATGATTTCAAACTCTACTCTAGAGGACCAAACCAATTTAGCAGCCTGCTGGAAACAGTTAATACATTTAGCAGAGACATAGATGTGGAACTGGGAATAAAGAAGTGTGCTTTACTGCATGTGACGAGAGGAAGAACTCGTGAAGGTGACAGCATGACCCTTGCTGACGGAACCACATTAAACTCTTTTGATGACGACGCCTATAAGTACTTAAGCATTGAGCAGGTTTTAAACATCGACGAAAGCCTAAATAAGAACAAAATTAAACAAAAATTCTTTCAGAGATTAAATAAAATCTTAAATACTCACCTTTATGCCAAAAATAAGTTTCAAGCCATTAACACACGGACAACTCCAGTACTAACATATACTTTTGGTGTATTGAGATGGACCACCACGGAACTGCAGAGCCTGGACAGAAAAATAAGAACAACCCTCACGTCATACAGGATCCACCACCCTAAAGCTGCCTTTGAGAGGCTATATTTACCGAGAAACCAAGGAGGCAGAGGTCTTCTTAATCTGAAAAGTGCACATCAATCCCAGTGTGAGACCATGAGAAGATATTTCTTGAATAATAACTCACCCGCCCATCGAGCATTAAAGCGCGTAGACATGAAATTATCACCCTTGAAGTTAGCTGCAGACCAACACGAACAGCAAATAAATATCAATGAAAACCTAGAGCAGGACTGGTGTTAAAAATCCATTCATGGCAGATATCCAAACGACCTAAAAAACAAGGATATAAATAAGCAGCACTCTCTTACTTACCTGCAACAAGGATATCTATTCGCGGAAACTGAGGGAGCTCTTTGTGCAATCCAGGACCAAGTAGTACCCACAAGAATGTACAGGAAGCATATACTTAAAAAGCACATCGATGATACGACCTGTAGATTGTGCAAAGCCTCCCAGGAATCCATTCAGCATTTAATATCTGGATGCACCGCACTGGCATCCACTGCCTACCAGTCAAGGCATGACAGTATTTGAAGGATTGTACACCAAGCCTTGTGCCTGAAAGAAAAACTCATTACAGTCAAACAAGAAAACTATAAATACTTACCTACGTCAGTTACTGAAAATCAAAAAGTAAAAATTTACTGGGATGTGGAGATTGTCACAGATAGGCCTGTCACGCATAACCATCCAGATATTGTTATGCTTTATAAAGAAAAACAGACTGCAATTTTCATCGACTTTACAGTTCCGCTAGATGAGAACATTGAAAGAGCACATAACGGTAAGATAACCAAATATGATGAGTTAGCCCAAGAAGTCAAAGAAATTTGGCAACTAAATAAGGTTATCATCATGTCGATAGTCATCTCGGCAAATGGTTTGGTGCACAGAAAACTTGCTTCTTATCTGGAACAACTGCAACTGAGCCTACAGCTAATAGGACCAATGCAGAAAGTTGTAATTTTGGCCACAACTGCAATAGTTCGAAGAGTCTTCTCTAATTAGTAGCCACCTCTTACGTCCTTGGATATCCCGGATGTACGAGCTACACCGAGAGTAATCTGTGAAAACAAAAATAATAATAATATTCACTCTCACTACCTCATTCTAATTACAAGAATTAGCCCGAAAGTATGAGACTTGTGTAGGAGAAGGGGCGGCATATCATTATTTTGCAGACCGCATTTGCGCCTTAGGAACGACTTAGGTTGGTAAGCTCAAAGCACCATCACTGCTGAAATGAGGGAAATCTGGAAAACCTCATTAGCTAAGGGGACAGTCAAACCAACGTAATTTAATCCCTTTACATTAACACCAAGATGTCATTCTTTTCCCATCCTAGGCCATCTCCAGGATGATGTCAACCCATCCCTGCGAAGAAGTCTTAATCTACGAGTGGCCAATTTAATTTAAAAATGTTTGGCGGAATGGGGTTTCGAACCCACTACCTCTGGATTGAGCGATCTAGACACTAAACCCTGAGCCACCGGCTCGCCTAATAAACCACATGTATTCACTTAATATCTATCATTTGACCGTTTTCTCCGATGTACGAGGTCAAAGTGGGTACTTACCTAGAAAAGTGTGGTAATTTATTTACTCTTAAGAATTTTAAATAAAAATACGAAAACTAAATAAAGAAAATACATTTTTGCTATAGAAGAAACCAAATACTGAAATAACATAGATACGGCAGAAAAAGTGTATGGTAATACTATATTAGTGTTTATGGTTATTTGTTAAATAATTGTTATTTTTACGTTAAAATATATACTGTTTTTATAAGATTAATAATAGGAAAGTATAGATAAACTACAACAAATTGATTATATTGCAAATAAACGTGATTCCTATTAAATCGTTACATGCTTTTTAAGTGAAAATGAGTTAGGAATTGTTCCTCATACTAGGGCCAAACTTTTATTTTAAACACTTCTATTACCACCTTTTCTGGAATCACATTAGTAAACAACAGTTCGTGTTGTGCTGGTTTGTTTTGATTGCCGTTGTAACATACCTTTGTAAAATACCTATGTAAAAATATAAAGATGTACGAATACTAGCGATTTCATTTTTAACTTTGCAATACGAAAAAGTCACAAACACCACTAAATTATTACTTTAAATAAACCCAAATACCTTGTTATTTATCATTACAGCAGCAATCAGCTTCTAAAAACTATCTTTGAAATGGGTGCAAATATTCTGCATTTTCATGCAGAGGGCGCATTCATTTCCTGGGAGCCGTATGCCCGAGTCATCCCTATGTATTCAAAGCTATCTTCAATTCATATAATCGATCTAAATTTCCGCTACCAAATTAATCAATGTTTAATAATCATCGAGTTGTTAATACTTTGTTACGATGGTTTTAAACAATGGTGTAGCTGTAATATATGTATAAATAATAATGACAGTAAAAAATTACAAGAATTTTAATTGTTATATATTCTATTACTATTTTACTTATAAAATGCTGACATTACCAATTTTTCCATTTTCATGTTTTCACATTTATTTTTTGTCTCCGACGTTTTAAAATCGAGCTTTTACTAATTCGAAAATATTCTAAAATTGTCTCTCCTAAGAATAAAGATAAAAATAATGATGCTTTAACTAGAATTCTTTTTATATTACACAAAGATATACTAGATAGTTATTTTTGTAGCAAATTACAATGTGTAAGTATTAGATATTACCTATTCTTAGATGCTTCCTAAGTACTTTCCCACTTTTAAACTTGTATTGTTGAATTAAAAACTAATCACATTATTTGTTCTAGGGAAGTAATATATATCGAAATACTAAAGAGTTAATAAAACAATAAATTTAGGAACAATAATTCTAGAGCACATTTTGAAACTAAAAGTCTGTTTAAAGTTTTTCTTCAACGACTGCATTTGGAAGATATAGATAGTGCTTCTATTGTTTAAATTTCATTTTATTATTTCAGCTTATTGTGTATCTTTAACAAATTAAATTAATAACAGGATGTGAAAGAAATTCGATTGCTTAAACGATGGGATTTCTTATGTTCAACAGTGGTTAATGCAAATGTTCGAAATGTCGTCCATTTTGGTGCTGTACAATCACCAACCGTTCCTCCAAATTGTACACAGCATTATTCAGCTTTTCTGGTTGAATTGCAGCAATTTTATTCTTAGTAGAGTCTTTTAATTTTTTCAGCGTCGTAGGTCGTGTTCTAAACACCAATTTTTTTAAATAACCCCACAGCCAATAATCCGCTGGGTTAAGATCAGGCGAACTTAGAGGCCATCAATTTACAAAATAACTTATAACGCTTATAACACCATTTTGAAAAACATGAGTAAAAAATTCCTTAACTGGTCAGTAAATATGCGGGGGTTCTCCATCTTGTATAAAAATAATGTTTTCAATTACCTTCGTGCTCGTTTTGTATCCGTGGAATCGCATAACCTCAATCGTTTCAATTTACGTTTACATGAGTATTATTTTGAGAACAATTCTCTAAATCACAATTTGACACTTTACGTTTGACACTTATATCAGCTGTTGACACGTCAAATCTTTTGTTTTCCACAGATACAGTAAAATCCAATTATTGGAGCAACTAGATTCCATTTACTTTTTCCTACTAGCTTGATTTCTTGAAAATTATTATAAGGCTTTAAAGTATACCCCTTACTTTATGACGACCTCATACATTCTGACAAAATAAATCATTACCTCCGACTACTTCTGGATACTGAAAAGAACTAAAAATTCCTTGAAGGGAATCATCACACAGTATCTTCAAAATAACGTCGTTAAGGACAAAACTTCTAGGTATGGAAGTATTAAATATTTAAGTATTTTAGCTTATATATCAGATGTAAACAGGCAGGCTATGATTTTAAATTATCATTCAGGATTGCTGTATTGATCGATTTTGTTATCAATCATTGTAGACTAAGCAATCTATTCGTCATATGTGTTAGACAAAGCAGTTTTATTTGTGTAAGACTGGTGTGACACTACACTAAAATTGGAACTAAATTTATTGCTAAAATTAGTTCCAATTTTAGTGTAGCGTCACACCAGCCTAACACGTTAAACAAATGTAGCTGGGTTCTGTCAATGTCAAAATTATGGATTACTCTGTAATTCTAATGTAACTAAATATGTTTTTTACTATTCACTACGAAATGAATAGAAAAATTGTATTTTGTTGTTTGAAGGATAATTCTAACAAAAAAGTATTTCGCCCCCTCTAGAGATTTTGGAGGCGACGCCCATGGCGGGCTGTGTAATTTATGTGGTGTTTTTAATTCAATTTTTAATTTACTTTAATTATTTTATTGTCTTAGATCTATGTTTAAACTTGAAATCAATAGTTTGTTAAATGATGTGAACAATTATATTAAAGTAAAATTTACCCTTCTATTTATACTTGGTATGTCAACCCACTTCCCGCGATCGATTTATAATGGACCTTAAGTATGTTAATAGGGAAGTATGTTAATCAAGAACATATGTTTGAGTCAAAATCCATTAAAAAACATGCACTCCAATTTTAGTGCCACCCACTGGTGTTTTAGTTACATTTACTGGAGGACTACGGCTAGCTTTCCGGTTTCAGCCGTTTCAATGATGAAACGGTATTGATATTCTAATATGATATATTTTTGACATTTAAATATGATTTTTAAATTAATGCTTTTAATGAAACAAACAAGAGTCTATTTAAAAAGTTGAAAAAGTGAAAAGATACAGTGTCATACCATCTGGAATAATGGTCATACGTTATACAGGGCATTCCATTTAACTTTTCTCACTATTGGAATTCGACAGATTCGAATTTAGTCAAACGAGACAAAGTACAACGAGATAAAGTTTCTAGTAATAGAAAAAAAAAAACACAATAACAACCGATTTATGGTGATATGAACGTCTAATCAAATTCAGAATGGAAAAAACTAACTTTGCAACTATTTGGACATAACTCGATAATCATTTGCCGTTTACGATATGTTTTTCAGACTACTTTGATGACTGTAGGCAATAGAGTTGCCGTTTTTTGTATATGTATGGTGAGACAACTGCAGTAACCAAACCGTTGAGTGATCAAGTTGTTGGTCACTCAACGACCAAACATAATACAGTCTGCGACTTGTGTGGGAGAGGAGGCGGCATTCCGGATACCGCATTTGGGCCTCAGGCACGACTTACGCTGATGAGCCTTGTGGTTGTTGTTGATAGGCGGCGCGGTTACCCGAAGTACTCAGGTCTTTCGACCCATTGTGCCTGCCGCTAGTCGGGAGCTATTGGAAGAGACCCGTGCTATGCGCATAGGCCAACACCCGTTGTAGAGAAAGCTCCCTAATGTCCTGAGGCAGGAGAAGTGCTGCGCCCAGGTGTTTGTGTCTCTTGACCATGAGGCAGGCACAGCGACAGAGGATGTGAATGGAGTCCTCGTCATCGTGTCCGCAAAACCTGCACCTTCTAGTGTCACTAAGACCGATAGTGTTAAGGTGCTTGTTAAGATGCCCGTGACCTGTCAACAGTCCTAGACAATCCTTATGCTGTTACGACTTAGCGCAAGTATTGATCGAGTTGCGTTCGACCAAGGCCCTTCAATTAAGAACCTGGCTTGTCGCAGCCTAGTCTCGTTTGACCATTCTTCCTCTGATCTTACCTTGATCCAGTTTCCAATGGACCTTGCTACATAACTAGGCGGAAGCCCCAGCACTGGTTCGGGCCCTGTAAACTGTATACTTGAGCCTCTCTTAGCCAGTGCATCGGCCTCCTCATTTCCTGTTCTGTTGGGATGACCCGCTACCCAGGTCAATTTTACTTGGTTGTTCTGTCCCAATTGGGCCAGACCATTTACTTATAACCATTTCATCTATTTGTTTTTAAGAACAATGCCTTTTTGTAAGTCACAAAATGTTTGGTACGTGATTATATACCTATATTGGAACAATCTACACACATAGACGTTAATCCTGAGGCAGAATCCTTTGGTGCCCCACGGCGTGTATCAATTTTCTCGACTGTCACCGATATTCATCTCAGCCGAGCAGTCTAGCTAATATTAATTTGATGAGCCTTAATCACCATTCAGTGCTGGAATGAGGGAAAACTAGAAAATTTCATTAGTTAGGTCGGCAGTCAAACATCAATCAATGTTAATCTCTCACATTAACGTCAAGCTAATATTCTTCCTGTCCTGGGTCGCACGACAGGAAAGTTACCAACCCATCGTTGCGAACAAACCTTAATTCAGGCGGAATAGGGATTCGAACCGACGACCTCTGGGTCAAACAATAGAGACACTAAAATCGGAACAACTGAATGATAAAACTTAAGACCATTGAAATAAACCAAACTGATCATTCGATGCGGCTTAAAATTCCGTTTTCAATGAAATATCATAAGTGGCAATGTGAATAAATACATAAAAATATCACAGTACTAAGAAAAAAGTGAAGATATTGGATATTCCACAAAAAAGATAAATGGAAATTTAACTTATTTAATGTTTCAAAATCTGGACAACTTATTCGGATTTTCAAAGTATATTTGACATAGTCACTTTGTAAGGCAACTTCTGTCCTATTTGGTCAAATTTGTAGCTATTATACTTTCCGAGATCCCAACTATGATAAAAGTTATGGTTGGATACCTTGTATACATTAGACCATATACCATGATGGAAACTATTTGAATCTGCGGAATCTGCTAGTGGGAGTGCCAATTTCCAGCTGTGGAATGGTATTATTATGGATACTGGAACTTGGAGGTTAGTCGCTTCTGTATTACTTCCTTACTTCCGCTTTGATATTATTATGTACAACATGCTGGAATACAGGCTGTTAGAATGCATGTCAGCTCACGTGCATGCAAGTTTAAAGTACACAAACAAATAATTATAGTTAATTATATATTACTTTATTTGTCAGGATTATATTCAAGGACTCTATGCAAATCATGCACGTTTTTTACTTATGTTAAAATCTTTGAAAGGTATTGCATTTGGTTTTTATTTTATGCTGGTGCTACAATATTTTTCAAGAATTAGTAAAAGACAGGGAACTAGTGCTGTTAATTATTTTTTTGTTGAAATTATTATTACATTTTGGAATGGAGTTACTACATTTTGGAATGGAATATAAGTTAAGTTATATTTATAAGATATAGAAGATATTTTATTGGTTTATTACGGTTTGGGAAAAACTTCTTACGTATTGCTCAACAGCACCAGTTCTATACTAACCTAGTTGCTTTCCTTTAGCCACGCTATCTGTCTGTCAATTAGATAATAATTGTCAGACGGATAGTAGCAAAGACCCAAAGAGGGCACTGTGTGTATTTCTCACCACCACTAATATCCCTCTCCTGTTTCCTCAGCAGTAAATGTCTACTTATTTATTTATTTTTTTTTTGTTATTTTCTACCTTCAATATCCATTTCAGCAATATTTCCATTAGTAGTTGTCATTAATAATAAAAATTGTAACTAGACAAAGTAATTGCCGTGACCTCCATATAACATCATATACTGGTTAATTATTAATGTATAAATGATTAAAATTTCGTAGAATTTCATATGCGTACCTAGTAATAGTGGTGATTACTAACGCGACAAAATTATAGAACTTCTCTAGAAAAATAAAACACTCATATCGCTAGATCAATAGCGTACCACTTATGCTGCACTGATAAAATGAAATAAGGTCGAAACTGGTCTAGAGTTATTGATGATGTGAGTTTATAACATTCTCCAGTAGTTTTCATAGAATCTGAAGTTCTTGAATTTTATGCCGTGTTAGACAAAATACGGGAAAAACGATTTGTCGTGTACTGCAACTATATACCCGGGAGAATAATTGTTTGTGTAGTTATTATATAGAAACTATTCGTTTGAAAGGTATCAAATAATGGGTATTCCATGTTACAAAATGTGGAAGATTTATCTTCTTATAGAAGTAGTGTAACAATTTTAAGAACTTTTACAATTTATTGATGTTATGACAATGTTATATAATAGGTACGTACATTTTGTAATTTAAAAAATTTATTTTGGCATAAAAATTTTATTTAAATTTATATTTAATGAAACAATTAAACCTTAAGAGTTGAACTATTTGATAGTTTTAGGTTATGAGAACAAAGGCCAATATAACACAAACAGAAACCTTTATTATACTTTTTTAAACAAAAAATAAAAAGTTATTTTAGCAATAACACGAATAACTGTCGCTAAATTTTTATTAGGTCTTGATTTACTGGAGACCTAAACAATGTATTTTTTGTTATTTCGTTTGCTTCGGATTAGTTTTTGGTAACACCTTGTGTTTTGGCGTTGTCCGGTTCTTTATAATGTATATATCTATACATGTTCCACTATTTATTTTCCAAAATCGTATCTCAAGTATCGTATCCAATCGTATATCAGTATAAGAATATTTTTTGATAAATAATAAGGAATCATTTTAAGAATTCTCGAGTTACGAATTCTCAGAAGTGAGAATAAACTAGTCTTAAAAATGCAGCCCATACACATCATCAGGGAGAAAAATACATGAGGACGCTAAAATGTCAGAATAGATGTTTTCTTCGGTTTTTCTTTTATTTTATTGATTGAGTTCTCAAAAGAAATGGTTGTAATAGATCAAGTAAACTAGAATAGAAGCGAAAATGAGAGAAGCAAAATGCAAAACACTGTCAACAAACTGTCAACAGTCAACACAGACAACTGTCAAAAGTTGAAAGTCACATAATCGTTTTGAATGTAGAAACTCATTTACCTAGTAATCTTTTACTGCCAATGGCAATGGAAATGGACATGCGGCCGTGACGTCACATATGACACTTTGAAACTAGCATAGTAAAATAGTTCTATAGTTGGAAGTATTTTATTTTTATACAAGGTAGGCAAGTGAAAAGTTTCCACCTTGAATAACTTGATATACATATTTTTTCAAATAAATTTTAGAGACAGTTCGCTCTATATTAATAACGTCTATACAGAGTGTCCCAAAAAGAGAGGTTTACCACAACCTATATTGTTTAAATAGAATACTCTGTGCTTTTACAGATTTGGATAGAACATGCTCTCACAAATACATTGATATAGGGTTTGATGGATATAGCTCTAATAGTAAGGTAGATATGATTAAAATGTTTATCATATATAAGACTTATAACAGCTCTTTAATCTTAATTTATATGTTGGAGAGACTTTGTAGCGTCCCTGGCCTAGTAAGATATTTATATTCTTTTAGAATAGTGAGGTGTATTCATAAGAGGATGTTCCATCTAAATTTGGAAAGATACATTAACATTTTAAAAATATAAAGTAAGGAAAACCACTTTGGGACACTCTGTATAAACGGCAATAATATGAAAATGTGTTCTTCAAAACTGACCGGTCTCTGGAATTGATTTGATCACATCATATCTATACATGTATCACATGTATACCTACTAGTAGTAGTAGTAGCAGTGGGGCGGCCAAGACCTGGCAAGTAGGCCGCAAGCGGGCCCTTTTCACCTACCCCTGTCGTCCCTACCTAGCTTCATCACCTGTCTTCTCATTGAACCTACCCGACCTTCTAATGTAGGTCAGAATGTCGGTCCATTCAAGGGAACTAACCTCTTCCCGCTTGCAACTCCCCGGCCTCCCAGACGTCGTGTCTCAATCTGCCGAAAGCCGCGCACTCTGCCAAGAAGTGGGAAGGCGTTTCATCGCCCTCCCCATACTTTGGGCAGATAGGGTCTCCCTCAAACTCCCACCAACTGGTTCAGAGCCTTCCGGCTACGACTTAACAGCCAGGCCGTCTTGGTCTTGCTTGGCTCCACTATAAAATGGCGAGCCTGTCTACAGCTCCCACTCCTTCTCCACTGTTTACTTAGTGCCTCATGAGCCCAATCGTTAAGAGCTATGTTGACCTGCCTTCGTGTAATGCCTAAAATCGGTTCTGGTCACTGAGATCCGAGTCGAGCCTGTTCATCGGCCCTTTCGTTCCCCGGGATTCCACTATGACCTGGTACCCATACCAATTTGACCTCTTTTCCTCTGGCCAGCTCCTCCAGGGTATCTCCGCACTCTTGGACAAGGGCAGATCTTGTCCTTGGAGATGCTGTATACCTACTAAGTTATTCAAAGTGGAAATTTTTCATTGACCCACCTTGTATATTTTTATTTTAAACTCGTACCTGTCTTAACAGTGGCTAATTCATGGTTGTTAATCTTCGGCTTATCTTTAATTTTCCTGTATCATAATTGTTTTATCCTTTTTGAGCCTTACGAATTTTCACTGAACACTGAGAGGCGGTGTCCAGCGCGCAAATGTCTTTGCATTCCAACCAAATCGAAATCTGCGGCATCAGTTACGTGTTAAAAATAGAGTTAAGTAAGCCCCCATATGGATTATTCATATATCGTAATGTGTCGACTATCTCAAGTCAGTAATGATGCCTGTGCAATGTCAAAAAATGGAGCTGGAGCTACAAAAATTATACATAATAAAAATTAAGTATCTATAGACCATATCTTTCTATAGCTTGTTGCGAAGCTTCAGTACTTATTAGATACTTTAGTAGGTATTATTTACACAACTACAAAAGCTTAAAATGACATTTCCATATATTTTTTTAATTCAGACTTGAGTTACTGAAAACCCTAAACAATGAATTCAGACTCAGAATTCAGATTTCTAAACTCTGAATATAAATTTTAAAGTCTGGTTTCTGGTTTAAAGTCTTTAAATTTGTGAATTACGACTTTTCATCCAAAATAAGAATGTATTATTATTTTGAGGTAGATCGTTCGAACATCCTTGCCACTTGTCCTTGTCACCAGAAATGTGTAACTTGACTTTCTTTGAGAGGTTAGATAAAATACAAAATGCTGCCATATTTGAAGTAACCCCACACTTATAACTAGTATAAGGGACTTAAATCAGGTGGAGAAGCAGGCATCGTACTTTTCTATTAGGAACAAAGTGGAAATTTTCAATTTTATAACACCAAATGAATATGTTAGCACGGGACCTGCAAGAGATTTATGGGTGAAGTTTTGATTTAAATAGCGAATAGAGTTTCAATCGATCCTTGTATAGTTCCTGTAGGTATAGTTTAATTTTGGAATGGTTTTTTCTTTGAATTTGATAAAATCCTAAATATTTATATTGCTGATGTTTCTCCATTTGTTGTCATTTTTCGTTATTCAGAGTTTTATCTGATAGTTCTTTACTCCACTTTCCACGATCTATATGTAATATTTTATATTTATCCATACCAAACTCCATATTTATATCTTTGGATACTTTTTTAATTATTTTTTTTGTAATCGTTGCTGCATTTGCGTCGATGTGAACGTATATATTTTAATATCGTCCATCAGTTTTGTGCCTTGTTTTTTAATTTGATATCTATATGGTGGTTATTCAACCAAAGGGAACTAAGGATGTCACCTTGGTATATCTATCCCATCTTTATATGGATAAAATAGGTTTCATATATGATCGGTAATAGTTTTTAATTGTATTTTGGTTTTCCATCTTTTCATTATTGTTTTAGCAAGTTTTGTCACAAGGGGTATATTTTGTATATTTGTATGTATATTTGTAGAACCTTTATTAACCAACTTGTATGAGGAACCATGTGAAATGCTTTTTTATAACCTATATATTTATTTATTTATTTTTTTTAAATATTATTAGTATTATTATGTCATAAAAATCCTTAAACATATGCATATGGTAAGATATTTAAATTAACACCTACGGTCCCTGTAAATGGATAAAGTGTTGCATTTAGTTTTTTGTTCAAACACATGTTCAAATCTTAAGAGAGCAATGATTCATACCAACTTATGGGACATTGATCTACGCTCAATGAAATGTCAACGGCTTGTTTTGTAAACTTCGCACGTATATTTAGTCTCTAAAATCTTTTGGCACTACTCTGTGCTGTTATTATTACTCGTAGCACTTGTTGCATCCCGTTGGTCGTAAGACCATTTGGCAAGCACTTGAAGCGTTTTGTTTTTGTTTTCTTTTACGATGGCATCGTTAAAACTCGGGATATTTTTGCTGTTAAGAAGAAGCATATCAGAACAAAATAAAATTTTATAAGAGGTTATTATATGTATAAGATTTCCTGAATGTTAGCGTTTTCTCGAGACTCCAGGTCGTTGCTGTATTCCTCTTTATTAGATTAAAATGGAGATGTTTGTAATTTATTTGGTAAAATTCTAGTAAATTTTTAAAGTACTATGAGAACAAATATTCGGATATTTTATTTATTGAATAGTAAAAATTGCAGTTATGATAATTTTGAACACTATTTTTATTCTGTGACTGCATTGACAGCAACAGCTGTTGCTTGCCATATGATGAGACTTATTGAGGTTTAGTTCTGTTTCGTGTTTCCTCATTTTCTCAATTTTTCTTTAGCTTTCCGTACATTTGTAAACAGCTGGATATTGACTGTGGTCTGTGTGTTTTATTAGGTTTTAACCTTTACCTTTGATTTTTACCAGATAATAGATTCAGTGGCGTGACAACTTTCCCGTGAAATTTTATCTTTATTTGAAAATAGCTGCTACGATTTTCTTCATTTAATTATCATCTACGCAACATTGTGTTTAGAACAGAAAAAATCGAGAAGGTTTTCAAGGATTTAAGAGTTTACTAATTGAATTAATAAGACGTGCAACTTAGTGTAATCGATATTTTATACAGGGTGGCCCAATTGTGTGGCAAAGTTCCATAACTCCTATGCCTTAATAAACAAAAAATATATACAGGGTGTCCACCTAGTGCGCGTAAATCCAATATCTGGGTTAATAAAAGAGATAACTTAATTTTTTTTTTCTACAGGGTTGTCTAATATCCCGAGCTGCACAAAATGAAAATATATTTACATATTCAGGGTGTTCAGTTTTTCCTGGACAGGTACCAACTTCGTTTTTCTAAATGGAAATATATATTTTTTATTGCTTTTTTGAACTAAACCCTTGATTTTAGTAGGACTTTCATCAGCCTTCCCTATACCTAACTTAAACTGTTTTTGAAATATTGACGGGTGAATATTGACATTTTTGCAACTTTGACACCCTGTAAAATCTAAACGGTTTCAGATCAAGCAAAACGGTTTGCACATTCCTATCTTAACTTTTCATAAGCTATCGTTTGGTACTAATTTCAGAATTATCCAAAAATTTAAAATTTTCTGAAAATTTTTAAAATTTTTTATTCCTGTATAAATTTGAAATTAGTATCAAACGATAGCTTATGAAAAGTTAAGATAGGAATGTGCAAACCGTTTTGCTTGATCTCAAACCGTTTAGATTTTACAGGGTGTCAAAGTTGCAAAAATGTCAATATTCACCCGTCAATATTTCAAAAACAGTTTAAGTTAGGTATAGGGAAGGCTGATGAAAGTCCTACTAAAATCAAGGGTTTAGTTCGAAAAAGCAATAAAAAATATATATTTCCATTTAGAAAAACGAAGTTGGTACCTGTCCAGGAAAAACTGAACACCCTGAATATGTAAATATATTTTCATTTTATGCAGCTCGGGATATTAGACAACCCTGTAGAAAAAAAAATTAAGTTATCTCTTTTATTAACCCAGATATTGGACTTACGCGCACTAGGTGGACACCCTGTATATATTTTAGGATCTCATAGAGCCCAAGAGAAGCACATGTTAAAAATATGTATATAGTCATATATAGGGTGCTCTATAAGTCGGGGTCATACCAAACTTATGGTTTTTTAAATGGAATTAAGTATGTATTTTTTATTTCATATTTGAATTCGGATAATTTTTCCGAATTTGCCAATATTTTACTAGTGGTTCAGAAGATATGACCATTTTTGTATTTTAATCGTAATAATCGCCACCTTGTATATCCGAATTTGTCCGATAATACTGCATATTTCCCAACAATATTTCGTATTACATGTTTGATAACAGCTTTCATATGACAAAGATTAACCACATTCTAAAAAAAATACAGGGTATCAAAGAATTTCGGCTCCACCCAGTTCCGAGTCTCATTAAATCTAATGCTTTCTAATTATTTTAATAATATAGGCATATAATATTTCTGCCTTTGCTTTTGTATCTTTACATATTTTGCTGGAATCCCATCACGGCCCTGTGTCTAGTAAATATTTTTTCCTACTAAACTAATTCATTACAATCGTTTTTTAATGGCTGGATTTAATACATTTTACCTGTAAAATAAGAAACAGTTCTATTTAGCACTGAAATCAATTAGTTGGTTCATTAAACCCTCTGTTTACAAACTATTTGTTTATAACTTATAACTATTTTAGTAGAACAGGACTCTTTTGTGCTTCAATGGCCGAATACAATAACACCATTTCTAGGTAAGTAAATGAGCTCTTGAAATTATGTGGTATTTCCATCCGGACAACTGAATTCCTTCGCTTTAAAAGTTTTTTGGGTTTTTGAACTACATTTTTGATGGTTATTACAGAGATAATACGTATTATATAACAACAGCATGATAAATTTCGTACACATTTCACAATTTTTTTACTTTCATACAAATCAAGATACTATTAATAGTGGTACCTACTTGTAAGCCTGCTTGATACATTTATAGACCGGCAGTTTTCTGGCTGTGATTTTAGTCAGAATCCCTTTCAGAGAATATTATAATGAGTATATTCCCATGACGAAACGGAACGAATCAAAGAGTCATCTGGGGTTCTTCATATAGAAAAGTGAGGTTTCATTTTTTGTTCACTAATTATGGGTTTTAGTACGATTTTAGTCAGGCTGCCATGTCTTTTAAAATGAAGTTCAACACAAAAAGGTTCCTCGGAAAACCACCGGCGTACCGTTAGCATGGGTCCAAAGTGGTCCAAAGGGCTGTTATGGTAACGTGAACTTGTATTTGATTAAAGGGTTTTTCCGCTTTTCCGGACAGGTTGCCGATGATAAGTATACAACTGTTTGTTATAAAATTTCTGAAAGGCATACCGTTTGCTGAAAGACATACCCAAAGGCATACACACAAATCAAAACTCACTTTTCTACAGGATGACCCATTAAGAATGGAAACACTGGCGTACAAAAGTTGTTTATGGACCGATTTAATCCGGATTTTTTTTAAAAGATAGATCTCCAAAAGCTTTATGTTGGTGCAATTTGAGGACGAAATTTTGATTTTCAAGGACTACTACAATTTTTTTTTATGTGAAAAATAGTAAAGTTTTGTTAGCGATTTTTTTATAAAAAATCTGACTACACCACTGGATTTAGGAGCCCCTCGAATGCATTTGTACCAATTTTTGAGAAAAAAAGTTGGTTCCTAAAAAAGTTATGACAACATCGGCATCACCAGTGTTTGCCTTTGTCGGTGAACCTATTCTTTTATAAAAATCGAATAGAACCCAAAGAGAAACAAAATTAAACAACTTAAACACTAGTGTAATTATTAATGAAAACCATAAAAACCAGTATACACAAAATAACCAACAATTACTCTAATATAAACAACAATTGATAAAAAAAGTAATGATTAGAAAATTACATTTTTAAAAATGAAAGAGTCTGTCAAATTGATTCTCATTTTTTGAATAAAAAATTATAATGCAGTTATTTTTTTATCTAAGAAGGTTATATTATAAGTTTTGGCATAATAACCACGAAATAATAATTTGACGAACTTACCTATCAATTGTTGTTTATATTAGAATAATTGTTGGTTATTTTATGTATATTGGTTTTTATGGTTCTTATTAATAATTTCACCAGTATTTAAGTTGTTTAATTTTGTTTCTCTTTGGGTTCTATTCGATTTTTATAAAAAATAGGTTCACCGACAAAGGCAAACACTGGTGATGCCGATATTGTCATAACTTTTTTAGGAATAAACTTCTTTTGGCAAAAGTTGGTACAACTGCCTTCGAGGGGCTCCTGAATCCAGGGATGTAGTCAAGTTTTTTATAAAAAAATCGTTAACAAAATTTTGCTATTTTTCACTTAAAGAAAAATTCGTAGTAGGCCTTGAAAATAAAAATTTCGTTTTCAAATTTTGCATCAACATAGAGAGTTTAGAAATCTACCTTTTAAAAAAATCCGGTTCAAATCGGTCCATAAACAAATTTTGTACGGGAGTGTTTCCATTCTTAATGGAAACACTCCCCTGTATATGAAGAACCTAGGATGACTCTTTGATTGACTCGTTTCCGTCATGAGAATATACACAAAATACCATCTGAAAGGCATACTGACTAAAATCACTACCAAAAATCTGTCACTAACTCCCGGTCTATTAGTTTAATTCTAATACTTCAATTTTCTACCCTATGAGAGCGCTTGCTACACATATAAGGCAAATTGTAATTCGATCTGGTTTTTTAATAATAATAAAAATAATAATAATAAACATTTATTGCACAACCGAAAATTCCTTTTACACATATATATAATACTACTATATGGAGCCTATGTAATCTTTACCATGTTTCTCAAGTGAAGCCAAATTAGAGTAGTCCAGAATCATATCTATTGTCTCTTTCACGGAGAAAATACCAAATACTCATGCGCAGCAAACCGCGGGAATTTTGCTCCATATAGGTACTGTAGAATACAATAAATTAACTTTATTTTATATTGTATTTTATCTACATATAACGGTTTTTCAATCTTGTTATTGGGATGTTCCCGTAGGTATTTATCAAGTTTACCAAAAGAGTGGATGCAGTTTGTATTTGAAAAGAAAATTTTAAAAATACATACTTCAGGTACCTATCCGACTTCATATGGAATATTTCCTTCGCACAAAAGACAAAACCTCGACTGAGTTTTTCGTTTCGGCATTTTGCGATATCTGTGGAATGAAATTAATGAAAATGAGGTACAGTATAATTCATATACCTATATAATTCACTACATATTTAAATTTACAAAATGTTCTTATATCTCGGAGTCCGAGCGGTTAAGACGTCTGGTTTTCAATCGTTCTCTCGCGGTTGACGACGGTTCGATACTCACCGTGGTCAACTTTTTCTAATTGCTCCAATATTAAATCTGTGTGTGTAAGGCTGGTAGCGTTCTTAATATGCAACTAGTACTACAATATCACTGTATAAATGGCTAACAACCTACTGTACACTTTAATTAATAAGGTTTTCCAGGTTTCCCTTATTCTCGTACTAAATGGTAATTAAAGTTATAACATCGTAAGTCGTTCCTGGGCGCACTCGCGGCCCGCAAAATAATAATATGCCGCTCCCTCTCCCACACAAGTCTCTGACTTCCGGGCTCATCACTAAGATGAGAATGAGGGATAGAGATATTATTATATACCTAAACTTGCAGTTGCGACTGTAAAAATACCGTCGAAATAATTTGATGAGCAAATGTCTCTAATCACTAATAAGTCTAATAGGTATATGAACAAAACTAAAACTACAAGTTACACACATAAATAAAACACTTCTAAAACTGCCGGCTCTACGAAAAACACAAATTTATTTTCTGTGAAACACAAACATACCTGAAATACAAAAGATAAACTGTGACATAACCACACCACAAAACGCATATATGACAGAACACATACAGGGTGTCCCAGTGTGAACGAACAAAAATTTACCAGTGTGTAGGCCAGACCAAAATAAGAATAAAATTCTTATAAAAAAAAATTCTTCGCTGCACGCCTAACGAGTTCCAGGGTGTTATTTTGTAAAAAAAAAACAATTTTCCGAGATAACTTAAAAACTCGTTTCGTAGATTTAGGTAATATTTGGATGACGTGTACATCTATTAAAGGTCATTAAAACTATATGGTGTTTGTTTAACTCTAAACTTTAAAATCATTCCATATATTTTTCTGCATAAAGGAATACAGTCGGTACTTTACACTCAATTTACTCGAAAATGGTTGATTTTAGAGCTGTGTAACAAGAGCCCCTTTTTTGTTCAGAATTGATAGCAGATTAAGGAAAACTTAGTTAATTCACGAAAAATTAGGATATACAAGAGTTATGAAGACAAAACCATAAGGAAGAGTAGACCTAGGCCACCACAAGTGTCAAAGTTAAACAAACATCATATAGTTATAATGACCTTTAATAGATGTACACTTACCCAAAAATTACCTAAATCTACGAAACGGTTTTTAAGTTGTTACAGTTATTAAAGTTAAGTTATTACGGAAAATTGTTGTTTTTTTACAAAATAACACCCTGTAACTCGTTAGGCGAGCATCAGAGAAATTTTTTATAAGAATTTTATTCTTATTTTGGTCTGGCCTACCCACTGGTATATTTTTGTACGCTCATACTGGGACACCCTGTATATGACAAAACAAAAGCCCGGTCTTTCTTTACTTTCGCGCCTCATTGAAATTCTTGGATTGGATTGGACAACACTTGGGCATGTGCACAGGAACATTTGTCCGTGAAAGAGAACGAAATATATAACTCCATCTCATAAACCGGCTTCAAGAAAAGCTCGAATAGCTCAATATAGTAGTATTATATATATGCTTTTACAGAACAAAAAAAAAAAAATAGAAAAGAAACTTAAATATTCGGGAACTTCCTATATGAATATATTTGTTAAATATTATTGTAGAGAAATATTTAATTTTAAGTTAGGTAGCGAATTCTACAAATATTTCTATAAAAATTTGATTTTTTCTAAAACGGCTGAGAATTCGTAGAGGGAAGTGTTATGAAAGTCCTCCTAAAATAACGCGTAGAAGTCAAAAATTAATTACGGGCTGTTCCAGTTAAGATAAAAAAGTTAACGGCAACTTCCGGTATAACCGGAAGTGTCACGAGGACGTCATTATTTTATTTGAGGAGAACATACTCTAAAACGCCTGTGTCCACATTTTCACTTTTTAAATCTAAGTAGATACACATATTGTAATGGGTAATCACTGTGAAACACCCTGTATTAGTAGGTGCTAATTTAGTGTTATTGAGTAAGTAATGTTTCTAAATGAATATAAATTGTATGCTACATATTTTACAAATTCTGTACGTAATAACTTATACAGAGTGATTTTTAAATACCAAGAGATTATTCCAAGGTATACCTACAATTTTATTCTATGTTATGGTCTGTACATGGGTTTGTAGTACAACTTTTGAGAAGTAATGACGAAGATTATATTTTCATCACATATAAACGTGGGTAAAATGTTTCCTAATCTTATTACAGCCCTTTAAAGAGTCACTTAAAATTCTGTTGCTGATTTTTTCTAAATAACTTCGAAATAGGCTTATTCCCAGAGTCTGAAAATAAATTTTAGGTACCTGCTAGATATTTTTTGTGACTTGATACAGAGTGTCCCGAAATTTGTGTGCAATATATTACCAGTGGGTTCTATGGTTAAAAAGGGGACTTTTTTTTCATATAAACATGTGAGGAAAAATGTTTCCTAAGGGGGCTACAGTCCCTTAAACAGGGCATCCTAGTGCCAATTTTTTCTATATAACTCCAAAACTAATTGAGATTGATTTATCAAATTTGGTATCCTGCCTAAATCTTATATGCTGAATCCGCTGCTGGAAATAAAATTTCAAAATTTGTATCGATAAGTTCCAAACGAGGAGAGAGTGGAGTAAATATTGCCCTAACTTTTTTGTGCTTTGTCTTATTCAATTTTTCATTGGGAAATATGAAATTTCAATATTCTTTACTAAAAAACTGTACACTAGGTTCGTATCGATAGTATCATCGACGCATCATTTTCGAGCAAAATTGCTTTAACTATTTATAAGCGATAACACGAGATGTAGTAACTTTTTTCTATGTAACTTTTCCCTGGTTTTATCATTAAAATATGAAATTGTAGAGTTTTCTACTCTTACTAAAAAAGGTACTCTTGTTGAACATCGATAAAATGCCCCGTTTTGATATAAAATCGATTTTCAAATTTTAAGGAAGCATTTTTCGACATTTGCTTATATGAAGAAAAAGTTCCATTTATAACCATAGAACATACTAGTAAAATGTTGCACACTAATTTCGGGACACCCTGTATAGTTTTTATTAAAAGATACGAAATATCAGTACCTTTTAGTAAAAAAAGGTACGCTTATCTCGAATCGATATGATTTCCGTTTTTAAGTAACATCAATTTAAAAAATATTACCATTAGATAAATTACTATTTAAGAACCCATATGGTTCAAAATTAGAAAATACATAGCAGGTTGTGGAAAATAAACTTATATTAAGGTAAGTAACTCAATTGATAAAGGAAATGACGCCAAATATAATAATATGTTTGCCTCTCTTAACCTATCATGATGTGCTGTTGACGCATTGTAGTTTTCTTAAGAAGCATTTTGGGATCCATATTTAAATTTAAAAAATGGTTAAGATATCTTAATGTGAGGCTTAGTCATGTAACACACTGGAAGAATATTGCCCACTATACTTTCTGGACGGCATGTATTTGTAATTAAAGCACATTTGCACTGCAACCACAGACTTTATGAGTTACGTGGCTCGTGATGTCCATTTGAAGTAAATGTTCTAAGTAATTCCATAAATTGAAACCATTTTGATAAAAGGATCATGTCAAGCGACTCATTGTCTTATTCTACGAAAACGTTACTTTAATATTATTCATAGTTTTACAACTATTTAGCAACTTCCCTATGAGGTTGAATGAGTATTACCTACTATCGTTATATAAACAAAACATTGCTTCTCCATAATATTTACTGTAGATATTTTTTCTGGGGCAAGTTGTTTTCATTGTCATTTGGAGTATAGAACATTCATTAAGGTGTTACACATGTGTGTGTAATAAGACCTATGCTCTCTCTCTCTCTCTCTCTCTAATTTATTTAAGTACAGTTTTAAACTGTGTAAGTTGAAATTATTTTCTATTTGTATTTTGATAGTTTCAATCTAAAAAAAGGGAAAATAAAAAGATAAACTCTAAAATTAACATTTTCACATTGGAAAAAGCTGATAATTATTATTGAACATAACCTATATTACGAGGATTGTTCAATAAAATCACGTTTAGAAGCTGTAAAGCAGTTTTTATTCAACGATTTTAAAAAAAATCCGTGAACATTAAGTCCCATTATTGCACTAATCCATTGCATAATAGATTCCCTGCTTCTAAAACTCTACCACTGCGTCCGAATTAAACTGCCGTCATTTTAATGATTTATTTAATGAGACATACACATGTAAATCAAAAGGTGGCAAGTCGGGGCTGTAAGGTGGACGCTGTAAGACTTTCCAATTCATACGACCAGACAGATCTATAATCGTTCATACATAAGGTTCGATACATAAGGTCGAGCATTATCATGCAGAAGATTGGCACCATTTGCTTTTAAGCTTCCCGGGATGTTTATTCTTGAAATCGATACGTAAGAGTTTTAAGGTATCTGAATATCACTTAGCGTTGATGTTGACACTAGGTCCACCCTGGTAATAAAAAAGTACGGTGACCATTAATTTTGCTGCTGAAGGTTGGGACCGATATTTTTTCGCCTTCGGAGATTGTGAGTGCTTCCACTGTGTATACTATGAAATTTGGATTTTGGTTCGTAGTGGTAACACCAAGACTCATCGTCGGCAACAATTTTCTGTAAAAAGGCATTTTAACCTTGTTGTTGATACTGCATCAAATGCTGTAGTGATAAGGCCGAACGCAAATTCTTTAGGTTATCAATCGTGGAATCCACTGTAGCAATGTATGCAACTGAATAACAACATATGCCATTGCCATGGCTACGTAGATCAAACGTATTTCCATTGAATAGTCTTCGTATGTTACCTACAATGGGGTATCTTGGGACGAGGGGTGCAAGTTTAATGAGGAGGCAGATGCACTAGCCAGAAAAGGCGCATCAAAAAACCTCATTGGGCCAGAATCCTTCTGCGGCTGAGCGAAGCCATGCATAAAAACATTCATGGAGGAATGAATGAAACAAATATTGAGATTGGCAGAGGAATCTGCCACAACTGAGACAGGCAAAGTTATTCATTAAAGAACGGTCACCTAAAATCACTATAGATCTGTTAGGGCAGAATATAAATGCCTTCAGAATAATAGTGGGTCGCTGTACACTTAATTGGCATATGAGGCTAATGGGACTGACAAAAGAAACAATTTGCAGATTTTGTCAAGAAGAAGAGGAAACCTCAGGACACGTACTTTGTCAGTGTCATCAGGGCTGTGGAATCTGATTCAAAGGACAAAGGTGAACAGGGTGCTCTAAATAGGTTAGGAGTGCCACAATAGATCTTTTAGGTCGCGGCAGACTAGGTCAGATGGCCGAGTCCTTTGTAAAATCTAATCTATATCTAATGTTACTAACATAACCCATAACTTTTTGTTTAACGTTTCGGAAATTTCTTTATTTCCATTACCAAAATATTCTGTTACCTTCTTAATGAAAATTATATGGAAGATTTGACAAACATAGTAATGTACAATTTTTATTATTTTTTGGTTGAAATGTGACGCACACTTAATTTTATATTTGTATACTTATTTTCCAATATTTTAGCCAAATCCCGCATTATTATTTGTTGCTTTTCAAGTACGTACGTGCAATATATCAAACTGGTCACTAGACTAGCGAGGAGTGCAACACGCTGATTTTATAGGAGTTGAGGAGGCTATATGCTCCTTTCAAATCATCTCCTGCATATGGTATCCAAAAGACTCAAGATAAGCTACCATAAATGTACAAAAATGAGTTAATTCAATGTTATCAATTATGATTATGATCAAGCTATTTATATAAATTTAGTCTAAAGTTACAGTATCTAAACTTTAATTTAATCATAATAACTTTGATTAAGTAACTTAACTATTGAAATTATATCTAATTAGACAAGTATGTCCAAATAGGCAAATTTGCTCCAAGTGTTGAATATTACGTCTGGATTTCAAAAAGATTTAATAAGATAAATGCTTGCGTGGTAATATGAGACAATTGGTTCAAGTTCATGGGCCCAGTTTAATCAACTAGATGATATTAACTGGTCTTATTTAGCTTCAACCATTATAATAATATTAAAACATCACTGCACAAAACGCATTGATTTTTAAAAATTTTCTGTTAATCAACCTGAAAATGTATAGGATTATATTCAATAAATCTTGAATAAACATTTTATAATAAGTAATATTTAGATAAAAGTTTAGTTGATCGCCACGGTAGTGCATTGTGTTAGAGCGTGTTGTGGCAGCATTTCTCGGTCACATTGCCTAGTAGGGTTTGGGTTCGATTCCCAACTCCGGCACTGCCAATGTCGATGGGTATGGGGTGTTTCCCTGAGTCTTTTTTAAACGTGTAATCTCTTTCCTCACAGCCTTTGGTTTTGGATTTGGGAGTTGTCTAATTTATATGGTGTTTAATTTTAATTTTAATTAAAAAATGTTAGGTAGGCATTTGTTATAATATAATTGTACTAAAAAGTTACTGATGTTACTGAACACCATCATCAAACTCATCTGGTCTAACTGTATGTATTAACAAAAGGACAACGAAAAAGTAACAAATCGTTAATAATAAAAATCAATTATAACAAAAATACAGGAGAATAAACAAAACAACAAATTAAAGAATAATAAAGAACCGAATAATGGGCCGTATTAGAAAAGTTGATGATGGTTCTGAAGAGACGAAACGTTACTTACGCCATTTGACACAACGTAAAAAGTTGCTATGAAAACGTGTAGTTTTTAGTTCAATAGCTCTTCAAGCAATCCTAAAATTTGACAAAAACGAATTTCCAAAATTTCGATTCAACTATCATGTCAGCCTTGATTTTTGATGCATATGATTGATTGCTAAATTACGCAACTTTGCCCCATTTTAACTTAGTCTCTACCTTTAACGGTTTCAGAACTTAGCAATGTTATTGGTATTAAATTATTTTGCTTGTTTATCTATTGTTTTAATAATCGTATCCTTTTGTTTCAATAAAGATATTTCCATAATAATTAGACATTAAATTTCAATCACACCTCGTGTGATTAGAACTCCCACATTTCTGATATATGTATTTAAGATTCTAATTGGTTTTTGGAAAGATAGTAAATAATCTAATCTTGAGTTTTCAAATTGATTGTAATTTTAGGGATAATGTGATGCAAACCTAAAATTGAACAACCCACGCAGAGTCACCTAGGAAAGTTGAGTATATCAGATAAGACATGTAAAAACCAAAGCAAATCATTACGTATTCCAGAGACATTTCCCAATAAAACAACGCTGAACAATACCAGGGGAAGAAGAAACATGGAAACCGCGATAAAGCGCGCTCTGACCCCCGTAGCTCACTGAAAACTTTGCGGTAGGTTACGACCATACCGTGCAATATAAACACGCCGCACTCACACGCAAAGTTTCAGTGATCTCGCACACTTCGTTTTGTGCTACCGCGGAGTCCTCGCCCACTAGACCAAACCATCGTTTCAGTAACTCTCCGGAAGTCAGTACATGATTGATCCAGTTTGGTCTGAGGAGCGCGAAAATTTTCGGATGTGCGAGAAGAGTCTCCAAGAATTCCGCGCTACACTTTGTTATCTTGGCAGGCAGGTAAACGATAGCACGTGCCCTGATAAGAGTTTGTCCTTATCTCGTACCTAGACGATCAGTTCCTGTCAAGGTATAACCGCGGAAAGATGCACGCAGTTACGGGATATGTTTTTTCTTTACTCTTGTGCCTTTTAAAATGTACCAAGGCGGCGCCTAGTGATAGCAGTGCTCTGGTAAGTACTTTGTAGAAAACCAATATGTTATCGGCTGATCTGATATTAGAAAACCAATTTATTATCGGCTGATCTGATGTTCGAACCAAACAACAAAAATTCGTACTTTGTGCCACGCTTGATAACGAGCACACGCTTGACAAATGAAGAATTGGGGAACAGTGTCTAGTTTAATTATATGCCACATTTTACAAAAGTAATTAGTTTAATCATAACAATACATCAATGTTTTAGTTCCATTGTTGCATCGCAGTGTCATTAAATCGAACAAATAGGTACCTACCTTGGCCTGATAACACGAATGATATTCCGTTTTAGTGTTATTGTCTAAAATTTGTTATTTTCCTAACATTAAACGAAATTAAAATATTATTATTAGAAGCTATTGTACATAGAAGCCAAACAGTTCAGCTAGGGGTGGGTTTTTAACATCTGGATTGTTTGAAATATAGAAAGAAGTTTTGACAGTTAAAGTTTGCGAATATATGTGGGAAGCTGTGTACACTAAAAGAAAGTAATCGGTGTTTGTTGGTTGACAATTTTTAAAAAGAATGAATGTAATTCATATTGACTCTTTTGACTGAGTTGATGAGTTTTTGAATTCTCTCTTGAAAACATTGTAAAAATATAAAAGAAATGTTTTTTAAAATTAAGAATTAGAACAGATTTATAAAAGTTTAAAAATATCATTTGTTTTAGCGATATTTCATTTGATATTCGATTGTACTGAGTTTAGTAGTATCCAAACTTTAAAAATAATTATTGTAGATATCATTTTTTAGGTTAGTGGATACTTTTATATCAAAACAAACATTTTCATCAATATAGTTTAACATGAGGAAATAGTGATTACTTCAAATCAATTATTTTCACTGTAATAAACACACGACTTATATGTCATGATATGTTAATTAACTTTATCGTTAAAGACTAATTTAAAATCGTCAAAATTCACAATTATAGTATATTTTACGTACTAAATGTAATGTTTTAATTATTAACTAAGTATATTGCTCACGATCTACCTATACCTACCTATATATTTTTATGTAAAATAGTTTTTTCGCATCAGAATGTTGGTGATGATTGATGATTTATTTCAAGGTGAAGATACACTGTTTTCATTACTGTCGACTGTGCACCGTTTCCTGCCATTATTTAAATATAATTTTCTGTTACTCCTTAATAAAATGTCCTTTATCTTCCAATAATAGCATAAACTATCGTATAATGACCACCCTGAACTTTCAAATGTTGCAGGTTAACGTCCATCTTAAAATTAGCATCATAGTAAATATATCATTAGCATATCTCAGGTTATTTTTTTATTTAAACATAGACCATTCTTCTCATAAAATTCCGAAAACTTGCCGTCATTCAGCCATTGTGTTTTGGGACAATAAACTAGATTCCCGTCATTTGAAATAGCGTGACCTTGAATTTTGTAGATAACGGAATTGGGACGAAAATTGACGTTTTATGCGGAATATGCGTGCCTGCTAGTAATTTTATCTCTACCGACGAAGAGATAATGAGTTACATCAAATAAATATGAATCACATTAATTTCTAAACAAGTGTATTTAGTTTATTATCTAGGCATATCGCTATTTGATACCATGACAGAATCGATTTGTATCATGACTCATGTTGTAGTGTGTACTTATTTTAAAGAAACAGTGAATATTGAGAATTTTTTTGTTGGGACTTACTTTCAAAATATGAACATGTAACGGGTGTTTCAAATCTATAGGAAACAAATTACCACATCTTAACACCCATTCTAGAGACTTTTTTCGGCAAATTCTGTTGTAACAGCAACAGCTTGTAAAATTTAATTCTTTAAATGTTAAGACATCATTAGAGAGCAATTTGATATCCCTAAATACCTAGAAAAACCAAAGCGTAACATATACAACGAAATCTTTGAATATATTATATTGTTACAGATTTGAGTATTCACGTACTATCCCATAAGTGTACTTTTATGTGAGAAATTTGTTTTTCAGTGGGTTCATTTGGTTTTTCAGTGGAAGAAATATTTCATAAAAATATTATTTCCAAGGACCAATTAGAGTTACATCTTATGCCCAATTTTCAAAATAATTTTCGGTGCTCTTAACAATTTATATTTAGTTCCCATTTAGATGACCATTTTAAGTACAAAAGATTGCGAAAACATTATTGTTGAAAGCTTTTTCTTTATAGACTAAAATTTTATATTATTTCCTCCTTCTAAAACCCACAATTCCAACTAGATTTCCCTTTATTGGTGGTTGTGCATTAAATCATCACACTTATACAAAAAATAAATATTTGTCACTGTCTTAATTATAGAAACTGAAAAATGTGAAACAGAGTGTGTCAAATAGAAATAATTTAATCATTATTACGCAAAATAGGTGCATCTAAAACAAATTGTTACTTAATAACTATAACAACTGGAAACCAAATGTCGGCATTCTTTCAATTCTTTATGGTTAATTAAAAAACGAAGAGCTAGCCACTCGCCTAATCCAACAAAAATTTTGTTCATTAAACGCATCACTAGGCCTGGATACCCAGATCCGGTAACCAAGTCCTAAAGTAAACAAAATAGTATGGGAGATTTAAATATGAATAGATTCGATCGTTTGTTATTTATTGGATTGTATGGATTTACTGTTTCACTTATAACTTTTTACGTATGTCCAGTTTGGGAGGCTTACACATTGTTAATATTATTAATATCACTTTCTAAAAAAAATACAAACTTATAGTGTCATGTAGTTGTAACCATTAGGCTCTAATTAAAAAACATACTATTTACTATGTTTTACTTGAATCTTCGTGACTCTTGATTTTTTATTTTGGCATTTCTGTCACCATGAGAAGTACACGAAATGTTTTTACAGTTTTCGGTTTATTTAAAACTATGTTCAGAAAACAAAAGTTATTAATGTATTCATAAATGTATTCTAATGCATGTAATTTATTATATTTTAATTTATCAATAATACAATTTTAATATTATTACTATTATCTTTGTTATTAAAGAAACAGAAATTTGGATATTTCTATAGAGAAACTCGGTAACCACTTATAAAAGATATACAGTGAGGACATAAAAACCGCCCCCCCCCCTCTAACTTTTGAACCACTGGGTAGATTGTGATGAAATTTGGAACGATAATATGTGACTAAATTCTGCATTTTTTGACACATCAATGACAGCTCTGAATGTCAAAGTGACAGCTGGGCGCGCAATAGGAACATTTTTTTAAATGGAAATGGGCGTCGAGTGGGGACTCATTTTGAAGCTATTTTTATGCTCAAAACATCCCCCAAATTTGAGAACATTTGGTTCAGTAATTTCCAAATAAAAACCAGTAAAAACCAGTAATATCAGTTTACAATATAATCTTTTTACCACATAATCTTTATAATAGGACTTACCCATGGAACATTTATTTGTCAGGAGGTTCATGGAGGTAATTTTCAACATCTTTTGAAGTAACACGTGTTTTCTAAATTTGTTTCTGCCTCTAATTTTTTTTTTTTATGTTGAATTTAAATTATTTCATAATTTTTTAATTTAGGTTATTTTAGGTTAGGGATGGTTTATTGTTATTTGTTTACTTTTAATTTTTGTTCTGCTTTAAATAATTTACAATAATTTGTAATATGTATGCAAAAAAATGATATAACAGAAATCGATATTACTGGTTTTTATTTGGAAATTACTGAACCAAATGTTCTCAAAATTGGGGGATGTTTTGAGCATAAAAATAGCTTCAAAATGAGTCCCCACTCGACCCCTATTACCATTTAAAAAAATGTTCCTATTGCGCGCCCAGCTGTCACTTTGACATTCAGAGCTGTCATTGATGTGTCAAAAAATGCAGAATTTAGTCAAATATTATCGTTCCAAATTTGATCACAATCTACCCAATGGTTCAATAATTATAGGGGGAGGGGGACGGACTTTATGTCCTCACTGTATAAAGATAAATGATACAGTCTCGATGTCATTTTTTTGAGACAAATTCATTGGCGAAAATCGAAATTTGGTTTCGTCTTTTGTTTTAGAGTTATTAAGGTACATGTCGATAGTTTTTGAAATCAGAAATGGTCTTCATTTTAAATGCTCGGCTTTGTGTATCTGTATAAAATCTACATGTCAAAATTAGTCTATTGCAATAATAATTTTGACGTAAATTATGTATTAAAGTTACCATGAAAATTAGTCGAAAAATGTAACGGAAGCTGCAGCCGAAAGAGGGCCTGTCAGTTATTGATAAAACTACTAACGATCTAGAGCAGTAAAATTACAACTTGAATTAAAAGCGTTCGTTTATTCCTCTAGATATTTATAAAACAGGCAATAGGGAAGTGCGTAATAAATTTTGAAGAAAAACATAAAAAGCTGTATGACTCACTGACCCTAATGATGATGAGGAAATGGTCTATTTTTTTAGATTTACCAGATTGTATCATAAATAGAAATATATCTCACAGAAACGATAAATGCGACTATTTGTTTACGATTGATATTTATATGGAAGATATCGGTACTTAATAAAATTACATAAATTGTCTTGTTTCTATAGTAAGCGAAATCTTAAACATATAGAATAGAATTTAACACTGAAATATTTCAGACATCTAAAATATAATGCATGATAAAGGAACTATTATAGGAAAAATACTTATTTCCTTTTGGGCATTTCTGTTATAAGGAACACCCCATGTGGGTACAAGTAATCGACAATAATCTATAAAATTAGCAGAAAAAAATGAAATCAAATTTATCTAATTGTGATTCAAAGAGTAATTAATCACGCGAAATATACCATCACCAATTGTTTTCCAACTTTTATCACTAGCTTACAAATTATTTACAACAAACATTACATATATAAAAACACGGCGGGTGAGTCATCAATAATTATTTTATATATTGATAGTTAGCGAAAGCAGTCACCAATTAGTCAATGGGTGCAAGTAATAGTATTTGCTGACTGGTTATATTCAAAGTCAGGGGGGACACATTTATTTGATGAATCAAGATGTTTTCTTAGTAAATTAGCAATTCACACACCCACATAAGTTATAAAGTATGGTAAATATTATAAAATTTCTATAAGTATTCCTTGTTCTAATAAAATTCTTCATCATATAACCGGTTGACCGTGACTTAATTGACTTGGAAGGAAATCAAACGAGTACGACAGACGCTGAATCCTGATTTAATTAATTCAATTAATTAGTTTAGTCGAGAGGAAATTTTGTTTTTGAATTAAACTTTTGAGTCATTTTAACTGAGGCAAAACCCGAGTTTATCTTAAGATCTAAATGGGACAAAAGTGTCATTCTCGTGGAGCTGTTTGTTTCATTGAGAAGTTGACAAGCAAGTTGGTTAGTCATTGTTTAATTTCCATTGTCATTACATTTATTTGATAGGATATTTCTACAATCTTCTATAACGCACATACTACACAAATTTATTTACAGTATATACACTCCGTCTTTATTGAAAGTGGAATTTTGTTTAATAGAAATAACTGATTTTATAAAAGATTACAAAATAACATATGTAATTTATGAACATAATAATGTGTAAGCATTGCAATAAGGTAAATAAATGATAAAAAAGATATTCAAGAATAACATGCTAAACTGAATCCATTATTTCATAAATGCTTCCAGCCAGTAAATAAACACTCTTTACATTTTACGTATGTGTATAGAGCATTTTCCTAGCTAATAAGGTTTTACCGGTTTCTCTCATTCCAGCCCTGAATGGTGGTTAGGACTTACCAACATAAGTCGTTCCTGAGGCGCAAATGCGGCCCGTGAAATAATAATATGCCACCTCCGCTCCCACACAAATATCAGACTTTCGGGCTAATCCTTGTGATTAGAATGAGAGTAAAGATATTATTGTTATTATTATGATGGGTATATTTTTAATAATAAGGGAGTTATGCCTTCCTTATTTTTGGAGATACACCAATCAAACTCTATAATAGGTATCATTGAATTTGTGAGAGAATTTTCTATGTAAATACGTAATACACAGGACTTTCTGTATAAAAAATGATATTTTACATCCATACATCTTTTGGGTCAACCTTTATAAAATCGAATATATTATGTCAATTAGGGAAAAAAAGGAAATTGACATACCATGTGTCTCAAATTCGATGTTCACCATTGGGATCTTGGAAATTGTAAGAGATAGAATGTCAGTTAAATGGGGAATGCTTTAGACATTTTTATGCTGATCCTGGATCTGCGTTGCCTAACTGCGTTTTTGAGATATTTTAAAAAACGAAAATTTGGTAATTTGAAAATAATACTTTTTTGAAATATATCACAAACGGGCGTAGATAGAATTGATTTCAAAACAGATTAAGGATCAGCGAAAAAATATCTAAGAAATTCCTCATCTGATTGACTTTCTATCTTTTGCAGTTTCCGAGATCCCAATGGTGATTTTTACTATTGAATTTGGGGTGTACGAACGTTTCTTAAAAAATTAAGCATATCGGAATCGAAAAATTTGTGCAACGCACTGTGGAAAAATGCTAATAGTGAACTAATTTATTCAATATTTGTTTTTATTTGACAATTTTTTTTATTTTAGTGTACTAGTTTGTACCACTTTAACGATTTCGATTATATATTTCAATTATTTAATAACTTTTAGTTATAGTCACATAGTAGTACCTAATATAAAATTTTACGTTATAAGTTTATTAAGAAAGGGTGGTGGAGACAGTAAGAAGAAAGGGGCATAATGATAAGACTAATAATATATTCAAATGAGATAATTAGGCTGTTATTAGTTGGAACACCTCATCTTGAAACATTCATGAAAGGCCATTCTAGGAAGTTAAGAAGTATAAGCTTTGTAATCCCTAAAATAAATTTCCTTGTCATATTTAGAAAATGCATGAATAGATGTGGTTATTTTCTAAGACTACTAACAAATTTTCTTTATTAGAAAAGAATATTTTGTGTAGTTGATTTTACCAAGCTACTTCCAAAAGTCAACCTGCAAAGGAATGCAATTTCATAAAACGTTTATTTAGCAACAAGCCACACAATACTATGTTGATCAATATTTGTGTCACAATATCAAAAACTAATTTACGTTGTGAATGAGTGGTTCGACGGTTAATTGTTTAATTTTCAATAGCTATTTCGGAAACATTAGAAATTACTTTGCAGTTTTTCGTTAATGGATATGATTTGGCGAAACTCAAGGTTAATAAAAAGAAGCAATCAATATGCTTTTGACCTAATCTATCTAGACACGAAACGAATGCTAGAACCGGTACTAATATGTATTAAAAAGTATAAAGTTCAATATGGATTAACTCCAGAGGCGTTACTGTGGTGGTATTATCACTAATAGAAAGTTAGTCTAAAATAGGAGCAAGACTGTGTAAATAGTTTAACAGCAATTAACTCGGTACAAAAATATTGCCAAAATCTTTATAGAAAAAGTAGATGTCGGCGAATTAGTATAAACTACTAAAAGCATGTAATTGAAATGTTATTTTAATTTACCGCCGCGCCGTTACAAACTTTTAAACGGAACAATGATGAAATCCACAAAAATAAATAAAACCTCTCTTGGTCTTTCTTGTGTTGGTTTTCGGTTGGTGCTTCGACTACGTATAATTTAAAAATTTTCGCAGTACCTACTAGCTGCCAGTTTTGATATAATTTTTGGGAATGTTCTGGAAAAATGATTAGGTTGTATTTTAGATTTAGTGTAGCATTTAATGTAGCATAAAAGGAGGGTGTAATATCTTCACCACATCTATAGTCACCGACAAATACTTAGGAAACTCTTCATCTACACAGTTTGTTTTTTTTTTCAGTGTAGAAAACAATATGAATTTCATTCCATCATTTTAGGACAAACTGTATATAAAACAACATTATAAAACTTGCATTTGTAATGCACTTTGAGCTTTTTTCTGCATAATTCTATTCTATGCTGCATTCAGTGTACTTCCTGCAACTGAATCGAACAATCCTAAAAGGAAATGACTCCCCGACCGCTTATCCACAACACTGCAATCCCAACACCTCATTGTGCTTCGCAGTAAAACGTTTTCGTTTGAAAACCGTTAGAGAAACATTTTTCCGCATGATTAATTAAAAATTTCGCAAATCGGACGAAAGCCTGAGCGAAAACGGAACATATTATACAATTCGCAGCATTGTCCGTGTTACGGCGCGGTTTGTTTTTTCCCTTTCGATTTCTCTAAATTCACGGATTATTTACGGTCCCGTTCTTGAACTTACTCCTATATATAAACGAGAGAAAACACGCCATTGCGTAATCGATAACGGACAGTTTCATTTACGAGGCGTACGAACAGGTGAGATTATTGATAGAATGGCCAAGTGTACTACGAGCTGTCCTGTGCTAGGTGGAGGTATTATACGTTGGCACACACGCGATAGACGTAATGCCAGCTTGTACACGAACAATGGGCCTTTTCCACATCTTTTTTTATTCGCTTATTATAAAATATATACCTAGTTATGCCTAAAAAGTATTTTCTTCACCAGATATATTTTGAAAAATTTTTTAAAATTACCATATATTTCAAATAACGCGCCATTGACGTCATACTCCAGTTCGTTGTTGTCTGTTGGCTGCCTTGCATTTTGTGTTCTGTCAAGTGAAATGTGCTTAACCTAACTTTTGTCTTGTGTTTTGATTATTTTGATTTAAAATTAATAAAATTGAAGGGGGATATCTTAAGGCTGATTCAGACAACCTTCCAAGAGTTGACAGTGAAATGGTTAACGATTTCTATGTCACAAATGTGAACTTTTAAGTGCTGAAGTGCGCAATGTTAAGACAAGAAGGTTAGTTTTTATAACCTAAGTTATCAAATCATCATTTAGTTGATTCTAGCATAGATTGTGCAGTGTTGTCACCTTTAGCGAAAAATACCTAAAAATTATTTTGCTCAAGGGATAAATTGCAAAATAATCATTTTAGTAATAATTTATGGAGAATATTTCACCTAAAAATACATATTTTCATTTCAAAATTACCATTTCATTTAAAAATACATAATATTTTTATTTCAAAATTACCAGAATGTAAATCTAATCGTTGCCAAGAAAAAAGTAAAATTATATGTGGCAACGTGGAGCCGTTCTTTAACTTGTCTACATTTTATTGGCTACTGGAGTGTGATGTCAGCGAACCGCGCAGTTTGAAATTATTCATGAAGATCGGTCGCTTTGTACTTGGATAACTTCGCTTAATTACAATTCTTTAATAAATTAGGTTCATTCTACCTTAACTTATGTACCAGTATAACGTTTGATATTAATAAAATAGTAAAATTCAATTTAGTGGAAAAGGCCCATTCCTTACGTGACTAAGTCACAACTGCGTCAGTATGCGTTTAGCTTGAATACCTATTGCAAAAGAATGTTTTTTTTGGTCAGACTTTTGGAAGAATATGTTAATTATTTCTAAATATCCGTTATACTATTAAAAAAATAATACTATTTCTAAAAAATTGAAGATTTTAAAACTCTACCTTATTTATGTGAGGCGTAAGGGTATTTTTGATTCATTTTTATCACATGGTTACCAACAGGTAGATTTCTTTATCATAAAATAATTGACGAAATGCTTAAAAATAGATATGTAAAATTTGAAATAGATATTGACAGATACCTATTGATTTGAAACAGTACATATAACCTATAAGGAATTCGTTTTAATTCCATTTTATTACAGGTGTTATTATTGACACCGCAAACAATAATTATCTATCTCTTTTTATACTGTATAAAGTAATCCACACACGCATTCATAATCCTTGGGTAAACGCTTGTCCCCACTGAACCGATTTAAATGATTTAAATAAGTAATTGACATTCTATATCCGAAAATAAAAGATTTGCCGTACAGCGCTTCCTCTCTGTACGTTTGGATCAGCCAAGGTGAGTCCCACTGTTTCCGGGTCGGCTATTTAATAGAAAAACCTTGGTGATTATCATGCAATGCGGTGAACCTGTATTATTCGCTTCCCTTTACATCGCTTCTAATGTAAAAAATGTGTATGTATGCGATTGATTAGTTGTAAAAATTGTACAAGGTGCTGTATATAGTATAATAAACAGATATGCAACAAAAAATTCAATTCAACTCAATTTATTGACACATACAGGGTGAGACCAGTTCCTAAGAGTTGCAGCCATTATTTTTCGTTATTTTGTAGTAAAAAAGAATCTCAAGAGTAAAGTCCTTTGTATTAAAATCTTACTTTAGTGAAAATTCTTATTTATTCTCTCTTATTCTCAATATTTTGATCTCCTCCGAGTTGATGGATCTATTTCTAGTAGTAGGCAGACACGCGTCCAAAGAATGTATCATGAGTAAATGAATAAATAAAGCTGTCAAACTATCTTCAATAAATCAGTTTAGATCAATCTTTGTAACTATGTATTCGGAGCAGAGAATTCTCTTACATATATAAATATTTACTGTACACCATTTAATCAAAATTGGTGATTCAAGTAGCCATATTTGCAAATAGAATAGTAAGCGTATTGCAAGCTATAACGAAAAGGGGCATTTCTCGATGTGCAGGTTATTGAAAGCACAGGAGAGATGAAAGTTTCGTCAGAACTACAGAGACTCAATTTAGGAACTCAGCAATAGGTACCAATTCGTACTTACAAGAAACACATGTATAAATGACCTAGTTTCATAGTTGGTTCCATGCAAGTTTTTATCCGAAAATTACAAAATTGCGTCATTTACTAATACTAGATATAGTTAGCAATACTCTTCTTTATCGATCAATTTTGGATTTATTAATCCAAATTGGGTAATAAAATTTATTACCCAATTCCCCATGTTAACCAGAATGTA
Organism: Pogonocherus hispidulus; assembly: GCA_963924545.1. Taxonomy (NCBI): domain Eukaryota; kingdom Metazoa; phylum Arthropoda; class Insecta; order Coleoptera; family Cerambycidae; genus Pogonocherus; species Pogonocherus hispidulus. The sequence continues at coordinate 77,387,509 of OZ004694.1, forward strand.
AGAATACCTACCACCAGGTGGTGTTCATGCGTTCAGCTGTTCGGATTAAAATACGTGTGTGTTTGACTATTTTCTTAACTCATGAGGTTTTCCAACACACCAAGGGTTTAGTGGTTACTGGGTCCAAGGTTCATATGCTCTGAGTAGAAACAATTAATTCAGGAAGACGATCTTCTGCAGGAAGATCTCATCTCAGGATTCTGTTAAGATTTCAGCACGCCCTCTATCCTTATGAATCTGTAGAAACAAACTATGTTTTGTAGCTTTGATTTGAGCTTTTAACTGAACATGTTCTCCCAAAGACTGGCTGTTCACCAATCTATGAAACCAAACTATTCGGCTGTTCTTTGTGCAAAATGGGCTTATATCCTTGCATTCTCATGACCTCGCGCCATACTGAAGAGGAAGAAATCCGAACTCCTGGTGACTTTACAGGCTTCACCCAAAATCATTCTCTATATGACAAATCTTGAACCTCAAAAAGTTCACTGCTTCCTCATTAACCATTGTCGGAGAGGAGATGCACCATTTTGCGAGATCCTACATACATATAGAGTTGTCGAAGCTCAAGATTAAATCTATCGAAGACGTTGCCAATATTTAGCCCGGAGAGTCTTTCAAGATACTCACTTTTCGGGTGATCTTACTTCTTCCTCTTCTTCTTCTTCTTCTTCTTCTTCTTCTTATTATTATTATTTTTACTATTATTCTACTATTCTATTATTATTTACTATCAACGTGTTTGATTTTCAACTGGCAAACGTACATTGGCTTTATGTTAACTACGATATAGGATTAAGTCCGATCTGTATTTTAAGCACCTTCCTTGTCACATGCTAAGCAGTCCAAAGCACTCCTTGGGTTAGCGTAAGAATATTAAATTGAAAGACCGAGGTATAAATATTTAATACCCTGCCCATATACATTCCATTATATCTTATATTCATATCACCAGATAAATAACTTTATCTAATCAGTATCACCTAAAACCTTTTATAAAGTTATTTATTGCAATAAACAAAAAGTTTTGCCCATCTGTTAGTCGCTTTTAATCGAGTAATTCAGTGGAGGGCAAAATCGGTACAATTATAGTTATTGAGGAATTTGAAGTAGGTTCAGTAACCGATTATGCCTTATAAAACATACTGGGTGTCTCTTTATTCAATTCTCCATTATATTTTTACGAGTGGGTATATTTATCTATTCAGAGAACATTTTATTATCAATAATATTCCGTGTTTGTCTTATAAGGTATGGTTTCTAAACAAAATGATAAATTAATACTCATTATAAAAAATAATCTCTTTCTTAATATTGTCAAATATAATTTTACCTAGCATTAATACCACTCAGCATGTAATTGAATTGTGAGTAACATCATAATGTGAGATAGGTATAGCATGTTATACTTAATATGGATTTACACGCAACACCCTTTTTTGGTTTAACAACCAAACTTTAGTTTGTCAGAATACACAGCCCAATTGGAATAAATGAGTATAAATAAATGTTATGTATTGTCAAAAATTGGGCCTGATTGGCTCTGATTGGCCAAAAGTTCTGGATAAATTTATGAATATAAGTTGTGGATAGATTTATGGAAGTAAACTAAGCATTAGAAATGAAACAACTTCACAGAGGATAAAATGGCATAAAAAATAAGGTCATAAGGATCATGGTGTATTATTTGCTGATTGGATACTACAGCCCATCTATAAACTGAACAAGCTCGTGCAAACTAAAGACTGATGAGTAATATTTGTAAGTTCTGCAAAGAGAATGAAGTCTTAAAAGTAATATATTTTCAGAAACTGAGGATTTTATAGAACTAAAATTCATTTAAAAATTGATTAAAGTTTGATATAGAACGAGTTAAAGGAAAACAACAGTAAATTTCTAAGATTAGTAATGCAAATAATGGAGTTATTTCTTACGATAGTGAGAAAAATTAATTGCGAATTAACTTTTCTTAAATGATTAATTAAACTACTGAAAGCAATAAAAAGTTTATGAAGTAAAAATATATTTATTTAAACAATGCTAGTCAACACAATGCTTTAAACGATAATAACCACGGAAAAGTTGAGTGTATAATGAGTAAGGTCACAGGATTTTGACGTTACGTCAAGTGTTCATAGTTTAATTTTAGTTTTACTAGTATTGACTAAAATAAAAATTGCATTAATCGATTATGTACACGTTCTAGCAAAAGTTTAGAGTGGTACTGTTATTTATACATTCATTTAACGAAAAAGGAAAAATACAGTTTGATTTGTACTATGATCTTGTTGCTATGGAAATCGACCACGTGCTTAAGCGGCAGCTATGTTGTACGCTGGGCCTGAATCGGTGAAATGGCTGGTGGTTCCAGTCCATCTAGAACCATGGATATTTGCCAATATTAACATGAAGGATAGTGTAAGTTAGAAGCCAAAAGAGGCCCGATGAAGATCGACCTGCTAGTAAGTTTGCTACATTTACCTTGCTATAATCAACGTGATCTTCAGGACACTTTTACATGTTTTTTTAATCAACAAATTGATAGTTTTCTATAATAAAAGATGTTACTAGTGGTGCACACACCGTAGTGCCCTGTTTGGGTCTATGGTGTGTCTCTCACCATTACTAACATTCACGATGTCCATTAGGCAATCATGTCGTAACATTGTTCATCAATTGAACTACCTATGGCACTCTGATGAGCGCGTAATAAGTGCGAAAATGGTCAGTGCCTGTGGTTGGTCTCGATGAACGATGTGGCGACTCCTATGCCAGTTGGGGCACAATGCCCGTGGAGTAGTTGTTGTCGGCATCTCCTTCAAACACAAAATATGTCACCTATGCCAAAAAAATAAGTAGTTATGATACAGTTTTGTATGTTTCATTAAATTTACCTAATATACTTAATCAGAATCTTGATGGTTACAAATCGTAAAAAAATACCACTGTTTTTAGGCCAAGTAATTAGGTGACCCCAACTAATTTTGGAACGTCTCTACATTGTTCATTTTTTCTGTTTACATAAATCGCTTCTTATCTCTAACACAACCACCACTTATCAGTAACTAGAACTGTAATTATTATTAATATAGAAATTCCACGTTACTCATTCTACAAATAATACACCTTTCTTATCCAACCTCACGATCAACAAGTTACATTGTTATTTTACCTAGTTTAAAATAATTTTCGAGTGTATGTTTACGGCTACTGCTTATTCTTTCCATAGTACCTATAATCGTTGATTTCGCTATAATTCAAATATCGTGAAATTCTAAATAAATTCCGAAGTGGGAGTGGACTGTACAAGGCAGCGAAAATTCATCAAATAGAAATACATTTCTTACCTGAAGAATCCCGTGAATGTATATCACTTTCTTACTTCGCAGAATTACCTATAAGCAAGGGAATAATGGGAAAATTCTGTACGGTTGTTGGTGATATGATTTGTAAATAATTTTGTAGGTTACACTCGAGATTAATGGCTAATTTTCAACTATATATTTTTTAGTATTAAACAACTTTCAGTTTCCAAGAGAAAAAGAAACATGAAAAAAACTGTATATAAAATTCAAAAGGATATTGGTATGGCATATATGGGCAAAAAACATTATAAGGTTATAAGTTAATTATAAGTTAAAAGATCCGTAAACAATCCAACTTAAAATATAATCAGAGTTTCGAGCAATAAATCTAATCCAAGAATGAAAAGAAAAAACAGAATTTGGTTATTTTAAATAATATACCATGTGCCTATAGTCTTGCAGTACTTGGTGGGTTTATCACAAAAAGTAGACTGAATAGGTATATCCAAAATGTTGATGAAACATGACGTTAGATATACTTGTTTTACTTAGCGTAACAATCTGCTGTTTTAGATAACTTTTCTGTTTGAAATGTTTTGGTTGTTTCTAAAACAAAGCGTTCATTGAGATATCTTTGTAAATCCCTGTATAAATCTCATAGTAAGTCCTGTACATGGGGAATTAAGTACAAAAGCTATGAATTTAACACTGATGATTTCATTGCCCTTGAAAAATTCGAACCGTAGCCAAGTAGTTTTACAATCAACTGTTTCAGAAAACTGCAAGGATTTTGTGAAATATGCTGTGTAGACATTTAAGTCTGAGTTCTTATGTAACGTTATAGTCGTTGGTCTCTGGAATCTAGTTAAGAACATAAAGAAACAATGAAACGTCAGTTGCGCAAGTAATTGTAAGAAGAGGATGATAATGTTGTTTACAAGAAGTGTAAATTCAACTGCACCAATTGAATAATTCTAACAGACACCCACGTAGAAGACGTTGAATATTGTAACAAAATATAGCTGTTTGGCTAGTGGTTGGTTCAACTATTTCACCTTTTTTTGTTGGATTATGTGGATAATCCGAAGAAAAAGCTGTAGTCTGTGTTAATAAGTAAAATCCACTTTGCATTGTTTGAAAGATCACACTGGGTTTAATTTTTTTCACAAATGTTAATAGAAAAATGGTGTATGCACATACATAAGTAAAAAACACTACTGTCTATGCGTTTACCTTGTAAAGAAACTTTCTTATTCTTAATACTTACCTACCTATTCATAAGGTCACTTTTTCAGTATTTCTTAGAGCTATTCATAGCTATTAATTACTGAGAATATATTGATGAAACTAATACTTCTATACTATAGTCTGTATGTGAATTTTAAATTTATTCGTAAAAATGGAATGACTGATGCACTATTTCATCCATTATTACGAATTGTGTATGGTTGGCTCTCGGTCAATTCCTTGGCCTAACTACTTGGTCTACTTGGTCTAATGAAATACACATCGGTGGGTGGGTAAACTAATGTAGTTCTAACAAAAAATGGCAGATGCACATTTAATTAGTAATTAGTTACTTGTTTTCTGTATAACATAAGTACTGTATAATCAATTTTTATGTAAGTTTTATTACATCCAACTATTTTAGATATCATTGCTAGGTGTTTCACACATGACTGAGCATTCAATTTAATTACATGTGTATCTAATCTAATAAATTTGGTCATAATTATGTATATTTCCTAATCATATATCGTGGTCCTTGCCGAGACCTCTGAAACCAAGGTTTATGTCAGCAAAGGTGACAGCTTTGAATATGAATCGAACAAATGACGGTGATTGGAGGTATGAGCTATATAGCGGAAATAATGAATAAATTATGTGTGAACTTCACACAACACTTACCATGCTTAAACATTTAAAAAATCAAGAATACTACAATGGAGATCTGTTCAGTAATCATTGCAAATTTATTTAAAATGCACGATGGATATCTTGAAGATATTAATTTTAACAATAAAGCGAATACAAATATAAATCCTTTATTATATATCCTTTATTGATATCTCTACAGATATCAATAAAGTCTATCAATAAAGAAAATCTGAAACTTTTAGTAGCGACCAGCGAGAGGGGCTGCATATTATTATCCAGTAGGCAGCATTTGCGTCTCAGAAACGACTTATAATTCAAATCGAAGTAGTCTCTGATATATTCTAATGGGTGGTCACCGTGGGATACCCTGTATATTTCATCCACATGTATTTCCTCAATTTTCATGTCATTATTGTGACAGAAGAAATGTTGTATAATACGATTAAGATATTTATCTATTTTAAAAAAAGAAGAGTCGTATTTTTGGAATGCCGGGTCAGAAACTACTCGTGCTGGTCATTGACAGAAAATTTACTTGTGCCTGCTTAATATTCTAAATTTGTTTCATACACTTCATGCTAGCGACCTTGAAGGTGTAACTGCTAGAATGAAGACCTCGGTACTGAAGACTGTAAGACATAATTGTATTTGTTAGTAATAAGTATAAGTATTAGCTCATAATTGACTATTATATATACGTAATCGTTTAGGAGGATATAAGTATTTAGGCCTTGCTTTTTTAATGCACTCCGACATCCCATGCTTGGGTGTTTAACTCTGATGGCTGATTTTGATATATTTGACATTGACCAAACAGACTGAATAATATTTTAATCTTTAAGTTCATTACCACTGCCGGTGCCATCCATCATAGTTTCCTGTTTTTACATAATGGAAAAATAATGTGGCCTTGTGTCAGCTGAGCGATATATCAAAAAATGTACGTACCTATTCAGCAAACCTAATTGACAATAAAACAGCGATATTTTACAGACAAATTAAAATTTCAGAGAGAGAATTTTGGAATATTGGTTTACAATTATCTATTAGTGATATCTGGATACACGAAAATATTTACAGTTCTATTTTACAGGATTCTGAAAGTCAAAAATCAAAAACCAGAAAAGTGTTTGGAATGCTGAAAATGTAAATAGCTGAATAAAAACATATTTTTTCACTTGTCATTCAGACTGCAGTTTTTTGATTGAATTGCACTTGCATTTTGGATAATAATCTGATTTACTCCATGTGAGAGTTTAATTTTTGGTTAAGCAAAAGTATAGATTAAAAAAATCACCGCTGACTGACTTCTTTGCCGATCATTTTTATTTTCAAGTTTAATTAATATTTAAGGATGACGATATAAAATACCTACTCGTCAAGTAAAAGAATATGCTTATTTAAAATTTAACATATATGAAAAAATGTCTATGAAATGATATAAGATAGATAAAGCTAATAATAAATAAATCTAATTGTGGCAAAATACCCATTAAAATGAAGAATATGGTAATTTTACTCTTACAACACTATTCATAAAAATCAAAACCATTGGAGATAATGACCTGAAAAAGCATTTCTTAAAACTATTATTTAATGAACCCACACTTGTATTTTATTTTAAACCGAACAAGTGTGATATTAATGTTTCAATTTGTGGGAAACACATTTTTTTGGCAAGTATCAATATTTTGTTTCCATATAATTAGTTGAACGACCTACAGCTGAAACATATAGAGAAAAATGGACACAAATAACACATAAAGTGTGCTAAATTAACAGACTTGAGCTATTTCTGTCATAAGCGTGCCCCGTCTATTCATCTCGAGACTGATTGGTGAAATTGTGATAGAAAAAAATACGGTTTCGAAGAAGCTGTTTAGTTACTTACCACTTATATATTTTTAGTTTTCTGGAAATCAAAATGAAAATTGATTGATTATTCATTTTATTATACAGAACGTATGGAAAAATCGTATTACTAAAGTTCGGAGGATCATTATAAACCTTATGACCTCTCGTATACGAAGATAATATCAAATATATATAATATCTCTTGAATTTGTGACACCTGAAATGATCCTTGACCATTTTCAAGGTCTCATAAAATAATTCAAACATGTTTTATTTAAACTATTGCCTAAAAATAGCCTTAAAAATGATAATATCCGATTAATATTACTTTGATTATTAGGAGCATGAAATAATTTAAAAAAAAATTGCAAGTAGTAAGGCTTTATAAGAAAAATTATTTTGTTTGCGTTAAAACAAACGAGAAAATTCACTCGTAATTTATAATTTTTTTTAGACTCTTTAGGGACTTTCAACTATAGACTACAGAAAAATGTGTAAAGCTTTAAACAGTTTTCAGTAAAGTTTAAGTTTTTCGTTTAATCGTCGATTAACTCGAGATCGAATCATTGATTCTATCAAAATAGATAAGGACCTGTACAAATTAGTTTATTCTATTTAAAAAGTATGTGTTCTATTAACAAAAATGAGAGAGTTTTTTGGTCGTTTGGTTTCCAATAATAATTTTTTGACTAAAACAAATATGAATAAATAAATTTCTACCACTAGGTATACGGTATTGGTATATATAAAGCTTTAATGATATAGTATTTTTCTGTGCACTGAAATGCCAAAACAACTTTTTTAAGTAATTCTGAATATTTGGAAGTATGATACTATTTGTTTCATGCGGTTAGTGACCTAGTAATATTCTAGTTTATCATGGCAACGAGTCAGTGCAGAAGGTTATTAAAATTTAAATAATTCGGTTCAAAAACGTAACTTAAATCTTCTGGCAATTTACGAATATAGTGATATTCTACTTCTATATTCTATTATATAACATTATACTACTTCTATAGTATTACTAACTTTGCATTTGGTTAGGGCTTCTCTTAGAGCTTTGAGTGACAAAATCCTTGGTCACTCAACGCTTAGAGGTCCTTGCTTTTCAATCAAGAAATATATTGAGAGTTGAAAGGAATCTTAATCAGGACCTACATTACTAAGTGAAAATAAACTCGTTAAAACATCAATTCGACAAAGAAATTTTGCAGTGATGTCAACGTGGTCGCATAATTTTGCCCAAATTAATTTACTACATTGTAACGCATGAGGTGGTTTGACCCTAGAGCTCACGCATCTTAAATTTTGACCACGTGTCCTCCATTTAAAATGTCTGTTAAGCAAACTAGCGGAAATATTTGTGAAGTCAAAGTCAGTGTAACTGTGTACGGGGTACTAATCATTTTATTGCCTATGTAGTAGTCATTTGTTGTCTGACATGACTCACCCGATATTCGTTTGAGTCTTTATTGTATTAAGACATTAATTTTTTATTCCTTGATGGCGAGATTGGATTGTTTGTCCTCAATGGATTGTCTAGGTTCTTACCATTGCTCGGCGCGGCAGAATAATAAGAGATAATCTTTGTTAATTTACATGTAAGACGAGTGCGATTGGTAGCTTTCATAATATTAGTAAACGAGCTGAAATGTTGTTACCATATTTATCCTATAGTGTTTTTCAATTTTCAATATTTTAATTGAAAAATACAGGTCTCCAAATAAAAACATGTTCAATTTGGAAACAAAGACAAAAGATATTGGGACATGACAGTTAAATAAAAGAAAAGAAAAGAAAAGAAAAGAAAAGAAAAGAAAAGAAAAGAAAAGAAAAGAAAAGAAAAGAAAAAATACTCCTAGCTTATTATTAGTGGGGGAATGCTGCTGAGAGCCACAACCCATCATAGACCACTTCTGTGAACACACATGCGACATTCGTCACCCGTGTCATGTCTCCCACCCATAGATATTGATACCTCGGTCTACCTATGCACCATTGTTTTTCTCTCTTTAATACACGCTTTACTTACTTACTTACTTACTTACTTACTTATTGTTATTTGGGAATCGGTATAATAAAGCACCATATTTTACGCCGGTTAAAGAACGAAATAAAGAAAGAACCTCGGAAAAATATGAAATCCATTGCTATTAGGTACTCCTTTTACTCAATTGAGGACCGTATTATTCAAGAAGTAGTTTTTCAGCTTTTTGATATGGAAATGAGATGATAAGATCTGTCCATCTGCAACTTTGTCTATTAAACTGATGACCTTTTTAGCAAAATTTCAGTGAGGAGGCCATTACTCAGTCGTCACCGTCCACAAATGTAAGGCTACCAAAAGGTCACTAGATAATAAATGCACAACACGCCGCCCTGCAAAGAGGGACGCTTCAGTATGTTTAAGATAAAGGAATTATAAGGCCTGCGGTCGGAATTTACGGCGGTAGAATAGGTTAAAATTACAATATTGTATTTCGATTTCAGTAATGAGTGACCTTTCCCGATCAGCTCTGAATACAGATTAACAATGGCGGCGTTACTAACTGTGAGTTTACAGATAACATTGATGTTGTACCGTGTGAACAAAGAATAGGTTCGACTCTGTTACCTTGACATGGAATCCATTAAATATTAATAACATAATTTAAAAAAGTCCGTAATTATTGGTCTATTATATAAAGAAAATTGGTCTATTATATATAAAAATATTTATCCAGTTCACCCTTTTATTATACATGAAGTGTATAATTTTTATTACCAAGATGCTCTAGACCCAAGTTTACGTATCGAGCACCAATAATTTTGGAATTTTAAAGCTGAATCTCACAGTACAATTCGGTGGAGAGCACTACAACTGTTGTATATTGCATCATTGATGCATCAAGAATGCAAAATTATAAAAAAATGAGAATCAATGAGAAATTGATACTGAAACAACCGAATTGATATTGAAGCAGAAACATTTAAAATATTGAATTTTCCGTAGCAATTAAGGGTGTCTATCTATCGTTCTGTATTCGTAAACTGCTTTGTTACATTAGGGAATAATTTCGAAACAAATTAAATGTGTTAACTGGCCATTTGATATAAATAACTGCAAAACTTGTGCAAAAGAATATGGATCGAAAGATATCAGAATATGAAAATATGCATAAAAAACTGAAAAACACTGAATTTTCCCATTTCATCCAAGCTTACGTATAAAATTCTTCTACAGCACCAGAAATCTAACTTGGATGAAAAAAAACCTGTTAAATTTTCCCATTAAACTCACTTAGGGCGTGGGTATGCAACGACTAGTTGACAGTAGAGGCAACTCAGTCAAGAAAAAAATTGGATATGCATTGAAAATAATGGCCATGTTTTATTGGTTCCATCTCTGCTTTCTTATTTTAAGCGAAACATCATGTATGCTTATTCAGATTTCGATAGTGTCTTTTTGAAGTATTTATTCTTCCTATTCTATTCTATTCTTCCTAATTCTATTTCAATATATTTGTATATATTGAAATAGGATTTAATGGTTTTTTATTTGATGGAGATGCCGAAAAACACTTCTCCACGAGCAATGTGCCCAAGACCCAAAGAGGGCCCTACGGTGTGCCTCTCACCACTACTAGGATTTAATGGGTCTATTTCTAACACGTAATAGTTAAATAAAGTATACTGCTTTAGAAAGAGAACATCATAGTACGTAACAAGAGTTACGAACTCCTTTATCCAATAAATATATTGTTCTTAGAACATACTCTTTAAGGCATACTTCCGTCTTCTGAAAGATTAGAAAGAAACCCTGCATCACTGCGTATTCGTGAGTGAACTTTGTATTCTATAAGAAATAAGAAATTTGGTCTATACTTTCTATAGAAATTAAAGCAATAAAATATGACCAATATTTTCAATCTATGGAATACGAACGACAAAATCAATTATACATCTAAATGTAAGTCTTTCAGACTTACGTCCACTATTAACTAGTGTAACACCCTGTGAACAAGGTAACTGACACATTATAGCCAACTTTGGTACTTTTTTGTTTTGTTTTTAGTAATACCTACAGTGAACTTACTATGTCTATTGGGATTGGTTTTGTGCAAAATCATATTCGTGCCAATTTTTTGAGATAATACACACTTGGACGCTGATATTTGAATATATTTAATATAGTTAAATTGTTACGCCACTGATTTCGCGTCCAAATGTCGGCTTTTAGTTGTGTCACAGTTACTAGTCACTCATAATCGTCACATATATTTTTTTGTGAAATATTTAATCAAATGTATTAAAAAAATAATTACACCTGTTAAGTAGGTAGGTATTTATTTTTAACGCACATTCAAAAGAGAGATGTTTCGATGCACGTCTATGTTAATTGATGACACACACGCATCATATTTTTATACAGTACTTCGCGTGACTGGTACCTACTTCCATAGTCCTTCGCTTTGTGCAAATTCCAAAGAACTATTTCAGTTTGTTATAATAACAGTGTTTTGTAGTTAATTATGCGGCAGAAGCCATAGATCGGCTGTAACTCTGTTATTGTGTCTCATTTGGTGTCTCATTAATATTGAACAGGGCTACATAAATTATTAGTCACTCCATTCATTAGCGCTAAACATTGTCACCTAATTATAAGTTTGTGGCAGTGATAATGAAACATCAAAACAAACATTTCGATGAAATTTTACAGTTTGACAATAACATGACTCCAGCTTTACTCTTGTTTATTTGAACTTTATACCAATTCATTTCCTTTGGATTACGGGGGGGTTTAGTAAAGTGCCAAATTAAACATTTTTATGTTTATACTTAAAGTATAAAAATAATAATACTTAAAGTATAAAATAATAGTAATAAAAATAAAGTTTAAAGTATATATTCCTATATATAAAGTATATAGGAATATATACTTTGGATTTTAACAAGGATGTGGATTTTAGTTTGTAAATGATCTGTATTTACTGAGATCAATGTATAGCTTCAATAACTTTTTCCAGATTACTGATTCTGTATTTATTATATTAATTCAATCTATATAATATATGGTTTACTGTGATTTTGCTAAGGCTTCATATATTTTGTTACCCGCAGCACTTAGGTCTTTCGACCTATTGTGCCTGCCGCTAGTCGAGAGGTATTGGAAGAGACTGATCTAGAGACCAAATACTTGTACATATTTAAGTTGAAGAACTATGTCGTTTTCATGCATCTGTTCTTATTGCTCTATTTTGCGCCACCTGTAAAAAATAAAACCAACAAAACAAAAATTAAGGATTTTAGTCTAGGATAAACGTAAACCTTTATAGTTTTGCGACAAAAATGGTAATATAAAATTTCTTTAATTGAATATAACAAAAATATTAGGAACACTGGCTTTTTCTGGTTATAAACTAATTAATTATTTCATTATAATGCTTTTAAATGACTTAATTTCCTGTTTCTAAGTGTTAGTTTGACAATTATTTATTAATCATGAACTTCTGTGTTCTTTTTAAATATGTTAGGTGTATACATGATAGATGTGGCTCACATATTAGAAATTATTTAAAAATTATATAAAATATATAATATTATATAGTCACTTTTGATGATATCACCAAAAATATGTTTGCTTTCAATTGCCCATGTTACGGAACCTGCTTATACTTGAAGCTCATTTTTTCACATGTTAAAAATGATTGCGTATTCGCAGAATTGTTGGGTTTTTAATGACCTACCTTTACCTAATCTATAGCAACAAATACGAGTGATCGTCGTGGCGGATTTCAAGAAACATTGCAGTCTTATCCACTGCCCATGATCCATGAATAATGTTTCTCTTGAAAAGCGGAAAATCAACCGGGCGGTCTACTTTTAAGAAATTCAATTAAAAACGTTCTAAATGGAAAATTTAAGACGCAGTATAAAATAGTTACGCCTCAATTAAAAATTAATTTACAGCGCATTTCCTGTCCAACTTAAACTGTAAGACACATGTGTACGTTCATGAGTCATTAGCGATTGAAAAATTACGCGCTGCAGATGGATTTATTTTCCATTTGCGAATTTGAACATATGCACGTTTAATAAATTGCGGTTGAATTATATGATTATTAATTACTAGTAGTTGTAAGAAATATTTTGCCGAAACAGGAAACATGACTGTGATTCTCGGTAAGATTTTCAAGATTGTAGTCATTACGGGCTATTTTGCATTTAATAAAGATACAAATGACTACTATTCATAAAATATTAGTTATAATATTCGTGTACATGCGAATACAGAATTAATAAAAGAACAAAATAAGTAGTCAGATATTTCCAGCCTTGCGCAAAGATAACTACCAAGTTAAATATTAAAATAATTTAAAATCATCCAACTGATCAGCTCATTTGCCAAACTGAAACTATATGTTTAAAATACTACTCTCAACATCAAATTTTGGTTTTTATCTTATTTTATTGCAATAAGTACAAACAGGACAGAAAATATTCGATAGAATTTGTATGTTACTGAAAGAAAAAAATCGACGTTAGTGTTTTCGTTTAGACTGCCAAGAAAGAGGTATCAGAATTCGGTCAAAATGAAATAAAGACAGAACTCTTCTGCTATGTGATGATTTCCTGTGTAATATGAATTATTTACAATACGAAATTTCTGGTTATATGGTTAAATTAACTATTGATATTCATCCCTCGTCTTCTTCAAAGTTTATACATGTGGCCTCTACGTATCCTTGCCTGCGTATCAATGTTTTTTGGCTTCTGTTCTTCCTCAGAGGCAATGGAATGCAGGAGGGGTCAAAATACTCCAGGCGTTTCATTACATTCAGACAAACATCATCACAAGAGCACCAAAATGGAACTATGTACCCAATGTACGCATTCGTAACTTGCCCGGTGTGGAATTTTGCCTGAGCCATTTATCACATCACCGTATTCACTCCATTCAGCTGGGGTCAAAACACTAGAAGTATCTGCCAGCCGCACCCTTTGTTTTTTCGAAAGGGAAACTTAACGTCTTTAATTTTGCTTGTCATGTTCTGCACGCTTCTTATATATCAGAGATGACAGAAACTGGGCGGAATATTTTGAGGATAACAGAGTTTGGAATCCCAAATATATCTGTTGTTCTGGGCAAGCTGGGCTTTAAGAATATGCGATAGTTTATTCACTAGGTGAAGAGCACTGTCACTTGTGACCTTGTTTATATTTTAATTTATTGTAATTTAAGTAACTAAGGATTATTTGTTTTTTCAGAACAACAATGACAGACATAATAAGAGAATTGAAAAATACGAATATTTCGTCTTTTAATAGCATACTATAACACCTCTGAAAGTATCTATTATTTCTAGCACGTTACTGAATGTACAGTTAACTACACTTGAATAGTGACTATAATAGAAAAAATTGAACAGTTTGCATTTGCATACGTAGGAAGTGACTAGGAGGTAAAAAATTCATGATGATTCATCCATTTTATAAATCATTAAAATAAGTTCAAAGACGATCAAATTTTCCTGTTACACAAAGATCAACAGTCGGATCCTGTTTGAATATAACTGTGTTTTTTCCTAATATGACGCTACTTCAAAAAACTTATTGAATAAGGAGTATCTATCTATAATAAACAATGTATAAGAAAAGGTGTGTTCCAAATTTAGTATTCACCAGTGGTGTGCCCTGTCTGTCAAGGGCCTAGATCTCAATAATAGATAGTGTTTTAATATTAAAGATGATTTTTTTAGTATCATCAAAATAAAAACAAACTTAAAAAAACAACTGCTGCAAAATCTTGCTTTACAAAAATCCGTGAAACAAACAGCAAACTAATTAGCAGCACAACTAACTAATTTTTATGCTTTTGAACTTGATATCAGAACTGCTTGTTAAAATACAGATCGTTTGGAGGCATAAGACATTAATCAATAAAAACTTCGTCTATCATTCATCGTACTAAGTAACTAATGCACTTGATGGTATCCTCTATGATTTAAGCCACCTCAACAGCACTGTTGTTTGCTACTCTCTCTTTGCTATGTACAGAACAATCTCCTTCTGCTGGTCTTCCTGTTATCTGCATACGGAGCTCTATATATTAATTTGCACGTGTGAACCATCGAGTAGGTTATACCAGGTGTCCCAACCTTTATAGTAGAAATTATCTATAATTATTTGTGAAACAGCTCTTCCATAGCAATATCAATGTCAATATGCCACCTGTTAAATAAAAAATAGAAATTTATTTCTCCAATGAAAAACAAAAAAGAGGACTTTTAGCCAGATACATGGACAAATATCCTACGTTTTTTCGGACGTTTTCAAGGTTACTAAAGAAGTCCGAATTTGTTCATCTGGCTGAAAGTTTCCTTTTTTTGTTTTTCATTGAAGAAATTAATTCTATTTTAACAGCCAACAACTTTGCCAACATTATATAAAAAATAAAAAGGAAGAAGAATCATGGGTTTCAATTAATACCAACACTTTTTTTTAAGTAAAACTTGTAGGAATTACACATGGTTACGTATACGATGCAAATTAGGTAAAGAATTTTTCGGAAATAAAGCTTCGTCTCAAACTAAAAGAGTCAGTTTAGGTACAGAAATTTCCTGAATTATTAACATAATAAACAAGAAATATTTGTAATTTGGAAGTAGAAAGATGAATTTAGATGTTTTGGACATCTAAAATTCCCAAAAACATTACTTTAAGACATGAACAAAATTATATTTTTTAGTAAATAATTTGGACTAATTACATAGGTATTTATTTGAAGGAGATGGTGAAAACAATTACTCCACGGACAATGTGTCCCGACTGGCATTTTATTACTGGGGCATCTCCATAGGAGTCGCCACACCACATCTTTCATCGAGAGCACATCTCAAAAACAATAGAGGTCAGTGCTATAATGGGGCCTGCGGAAAAGCAGGTCGTTATCTGGCTGTCAGTTTGACAATAATTGTCAGACAGATAGTAGCAAAGTCCCAAAGAGGGCACTACGGTGTGTTTCGCACCACTACTAATTACAAACCTAGGTGTATTGAGAATACCATTGTATAAAATTCACTGTGAAATCTTTGTATACGATATATAGATTAAATATATTCTTAGAGATAGAAATCAATTCAGTATTCACAATTCGCATGTATGAAGTAACATTCTGCGAATATATATTTCTCATGTCCAAGAAAATTGAATTCGATTCCAGCACTACAATGAATTTTGTCTGCGCATGTTATCTACCAGAAGTATACCGATCTTTGGTGGCTGCTTCTCTTCTAAGTACGAAAGTTTATCCACAAAAAAGAGAACTAAATCATAAATCATATTTGTGGAAATTCTATTACCTACCTTTCAACTTACTGATCGATTCAGTGAAAGCCTGAGGCACCTCTGAATCACCGAAAGGAATGTAAACAGTTCCTGACCCTGTACAATAATAATTTTTGCTACTTATCGAAAAAAAACATGAATCAAACATGAATGAACCGACCCACGTCTTTCCTTATACGAAAAATTGCCGTTCCGAGAAATTCATGAGTAAACTAACACTTACCTGCTAGGCGGCGTTGACTCACCTGCTTTCTCAATTAATAAGCGAGCAGATTGGTCAAGGTCGCCGTTACTATGCTTGTTCAATAAGCAGAAAGTGCAGCATTAAATTAGTTGCTTGTATGTCGTACTTTGCGACTAATTTTCCGCATACTTATATGCAAATTTTTTGTAAAAGGAGGGAATGTCTCCGGTTTTCCACGGGAAGCCAGTAACAGTGTTAAAGTTATACAGGGTTATTCACCCAAAGCGGGTATTAGACGTTCTTGGGGTTCGGTTAACGATAAAAATCTGATTTTTTTATGAGGGAGGTTTTCGATTATTTCCGATTCAATGAAAATATTTTCAGGTTTGCATCACTTTCGGTTATACCGGAAGTAGACCACAAATTCGTTATTTCAAATGGAACACCCTGTATATTATTGCAATTTTGAACTCTACGTGATATTCTAAACACATTTCATGTAGGATGTCCTATACCTATATTCAACTGTTTTTAATATTGACAGGTGAATATTGACATTTTGCAACTTTGACACCCTGTAAAATCTAAACTGTTTGAGATCAAGCAAAACGGTTTGCACATTCCTATCTTAACTTTTCAAAAGCTATTGTTTGATACTAATTTCAGATTTAACCAAGAGATTAAATTTAATCGAAAATTTTTTATTTCTGGATAAATTTGATATTAGTATCAAACGATAGCTTTTGAAAAGTTGAGATGGGAATGTGCAAACCGTTATGCTTGATCTCTAACCGTTTAGATTTTACAGGGTGTCAAAGTTGCAAAATGTCAATATTCACCTGTCAATATTTCAAAAACAGTTGAAGATAGGTATAGGACATCCTACATGAAATGTGTTTAGAATATCACGTGGAGTTCAAAATTGCAATAATATACAGGGTGTTCCATTTGAAATAACGAAGTTGTGCTCTACTTCCGGTATAACCGGAAGTGATGCAAACCTGAAAATATTTTCATTGAATCGGAAATAATGGAAAACCTCCCCCATAAAAATATCAGATTTTTATCGTTAACAGAACCCTAAAAACGTCTAATACCCGCTTTGCGTGAATAACCCTGTATCTTTGATAATATTGGCAACAGATGAATTAGATATTTAATATTTATATTTATATACTGGCAAGATCTACAAATATTAAAAAAATAGAGTTTTAGCGACTCTTTAATAAAGGTTAATACAAATTTTCTAACATCTAACAAATACAGGGCGGCCCATTAAGAACCAGGACACCATTCTAAAAAATTTTTGGTAAGTGCGATTCCAAAGAGTTTTTTTATTTATATATATTAACATCCTAGATTTACTTGTTGAACCTATTACGATGGTCGAGCTGCTAATCCTCAGCCTACTATGATTTTTTTTCAATCAATTTTTTGGAAAATCATTTTAGGGATTTTTTTATTAAAAATTTGACATCGTGGCATTCCTCAGCATCACTTAAAACCCCCGTGGGCTAAATTTAATCAAATTATATCGAAGAATAATTTTTTTATAGAGCCTTAAATGTTTCAAGTTTATTGAATTTGTGTTTCGCTTAAAAGATATAGCAGGCATTGGAAACTCTAAATAATTATTGTTAATCTAGAATACTGTTCCTTTACTTACTTCACAAATTAATAATAACGTTAAAACAATGCTTTATAGTAGTCCCCTATAGCCCTAAATCCCTAAAGTAATTTAAAAAAAAATGGATTGAAAAAAATCGTAGTAGGCTGAGGATTAGCAGCTGGACCATCGTAATAGGTTCAACAAGTACATCTAGGAAGCTAATATATACAAAAAAATTCATTGGAATCGCGTTTACCAAACATTTTTTAGAAGGGTGCCCTGGTTCTTAATGGGCCACACTGTATATAGCCTAAATACCGTTTTGTCCTTACACCATAAGGACAAAATCATTAAATTTAGAACATCATTTGACATAGTAATCTTGTAACTTACTTTATTTACTTGTTACATAATTTAGGTTATTCCAGATTTGGCAGAAAGTATTTTACTGTGACGTTAAGTGGAGTTTTCGATTCTATAGACACTTTTCTGACCCCATAAATGTAACTTGTAACAAAGTATTTTGTACGAACTATTTAAGGTTACTTAAGTATTTACACATTGACGATGGATTTAAATCCATTCGAGAAAATACGTGAGCGTGACAGAATCAACAATTTAGACAAATTAAACCAGAAATCCTGCATGACAAACACCTGCCTGCAATAGTAAAACAAGTCTAAGAGCGTGGCCAATTCTTTATTTTCCTAAAATAGCTCCAAATGCATAATGAATTCTTGGAATTTCGATTGACCAACAAATGTTTCGTTCGCCAGAGTTTTGCAAGGAATTGCGTTATATGATCTGAATTCGACATTGTCATTTAATTGTATAAAAAATAAAATAAGGGGTAAAAAGCCGCAAATATAACTTTTTCGTTTACGTTATAGGAGGCCATGATGTGTTTTAATAATGTCGATGTTCGTAGCTCTGATTAGCTTTAGTTTAATTTGGGTCAGGGACAATATTGCAATTTTTTATTGAAAGATACCACTGTTAAAACGGTAACATTGCCATTGGAAACATGTCGATAAAATTATGACATCGATTCATTAAAAAAATTCAGTTACAATATAGTCCAAATATTTTTACCGAACTGGTTTCCTTACAACCATCTATATGTAGTCAATTAATGAAAATTGATATTACACCATATAAAGTAGGCTTTTCTTTTTCCCAAAATCTATTAGGTTGGGCTTCTACAGAAGAGAAAAATTATAATTAAAAGAATGTAAGACACACAATTCTCTGAGACTATAGATCGGCAGTTAGTGATACATTTTTGGTTGTGATTTTAGTTAGTATGCCTTTAAGAAAGTATTATAATGAGTATATTGTCATGACGAAAAGAAATGGATCAAAGAGCCTTCTCGGGTTCTTCATAAAGGAAAGAGACTTTTCATTTTTTGTTCGCAAATTATGCGTTTTAGTACGACTTTAGTCAGGCTGCCATGTCTTTTAAAATGAAGTTCAACACTAAAACTTCCTCGGAAAACCACCGACATACTGTTAGTGCGGATCCAAAGTGGTCCAAAGGGCAGTTATGGTCACGTGGACTTGTATTTGAATAAAGATTTTTCCGCTTTTCCGAATATATAGGCTGCCAATAAGTATACAACTTTTTGTTATAAATCTGCTGAAAAACAAGATGACATATGCCCAAAAAAAACTCTGATATTAAAAACTAGTTAAATATCCAGGAAGAATAAATTACTTGTCTATTTTTTTGATGTTGACCATTGACTTGCACGGAAACGGTTTTCATTGAAGCATCAAAAAATAATTGAATTCGTTTTTACAGTAACGGAAAGTGAGAGTAAAGGAAAAAGTTTCAAACTATTAACGCCGTTTTTTCTGACTACCGAGGCTGGAAGATTCAATCTTGTTAGTTGTAGATATTTTCGTACACTTTTTCATCCGTTGCGAATGCTTGGTATGTTCATTTGGTTAAAACATCTTTTTATATTTTTAATTTCATAGACAGATGATCTAGATTTCTCTTTAATAAAATTAATTTGAAACTGCGTGACGTTTGACTAAATATTAAAATTTTCTTTACCACATTCCAAGTGTCAATCTGGAATAAAAAACTTGCAATTATTGGCTATTTTCTTCATTGTTTATTCCCAAAAAAATTAAGACTTAAGTCCCAAAATACATGAAATTAATAATATCTTCTGCTTTGTGTCTCTGAATAACTTTTGTTTATTCTAAACTGACACAGAGTTTCAATTGATACTTGTGGTTCTTACAAAAAAGCTGATACACCAGCAACAGTTGATACAAAGGGACATGACAAATTAATATAAAAAAACTCTGTAATCTTTATATACACTCATATCTTGATGGAGTTTGTTCTGTATTATTCCAATAAATATCACATATTTCTGTTTACACAAAAGTGTTACTCCACAGGTATCTCAATTGTAAAGCAACAGTAAGGCATGCAAAAATTATCACTTATTTATTTGCTGAACAAATATGTATAAGTATGACTGTATCAATATTTAAACTGTAATCACAGACTAACAATCTGAAATAAAACTGGTGTACAAAAGCCAAATTTAAGCCATTATTTAATATAGGTATTTAAATTTCTCTTATTGCCATGTAATTCACTCAAATAGGAATGCTTGTTTGAATAATGTTGCAATATTTTCTAAAAAAACATTAGAAACAATAATGTTTAATAATTATGTTTATAATTGCAAATGAACGATGCAGATTTACCAGTACACGCGATGTTTTTTTACACTGTATTGTCGCTGTCACCAATAAATAGACAGTTAATATTTCCTGTTTGGAAAAAGTATTCAAATTTAGAGAAAGTATAAGTACTTATAGTAGTGATAATATGAGCCATAAAATTAACGTGAATTTTTTAAATTGTTTAATATAAAATAAACATTATTTATGTTATATAGGTATCATAATTCTTTACGCAATAAAGTGAGGCTGCTCTTACTGTATCAAATAATCATCAGCCAGAAATATTGTAATGAGAATCGACAAACAGTCGTGAATATGAATTAAAATAAAACCACATCTCATTTAAGTTTTTTATTAAGTATTTATTTTTAGACGGAAAGAACAAATTGAGAATTACATAAATCTAAAAATTGTAAACATACAAATTATTGCCGTTCCTAGACTAAATTTTGAAGAAAATATAATTTTTTTCCAAAAGAGATCTCAGTAAATCTCAACTAGAAACTAAAACACTAAAACCTGTCTTATAATGTTTAATACTACCATTATACAGGTTGTAAAAGAATAATGTACAATGTACGAGGGGCGATTACATCTAAAAATAAAAATAGAAGGTCCTATGAATATATGCCCTAAGATGATTCTTAAAGGAGTTACAGCTTTTTAAACGGTGAATAAAAATGGTTTTTATTTATTTTTATTAACAGTCGCAAACCATTTTTTTTTAATTTGGTGTTCTAGCATAGATTTTTATGCTACAGCCAATTGTGATAGTAAAAAGAGACGTGACAGTTCTTAAAGAGAAGTTACATAAGGGTAGAAAGTTGTTTTTCGCAAAACTTTTTTACCTAAGTGAATATAGTAATTTTAACATTACGACAAGTGAAAAATTACGACATTACGTAAAAAAGGTACTCGTTTAACTAGTTACAGTAAACAATTTTCGAGATACTTGCGTTTAAAGTTTCCAACGAACTTACATCGTTCTTTTCAAAGGTGGCGTATCTTGGCTTGACAGTTTCAGGCAACTGTTTTTATGCGAATTCAACTGACAGTTTTGTACTTGTTAGATACTCTTCTAGCGCTCAAAAGTTTTCTAAAATAAATAAAAATATTCTTCTTATCCACAGTTTAAATGGCTGTAACTCCATTTTAGGGCCTATGTTCACAGGAACTTTTATTTTTATTTCTAGATGTAGCAACACCCCTCGAAGTCAGTAGGTTTACTATTTTTTTACACCCTGTATAATAATATGTACTATTTTCTTCAATATATTCTGTTACGGGTTTTGATCACATTTCCTAGTTATGATAAACAATTTTTTCATTAATATTTCACCAATATACTGAATATTTTTGCCAAAATGTATTGATTTTGTATTTGTATAGATACATTATGCAACTTGGATGTATATTTTTAGTTTTGAAACGTTTTGTAATATTTTCTTATTTTTCAAATAAGAAAATTTTTATATTCTTTTAATGCCTTTTTATTTATTATATATTTGTTTGTTGCAGGTATATTTATCACAATATGGCTATATATCAGCGTCAAGGGGGAATTCTAGTCAACTTTTAGATGAAAGAAGTTATCAGAGAGCAATAGAAGACTTCCAGTCATTTGCTGGTTTAGATGTTACGGGTAAATATAATATAATATTACTTTAGCCACTGCCATCAACGGCAATTTATGATAACCAACCCTACATAGGATCCATATCTTATCCATAATTTGTTGATATGAATATCAAATACTAAATTTTTCTTTCTTTAAGTTTCTGAGTTTACTCACCAAGAACTTACTCAGACGCTGAAATATGGGTGACTTTTCAATCAAACAGTGTTTGAAGTAAATAGAGAAAACTAAATAAAAAATCAAACTTTTTTGTTATAAAATTAAAATCAGGCATTTGCTGCATTATTTTTATAGGAGATCAAACAATAAATTATATATTTATTTGAAGGAGTTGCAGAAAACAACTACTCCATCCAACCATCAGATACTGACCGGTTTCGTACTTATTATGCGTTCGTCAGAGTGCCATTGGTAGTGGAATCGATGAGCGATGTTGTGACATGATTGCCTAAAAGGCATCGATAATGTTAGCGGTGGTGGTTGGTCTCAATCTCAATGAAGGATATGGCGAAGGTGCCGGAGTAATGCAATGCCAGTGGGGGCACATTGTCCGTGGAGTAGTTGTTTTGGGCATCCCCTTCAAATAAATAAGTGGGATTGTCTTCTTCAAAGATAATAGAGGTCACTGCAATAATTATTGTCAGACGGATTGTAGCAAAGACCCAAACAGGACACTACGGTGTGTTTTTCACCACCAGTAATAAATTATACAGTGTTATTCAGAACTTATCCATAATAAAATTTGGGGATGTTCAACATATATGTAGAAATGTGGTAGTGCAAAAAAAATTTTTGGCGGCTTCTGAAAATTATTTAAAAATTTTTCATTGCACGCCGCTGGATACTGGTCCACTGTAAAGGAGTGACCTTGGGACTGACAATGCAAACTGGCTAGCACGAAAAAAACTTCGGAAGTTCTGAGAGTATACCGACACCCGGCGCAAAAAGGATTTGCAGCGTTTTTACTTTAAAATAAACTTAAAGATAGATAGATGTGACCAAAGTGACGTGTCTTTAAAATGAATAAAATTTTGTTACACTAATTTTGAAGAATTGCGCTACTTGATTACTAGGTATTAGAAACATGAAATTTATAAAAAATTTGCACATACCTTGTTACAAAAGCTATCCAATTTTGCAGCACTAAAGCGAATGTTCCTCCTGGTTGCTGATCTTGTAAACGCAAATTATTAAGTAAATTGGGTATTTTCAGCATTTTGCTGCAATAACCACTCACAAAACCTAATTTGTAATTGATAATCCACTGGTAACAATCCATTAACTCAGCGTTACTGTACACATGAGCCATTTTGAAAATTTTACAGTTTAACTACGATATAAATAAAACACCGGCATTGATAGAAGACACAGATAGACTGATGACTGAATAGACAATAGAGATATTATCCCCGCTTCAACTGTATTCGCTCGGTCGTCGTTCGAGGGACAAAAACGTGTTTACTTTTTTTACAACATTCTTAGGAATGTGGTAGGTATATCAAATGTTGAAGTACAGTTGCCCATCTACGTAGTCCTTTATAATGGTATAACTTTAAACATGGTTTACGGGAAATCCTAATACTTTTATTAATTTTTTTTTGGTGATATCGATTTCTTATTTAAGGATGCACATATCCTCAAAGTTTTAGAGATAAGTTCTGAATAATCCTGTATATATCGTTAAAAAGTGTTTTATTTTTCATATTATTTGTGAAATTAGCAAAACACTATAATAATAGTAATTATAGACAAATGTGCGTTATTGGCCAAACAATCATACTTCATTTGACCATTATTATATATTTAATTGTAGTCATACTTTATATCTTTAATACAAGCAATATTTAATTATCTTGTACAAGGATGGAAACGATGTACATCGTGATATTGTAATTTATATTTATACGTTAATTAGACATTTTTCCTAGGATAATAATAATTACCTACCTATGCATATTTCCTTGTAATTGCTTATTCAATTCCCCCAGTCGATAAATCAATGAATTGAATTCAGTTCCAGAAAAGTCTATACAACATTTTTGTACATTCTTTTACAAACAAAGGTTTGTTTGTAAAAGAATTACTATTGCAAATTACAAGTCGTTAACAATAATTCTGTGATATTATTACAGGTTAAGGCTGTTTACGATACCAGCATGTGCGTTAATTTCGCCATTCAATAATTTTTACCTATTTATTAAGTCCAATATGGGTGTTTAAAGGACTATCTGTTATGAATAGTTGCTTAGATAATTTTACAATATTGTGAAATTCGATATATGTTGCACATTTTGTGCACAAAGTATTTATTTATCCAGTTCATAGATAACTCCCTAAATATGTTATAATTTAATTTCAAGCGTGCTTAAAGTCTAAAATAAACCTGCTATTTCTATTTTGACCCTTTCGAGAAGCTTTTAAATAGTAAAAATCTAGTTTTACAAATAAATTGTCTCTTCTCAGTTTCTTTACTATGGTAGGGAATAAATTTTATGTTTATGATATGTTTTACCTTAATAAATATCTTATTGGTATAGTAAATATACAACCTATAAATATAAGTTAATAACAATTCCATAACAACAATAGTGTACATACTTTTGTTCTTTTATTCTCTCTGAACCATTGGATAAGGTAAAATAAATATGTGCTAAAATAGTTTACACATTTATTATATTGAAAATTTGTTATCTTATTAATAACATTTTTTATTGTATCAACGCGAGAGAGTGCCCTGTGCAAATATTCTGTGATTTAAGCAGGGCAGTCGACTGCGTCGATTCTAATTTGTTAATATATTAATTACCCCACTATGGTATTAGCACAGTTAAATGAATATATGTAATTCATTTAACTGTGGTATTAGGGTGTTTCCTCAGAACTGGTCTAAATGTTTAGATTTAACTATGGGAGTTCCACAAGGGTCTATTTTGGGCCCTGTGCTCTTTCTTTTATATATTAATAATATAGACTTTCTATCGTCTCTAGTAGATCTTATTTTATATGCAGACGACATATCTGTAATAATTTCAAATCTATCGGTTACCTATTGCAACATAGATGTATCCATATTTTGAATTACAAATACAATTTGAATTACATAATTTTGAATCAGTTAATTTTAACCTAGCACGGGGCTCGTGAAGATTATTTTTTTGACTTGTGTTCACAAGACAAACTAATAACTAAGTTAATAACTAAGATCTAAAATATTTTGTTAATCTATAATTATTTCCTAATACTTTTCATTGTGACCATGGCAGTGTTATGGTTTAATAATTTTCTATATAGAGTATCGTAAAGCATCACTAGATAAAAGGAATAATAAAATATATCAGAACCTTCTTATGTTTTTACTGTGTATGGGTACTGAATGTAAAGTTAATTAATTGAAACTACTAAACAAATGTAAATAAATTATCCACTAAATAGGATGGATTATACTGAGGATTCTACTGTATATACTTGCTTTATCTATGTATCTATAAATATAACAAATTATATAGTAAGATATGGAACCTTTGTAACCACAATCCTTATTGAAATAATTTATTTTACCCCTTGTTTAAATAATTAATAAATACAAGGTTATTCATTATATTTGGGTATCGGAAGTAGATTAATAATTATTAGACATAATAACAGTGTAATATAAATCACTTTTGTGGCAGGTTATTTTCAGGAAAATAAATAGTTAATCAAATATAACAATATAATATTTCGGTAAAGGTGATGTCCGGAAATTCGTTACCATGCAAGTCATAGTTTCATAAAAAATAGTTCCTTGTTTACATTCCTCTTTTGTGAGGAATGCGTTGGAAAATAAAACTTATTTTAACAAATAAATATAACAGAAAATATCCATAGATGATTTACGACTGAAGCATACTACTATTATTTATATTACACCTATAGGCTTGGGTGTTTTGCCACACTTTTACCTCCTACTAACAATTATACAGGTCCCCAAATGAAATTATGTTCAATTTGGAAACATGATACATGATATATAATATTAATAATTTTAAATAATGATAAATAGCATAATACTTCTAAATCGTTATTTAAATATAATGCAGGTATTTAGTTATTCCTAGATATAGAGAAATACTACTAATTTGTTATTTAGTGGGGGAAAGCAGCTGAGAGCCACACCCACAGACTACCTCTGCGACCACACCTCTGACCTCTGTAACCTGTCTTACGTCTCGCACAAATTGATACCTCGGTCTACCTATCCACCGTTCTTTTTCTTTAATAATACACACTTTATACAGGGTCCTGCACCACAGCTCCCTTCTTTTGTAGCTCATGAACCGGTGCCTTTGTAAATTTCGTTCAAATTTGACTGCAAACTATTCGTAGAGAGGCACATTTTGAAAATATTTTCAAATATACAGGGTGCTCTAAAAACATGTACCATACTAAAGTTATGTTTTTTTTAATGGAACACCCTGTATATTTTTTCATTTTTGGATTCTACAGAAAATTCTAAACACATTTCATGTAGGATGTCCTATACCTATCTTCAACTGTTTTTTGTGGTGCAGGACCCTGTATACTATCGACCCATCCTTGTCTCCAAATTGAATATATTCTTATTTAGGGATCTGTATATAGGGTATACAGGGAAAAATATCGTAGTTATATAGCGTATAGCGTAACAATTGCTTATTTTTCAAACCAGATCACCCATTACTTTCAACAAAACTTATATAACTTTTCTTTCAGGACAGCTAGATCCAACCACCCTAGAAACCATGACATTGCCAAGATGTGGAGTTAAGGATAAAGTGGGGACTGGTGATAACAGAGCCAAAAGATACGCGTTACAAGGTAAATATAAGTTGCAATTATTATGAACAAATAAGTACATCTCTCATGATTAGTATTGGAGAATGTCATAAATACCTGGTATTTAATAATTTTATGATTTCGTATAGGATTGCATCGAACATTTAATCCCAATTATCTATTTTAGAAGTAGGTAACTGATTAGTTAAAACTCTTTCTGCTGCAGTGTAACATTATATCAATATAATAATAATAATAATAATAATATCTCTACCCCTCATTCTAACCATAAGGATTAGACCCGAAGTCTAAGACATGTGTGGGAGAAAGTGGCATAATATTAATCAGTATGCAGCATTTGCGGTTAAGGATCGACTTACATGGGTAAACCATAACCACCATTCAGTGCTGGAATGAGGGAAACCTAGAAAACTTCATTAGTTCGGGGGATAGTCAAACATAGGAAGAAAGTTATATAACACAACATATTTAAAATATGGCGTGCTTTTTTCTCTAAATCTTTTACATTCTCACTAACTGTACAGAACTATATTTTTAATGCTTCAAATTTTTGGAGCATGGAAATTATAGTTCTTACAATATGCTATGTAGAGGTGTGTTAGTTCGTGTAATTAAAAAAGTTAAACTGAACTAAGCGAAATATAATATAATGCAATAATTGATTGCTAAAGAGATTTTTTTTCTTATATGTACTAATTTAATTAAGGAATTACAGGATCCTGATGATTTCCGTAACTATTTAATTACGAAAGATATCCAACAAGTATTTGCCAATTTTAGTTACACCATTAATCAAAAATACTACTGCCATGCTTATTTTTATGTGCCAACGAGGGCAGATTTTACTCACGCTAAATTTTTTGGCTTGAGCAAGTTTTAAGTTATCGTGACAACGATTTACTCGCATAACTTCGCGATTTACTCGCATAAACAAAACCGAATCGCGCAAATCGCAGTAACGTCTTATCCACATTAGATTTCAAATTCTCAAAATACTTAATAATAAAGAATAATTGTCAATAAAATTTGTCAAGAATAAATTGTCAATATTTCAATGTTTTTAAAGTAGATTTCCTCTGTAATCTGCGTAAATATATGTGACATGCCGTCTTTGTCACAACACAATAAAATAAAGCTATTGCAACACAGTAAAATAATGCCTGACATCTAGAATTTTTGCGAGGTATCAAAAAATGTATTTTACCCAAAAGATCGGGGCAATCAACTTTGTCATTCAAGATATTATGCAGAAATTGAATCAAAATTAAATTACGTCTGGTTTCTAAAGCAACAAAGTTAAATTTATTACGTAGATTATTCTGATCAAGACCTCTAGGTGGATGCATCTTGCAAGAGAAAAAAACTTAAAAAAGGTTTGTCATTTGGACCGATTCTAAATGTTGGCAATGAACATGATAAATCGGATACCATGTAATCGACCCGTATTCGAATTTAGACCTCACCAGAGCACAAAAGAGGGTTTTGAAAGTCCTTGTATCGGAAAAGTCCTGGCAGTTGCGATAAATAAAGTCATATGATTGAAAGGTACTAGAAATAATATGATTTATATGATCAATAAAAGTGAGCTTACTGTCAAAATAAATACCTAAATTTTTTAATACATCAACTCTGCTAATGAAATTATTACCAATGGAGTAATTTTTTATGGTAAAGTTTGTCTTGCGAGTATAAGTCATTACTTTACATTTAGATATATTAAATTTCAGACGATTTAGCTCACACCATGAAGACATTCGATTCATGCATTCTTGAAGATGAATGGAATCTAGAACAATTGATTTCAGAGGAAAGTTCAAAGTTAAAATCATCAACAAAAGTAACTATTCGTAGTGAAAATTGGAAACATTAAGAATGTTTTGAGTTTTGACGCATCTGATTTAATTTTAAATACAAATTTTTATCACAGGAGGTCGTTAGCTACTTTTCCGAACTTGTAAATTGGCCTGGCATGATCTGAAACCTTTTAACCGTCCTGTATACATTTTTACCTTCTATTTCCTATTACACATGTTGTTTATAATAAAATCTCTCCTCCACACATGTCCTCCACACATAATAAATTCAGTGCCAAGTTATATCTATGCAAACCATGTTTTTATTCCGTGTTCGTTGCATTTTGCATTACAGCTGTACGTTATTCGTTTCCGCGAAATATATTCAATCAAATAATCTGATTGTGCCATGATAGAAAATAATTTCCTTGCAATTCTGTGAAATAAACACGAGCCATGTCGCGGTCACAGTCCACGAACTCGACACCAACGTATTAAATTGAATCAGGAAAATTATCATTTATTTGGACATCCTGCGTGCGGACTGCTAGACACCCATTAGAGAGCAAGTATATTCTGCAAAATTCACGAATGCCTTTTTATTACGCTGCAAAGCAGGGTTCATTATATGCTTGAGTAAAATAGCAGCATGAAAAATATAAAATAGGCAACACATAACTACGAATGGTACGAATCTACTTTATATCCACCATCTGTAAACGCCTTATTTAAATAAGGACTAAAACAAATTAAGCCAAAACAGCTATTCTCCTGGTTACATGCCTCGCCGAGCGCTGAATTAGAAAGCAGAAATTTGCCGCATTTTGTCTAACACATCTGGAATCAAAGTACAAGGATTCGGATTGCAACGAAAACTACGAGGAAATACTTTGACCCCACACCGTAGGATGTCACTAACTACAGACCGGTTTCGATCTTTTTAAGATCTCGTCAGTGCAATATAAGTGATCATACCTAAAGGGTAGGTACCGTTTTGCGTACGCAAACCCTATACCATAGCGCCACCTCTTGGTAGTTCTCGCAACACAATCAACACAATCAAATCAAACTAATCGTATGAGTATCCAATACAATAACGAGATGTAGAAACAAGTTCTACTATTTGACAGATAGTCAAGTAGTAGAACTTGTTACTTGATACTTGATACTTGACTATCTGTCAAATAGTAGAAACAAGTTCTACTATTTGACAGATAGACAAGTAGTAGA
This sequence comes from Pogonocherus hispidulus, assembly GCA_963924545.1. Classification (NCBI taxonomy): domain Eukaryota; kingdom Metazoa; phylum Arthropoda; class Insecta; order Coleoptera; family Cerambycidae; genus Pogonocherus; species Pogonocherus hispidulus. The sequence goes on from OZ004694.1 coordinate 77,417,849, forward strand.
ACTTGTTTCTACATCTCGTTATTGTATAAAATAGGTGTTTAATTTATCATTTTGTGCTTCAGAACCTTAAAAATGTTCTTTTTTTAAATAAATAAATTTTTCTTAATTTGTCATCGACAATTTCAGGTATATGTATATGAAATATATATATTTCGTTTTATATTTGAAGGCGCATTGTTATAAAAAAGGTTAAACCTCCATCTAGTCCAGTGGCCCTATATTTTTCCCTGAAATTGCATACCTATAACTTAATCTATTTTCGGAAGTTAGAGTTAGCCGATTTTATTTCAATTGTTTTAGAGATACTTGGCTAAATATGCATCCCATAGCGTCAGATTTTTTTATTTTTAACTTGATATAGAAGTCAAATGTTCTGTTACGGAGAACATTAAATGCGAACGCATGTTACATTGAGAGGTGGTCGATGGACCATGTCTCCTATATAGGGTGACTCGCGAAACCGTCGACTTTAACGATTAACGTATAAAGTGTACAGAAATCGAATAAAGTGGTTCTTAAATGTAAGAATTTTCATTTTGACAATTACTATCCTTTCAGATTTGTCGAAATACATTTCTTAATTATTAAATTTCCTATATTTTCTTTCTAGTAGGTGAGACAGTAATAATACCTAAACTTATTAAATTATCCATAATTGCAGTAGCATGTAGTGGTCAAAGTATAGTTGCAATTAGTTTGAACAAATTAAAGTTGACATTGCCGTCTGAGTTAATAGGGCATACAGAGTAGTAGATAATCTTCCATAAAAATAATAAAAAGGATTGAAAACAACTGGAAGACAAAAATGGGCCTTAAAGGCACTTTCAAAAAATGTTACTGATAAAAGGTGTTGAAATATATACATTCTTTCACAATACGTAGAATAATTTGGTAATACCTATACCTACTTGAAGGTTAATTTAAGAAAGAAGTTATTTTATTGTTTTAATTCTTTTATATAAGAAAAGAAAACCGCAAACAAAATAAACACTTTGTTGCTTATTTCGCTAGATCAAAAATGTATTCGAGAACAGAGATATACCTACCCTATATTTATGTCAATGACTCTTAATCTTCATAAAATTTTGTATAGTTTACAGTTAGATAATATCGGCAAACGCGTGTATGTAGGAGTAGGTATTTAAATGATTCACAATTTTCTTAACGGTGCGGTGTTAGTCTCCAATTCTCTGAAAATGTTAAAAGAAAGGTGACCTGCAAATTGCGAATCATTATATTAACCGTTGACGTTGAACTAACTACGGCAAATAGGTATAGGGTTTTCTATTTTAATAGCGACTGTCAATTAATTTGGATTTTGATAATTCGTTGTCGTAACAAAATATGAGATAACAATGCAAAGTATAGACAGACCTTTGTTTAAAATTAACAGACAAAACAATCAAATTTTGCGTCCTCCACCCACATAACTTGTGGTGGAATTACTGGTTGCATATATACAAGTTAATACATAATATTTTAACTTTGTATTTCTTGGTCATGGCAGAACATTAATCAATAATTCCTTATATTTATATAATATTCTGGATCATATAACTTGTTTCGTTACCTGCTTATTACTGTCAAGATAACAAAATACACATCCAGTGTATTTTGACTGTCCCTGTATGAAATACTAAATTTTAATATTAGTCACAGTGTTTAGTCAACGTGTCCTAAAAATAGCCTGCAGTTGATTTAAATTTGATTTGAATAAGATGTAATAAAATAATTGCAATATGTTTACTGAATCATTAAATAATAAATTATGTACAATGAATCATAGTTCTGTCTGTTTAAATAGTTAAAAAATACATATTCTAAAGCATAATCTGTTTATACAGGATGTTAAAAATTAGAAATAGATACTGTTTTTCGAAAACACTTTCAAGTTTTGATTTTTTGGACTTAACTACCTATCAGTTATCAATGGAATCATTTCAAGCCACACAAAAACAGCCCCCTTTAAGAAGCGATTAGATTATGTTAAAGGGAGACTACAAGTGAACAAATCAGTTATTCTCTAAGACAACTGAAGCAGCCGAGAATCGAACCCGACTATATTACATAAAATACTAAAATAATAAAATGTTTATCTCTCATTATTATCTCTCATTATAATCATAAAGATTACCTCGAAGTCTAAGCCTTGTGTGGGAGGGGCGGCATTCTGCAGGTGTTACTAATAGCCAGGAACGATTTAATTTAGAAACCTGAATCTTATTAGTTATTGATAAATATTGTCGATTTTTTATTATTGAGTTGCACAACAGATGAGAGTCAAAGAAATATTTTTATTTGTTGGTTTTATAACTACTTAGTAATAGTTTTATTAATTTTAATATAAAATGATTACCAATCGAAATTCTAGGTAGCAGATGGAAAGTGAAAGACCTCACCTATAAAATTTCGAAATATCCAAGCAAACTGAAACGAGGAGATGTAGATAAAGAAGTCCAAAGGGCATTCAATGTGTGGAGCGGATACACTGATCTCAGTTTCACGCCAAAGAGCGGTCAAGTTCACATAGAAATTAGGTTTGAAACAGGTGAACATGGCGATGGTGACCCATTCGACGGACCGGGTGGTACCTTGGCTCACGCCTACTTTCCGGTAAGTACCCGACTCACATTCTTTATGACTTAATATATTAATCAGCAAATTTTCCCTTCCTTCAGTAATATTGTTATATTCGTCTGAAGATGGATATGTATTTTAGGTATGTATCCATCATTATTCATTCAAACGAGTCAGAGAAGATATTCTTCTATTGTTGTATTCTTCCCACCTCCCACTTAGAGATCGACCCCCCCCCCCCCAAGTGATCATAGTGGTCAAAGTGGTCAATGTTTTCCTGATATGGATTCCCTAATAACGCGATAACAGGGTAGTTGCAAAATGGCTACGGGGCCGATTCACGATTTCTGTATCTAAGAATACTCGTTACAGATCATAGTTTTTTTGCCATGCAGTTCATATCTGTATCTCTTTTTGGCTATCTTGGGAATTTCCTGAACCAGCCCACGAACTTTTAAATTTGTCTTTTCTGAGTCTATTTTTAATTATTTGTATCATTACTGCCAATGGTAGTATACTAGATGGGGTGGGACCAAAGATTTTTAGATAATCCTCCGTCTTAAGCCCAGCCTGTCACTTTCTTTGCTGTCAGTACATTATGATGTCCTTAGCCCTAACATACTGACATATTGCTCATCTTGAAGATAACTGAAATCAGAGACTTATACATCTACAAAGACCGTTCACCTAATGTATTTTTTTGAAGTATAGACTTTTTCCTGATTTTATGCAACCATATATACGAGATGACAATTAGCCAATCAAAATCGAGTAATTTCAACCCGGCAAGTTGCGCCCCCACAGTACCAGTAGATTACATGTGTAGGATTCTACTATCGCTTCGCATTGCCATACAGGAATTTAATTTTTCAAGCGTACACGTTTAAGAGAATAGTGCAGTGTTGTCAGACGTAACCTAACGAACGCTATGGATTTAACATAAACATCATTTTAATAATTTTACACGGAAGTATAAATTCTCCTACGTTAATAATTTTATTATTGTATTTATTTAATATTCTGGTAGAATAAAAAGTGCTTTGGCGTTAAACGGCATCCGAGGATCGAACTCGGGACCTTCCGCATAACAGGTAATGCTCTTACAACTGAGCTACCTCCCTACGCTGTTTTAAACTTACTATTTCGGGTAAAATATTTACTACATTATAAAAAAGAAATTTGTATGTATCTTATGCATGCCGTGTACATAAATGAATTCAATAATGTAATAAATAAAAGTAGACCTTATTAGGTACCTACTTACTACACTATTTATACCTCGCTGCTATTATTAAAACCATCATAGTAGGTAGTAGGTACCTACTCGTAATATTAGAAAAATCCAAAAAAATTTATAAAATTGGACACAGTTACAATATCTCCATATGTACAGTTAACAAATAATATTGGGATTAAATAAATGTGTATTGCAAAACTGGTACCTAAGAAAAAAGTATCTATATAACCTAAAACCTCAAAACTAATGCTTCATTTTTCTACGGCATCCTATACAAAAGGTTATATTAAAAAATGTGAGGGAGGACTAAAAGTTCCGGTTTACCAAACCTGCACCAAATATAGATGAATGATTGTCTTTGCCTTGCCGCGAGTCTTTTTTGCGTGTGCGGAAGGTTAGTACAGTTAGTTACATGCGGTGACCCCATGTCTTATAACTTATAAATCTATGGGTGACCCTATCTGAGGACAGTTATAGGTACCTACATGTTTATTGAAAAAATTTACTTTGATGAGCCGCCCATTAAAATGAAATTATTAAAATTTCTTGGATATAAAGATAAGCTTTTCTTATTATGTACGAATAACTATAAGATCAAATACATAAATATTCTCGAATTTTACTAATTATTTGTTCTAATATAGTGGCCCTCATAGAATAAATATTCAACTGCGGCTATAAATAAACAGCAATAAATAGTCACGGCTCAAATAAAAACTATAAAAATGTATAGTTTTTTTAATAATCATATAAAAAATGCACGTTAGTATAGTGTATATAGGTAGTGACTGAAGATTAAAAAAAGTGTTATATTAGTTATATAAGAATAAAATAAGTTACCCCACTCGGGTACCGTTCGGCACTCAAACGTTTACTTACACAGGAGCTCACGCTCGACCTGTAAAGTGTTGGGTGCGATTGATATAGAATGAGAAAAACAAGTGATTATATATTTATGTTTTATTTTATTTTATTTTTTGTAAAAATGCCTGTGGTAGATTATAGTGAGGGTTGCTGTCCCTCGCAATATTGGTAACCGAATACTTTTTAAGAAAATGTGTTACAACATTCCTGTGAAATTTGTAGCAATTTTAGCAAATAGAGAAGCCACGTTCTGTAATCTTATCCTATAGTAGCACAAAATCAGGGGTATTAATTGTACCATTTAGAAACATCGTGGATAATTGGTCGTAGTATAAGAAGACATTTGTGTTAGTAAATTTGAGGAATTAGTTTGCCACGAAAATATTGGAAAAACACTAAAAAATCATTTCTTAAATATAACTTTTAGTAATACCTCAAGGTAAAAACTTTCCTTTGGGCTATTTTATTAATTTTTATATCAGAACCTCTATTTATTTTACATTAAAATTTGTTAAGCAAAATATAAAAACCGGGACAGCATCCAGCAAAGTTAATACAAACCATTCAAAATTACATTTGTAATTTTTCTTAATAATAGTATAGATGAATGGTATTCAGATTATTTCAGAGGCCACTTGGATTTAATTTTTAAAATTTGGTATTCTGAGGTTTTTTGGGGATGCTCTCTTTAAATGAAATAATAGCGTCCCTGCAGCTCTTCCGGTTATACCGGAAGTTGACGTCAATTTTGTAATTTTAAGTGGAACACCCTGTATATTATTCAATCCATCAATCCATGCATCCATCAATAACCTTGATCGTATGATTAGAAAGCTTATGCAGCTTATGGATTTAACTCTCTCACTTGTGAATATTGTCGTTCTATATCGTTCTTGATTAAACAACACAGGCTTTTAAGTTAGGATTTTCGATTTTTCGAAAACAGGTAAACTTGATGAAAGTGAGCGTAATACCGACCGAAAGTGACCGAAAGTGTAGAATCCAAAAATGCCATAATATACAGGGTGTCCCATGTAAAAATTCAAGTTTTTATGGCTTGCAGTTGAGCTAATATGGTATTAAATTTTTACCACCCTGTAAGCAACCACCAACCCTGAAGATGTGATTAGAAAGCTTATGAATTTAACTAACTCCTCTGTGATTATGACCGCTCTATCTTGCTTAATATAAAAAACACGGGGTTTTAAACTATAAAATATATACATATAAAAAAAATAAAATATATCGAAAATGGTTAACTTTAGGAATAGGGAAACTTGATAAAAGTAACACTAAAATCCAAAAATGCGATAATAAACTACTTGAGTGAAGTTACCCATAAAAGTTAGCCATAGAAATTACTATCTATAGCGGTGAAATAAAAATAATTCTAGTGCCGTTCCCGGTCCCGGACAAGTCATTCTGACTATATAGGACGACAAAGGGCACTTCCCTTGACCACCCAGCATATTTTTTTTCAAAATTTCCCATAATTAATTGTTTACAGACTTGGCCATAGAAATTGATATCTTGATCGGTACAATAAAAAAAATTCTAGTGCCGCTCCCGGTCCCGGACAAGTCGTTCTGACTATATAGGACGACAAAGGGCACTTCCCTTGACCACCCAGCATAATTTTTTTTCAAAAATTTCCCATAAATAATTGTCCACAGACTTAGCCATAGAAATTACTATATCGGTCGATAAAATAAAAAAAATTGTAGTGCCGCTCCCGGTCCCTGACAAGTCATTCCAACTATATAGGACGATAAAGGGCACTTCCCTTGACCACCCAGCATATATTTTTTTTCAAAATTTCCCATAAATAATTGTTCACAGACTTAGCCATAGAAATTACTATATTGATCAGTAAAATAAAAATAATTCTAGTGCCGCCCCCGGTCCCGGACAAGTCGTTCTGAAAATATAGGACGACAAAGGGCACTTCCCTTGACCACCCAGCATGATTTTTTTTTCAAAATTTCCCATAATTAATTGTTTATAGACTTAGCCATAGAAATTCATATCTCGATCGGAACAATAAAAAAATACTACTACCGCCCCCGGTCCCGGACAAGTCGTTCTGAGTATATAGGACGAACAAAGGGCACTTCCCTTGACCACCCAGCATGATTTTTTTTTTCAAAATTTCCCATAATTAATTGTTTATAGACTTAGCCATAGAAATTGATATCTCGATCGGAACAATAAAAAAAATTCTACTGCCGCCCCGGGTCCCGGACAAGTCGTTCTGAGTATATAGGACGAACAAAGGGCACTTCCCTTGACCACCCAGCATGATTTTTTTTTTCAAAATTTCCCATAATTAATTGTTTATAGACTTAGCCATAGAAATTGATACCTCGATCGGAACAATAAAAAAAATTCTACTGCCGCCCCCGGTCCCGAACAAGTCATTCTGACTATATAGGACGATAAAAAGCACTTCTTTTGACCACCCAGCATAATAGTTTTTTCAAAATTTCCCATAATTAATTGTTTACAGACTTAGCCATAGAAATTGATATCTCGATCGGTTCAATAAAAAAAATTGTAGTCCCGCCCCCAGTCCCGGACAAGTCGTTCTGACTATATAGGACGACAAAGGGCACTTCCCTTGACCTCCCAGCATGATTTTTTTTTCAAAATTTCCCATAATTAATTGTTTATAGACTTAGCCATAGAAATTGATATCTCGATCGGAACAATAAAAAAAATTCTACTGCCGCCCCCGGTCCCGGACGTCATTCTGAAATTTTGAAAAAAAAAATTATGCTAGGTGGTCAAGGGAAGTGCCCATTGTCGTCCTATATAGTCAGAAAGACTTGTCCGGGACTGGGGGCGGGACTACAATTTTTTTTATTGAACCGATCGAGTATCAATTTCTATGGGTAAGTCTGTAAACAATTAATTATGGGAAATTTTGAAAAAAATATTATGCTGGGTGGTCAAAGGAAGTGTTTTTTATCGTCCTATATAGTCAGAATGACTTGTCCGGGACCGAAGGCGGCAGTAGAATTTTTTTTATTGTTCCGATCGAGATATCAATTTCTATGGCTAAGTCTATAAACAATTAATTATGGGAAATTTTGAAAAAAAAATCATGCTGGGTGGTCAAGGGAAGTGCCCTTTGTCGTCCTATACAGTCAGAACGACTTGTCCGGGACCGGGAGCGGCACTAGAATTTTTTTATTTTATCGACCAGTAAAGTAATTTCTATGGCTAAGTCTGTGAACAATTATTCATGAGAAATTTCGAAAAAAAAATTATGCTGGGTGGTCAAGGGAAGTGCCCTTTATCGTCCTATATAGTCAGAACGACTCTTCCGGGACCGGGGGCGGCACTAGAATTTTTTTATTGTACCGATCGAGATATCAATTTCTATGGCTAAGTCTGTGAGCAATTATTTATGGGAAATTTTGAAAAAAATTATGCTGGGTGGTCAAGGGAGGTACCCTTTATCGTCCTATATAGTTGGAACGATTTGTCCGGGACCGGGGGCAGCACTAGAATTTTTTTTATTTTATCGACCAGTATAGTAATTTCTATGGCTAAGTCTGTGAACAATTATTTAAGGGAAATTTTGAAAAAAAAATTATGCTGAGTGGTCAAGGGAAGTGCCCTTTGTCGTCCTATATAGTCAGAACGACTTGTCCGGGACCGGGGGCGAGACTAGAATTTTTTTTATTTTACCGATCAATATAGTAATTTCTATGGCTAAGTCTGTGAACAATTATTTATGGGAAATTTTGAAAAAAAAATTACGCTGGGTGGTCAAAGGAAGTGCCCTTTATTGTCCTATATAGTTGGAACGACTTGTCCGGGACCAGGAGCGGCACTGGAATTTTTTTTATTTTATCGAGACCAGTAAAGTAATTTCTATGGCTAAGTCTGTGAACAATTATTGATGAGAAATTTTGAAAAAAAAATTATGCTGGGTGGTCAAGGGAAGTGCCCTTTATCGTCCTATATTGTTGGAACGACTTGTCCGGGACCGGGAGCGGCACTACAATTTTTTTTATTTTATCGACCAGTATAGTAATTTCTATGGCTAACTCTGTGAACAATTATTTATGGGAAATTTTGAAAAAAAAATTATGGTGGGTGGTCAAGGGAAGTGCAATTTGTTGTCTTATATACTCAGAACGACTTGTCCGGGACCGGGGGCGGCACTAGAATTTTTTTATTGTACCGATCGAGATATCAATTCCTATGGCTAAGTCTGTAAACAATTAATTATGGGAAATTTTGAAAAAAAAATATGCTGGGTGGTCAAGGGAAGTGCCCTTTGTCGTCCTATATAGTCAGAATGACTTGTCCGGGACCGGGAACGGCACTAGAATTATTTTTATTTCACCGCTACAGATAGTAATTTCTATGGCTAACTTTTATGGGTAACTTCACTCAAGTTAATAAACTGCGATGTTCCATTGTAAATAACAAAGTTGACGCCAACTTTCGGTGTAACCGGAAGAGCTACAGGGACGTCATTATATTATTACCAATTTCAAAATTTAATTCCAAGTCGTCTCGGTCTCTGAAATAATCTAATAGGATACTTAGAAACTTTTAGCCGCTCGGTATAGACACCAGTTTCCAAAAGTGTTTCATCTTTTATTTAGGCACAATTTAAACATAAATAATTAGTATGATGTATTTTTGAACATAGTCCTTCCTACCCATTGAATAATTTCAATTTATATAATTTAATGCTGCACTTTTGGAAAACCCCAGTCAGTAATCAAATATTCTCGGCGCGAAACCAAACTATCTTTGTAATGTCCCTCGTAACGAGGAGATTTTACTGTCGCACGTAGATGGCCGATCGCGGCGGCACGATTATGATCTCGAAAAATAAAAGTTCCCACGGAGAGGAGCAAGCAAGCAAACTTTGGAATATCAACCGATATAAAAATTAGCTATTAACAGCGACGAATACCTACCTACAGATGTAGATCTAAGTAGGTATATAAAGTACCTACCTCGCTGCACCAAGGGAACTTATTCGAAAAACAAGAATTTTGTAAAATTAGACTCCATAACAACGTTCTAAAATTCTATTTCAGCGACTAAAATTATCCTCTATAAAATAGTGACATTTTAGTTAGTTAGTTACAAAGCATATATACCTACACTTTGGTTATTACCTAAAAAAAAGCTATAAAAAATAAACGAGATTGTTAAGATACAGAAGCCTAAATAAAACACCAACAGTTCAAACATTCTACGATCTTTAACGGTGTAATTTTTTACACATTCTTTAAAACTATTATACCTATGCAACTAACCCAGTGTAATCAGTGTTTTAGTATAAACACATCAACCCTTCATTGTGTTTACACAAATTACAAATTTATATAGTTCGAGATATTTCCATATACTTTATGCAATATTAATGTAATGTAATGTAATTTAAATACCTACTTTTTTAGTAGGCACAGTAGTATGTATACCTATAACCTTATATCTTCGTTATACGAACACCACAAACAGCAACAAAAGTCCCAAACTTGCAGATTGTGGAGATATTGAGTACATAATTTTTAGACAATGTGTATGCATCACGTCCATATGGCACGAATTCTTAAGAAAAAAAATCGTTATCGACTACGGATCGAACCTGGGACGCTCGGGGTGACACGCCATGAAATAATCAAATGTGTTACTAATGACACGCATAAAAATTAGACTTTTGTAGACTACATTTGCAAAACTTTCATTTATTGAATGTTTTAAATTGGTATTATTGTAATTTGATTTTTATAATGTAAGTATATCAAATGCGAAGTATTTGGTAGACAACTATAAGAAAACATATTCACAAATAATATTTCACACCAGTTATGAATATAATAAATCCGGCAACAGCGACAGCACCTATACATGTGCAGTCAACCTTATTTAGCGACATCTGGTATTAAACGGTGGAAACAATTGTGGAGAATGTCCAATTTAGTTCCAATGGACACTCCTGCAAGCGCTGCTGGTAAAATTCCAGCAGAGCCATCTACGAATGGCCAGTAACTTTTCGGCTTCATGTCGCCCATAAAGGTGAAACGTCTTTGTAGATTCTATACGTCTCTGCTGAAATTGAATTTTGATTTTTCTGTATTGATCTAGCAATTAGTTTGTGGTTTAGTAGGGCCAGAAGTGTTTGTCTACTATACTTATGTGTAGATTAATATTGTTTCGCCCATAGAATTTCTGTAGCAATCTTTTTGGTAGCTCTAGAATGATTAATTATTTATAGCCCATTCCTGAAGGGTCTTGAAATATTCCACAGTCTACTCCTTCATGTCTTTGATCCATGCACGAAAACCGATTAAGATACATTACTCTGAGACATTCGCTTTATGGGGAAAAATTAAGAAGATACGTACGTTTACTTTTTAAAAGCCATTGTCGTTCACCAATACTTAAAACCTATAATTAATAACTGACCATATCCAAGTTGTCGGGCAAAGATTTATTAAACTCTTTCCATTTTAGGTCTTTGGTGGCGATGCCCATTTTGACGCTTCCGAAAACTGGTCGATAAACAGCTACAGAGGCACCAACTTATTCCAAGTAGCAGCTCATGAGTTCGGACACTCCTTAGGTTTAAGCCACTCCGACGTCAGGCAAGCTCTGATGGCGCCTTTCTACCGAGGCTACGACCCCCTCTTCAGCTTAGATACAGACGACATCGAGGGTATCCAAGCGCTGTATGGAAAGAAAACGAAACAAGGAAACACTCCTTCATTTGGCGGTGACGATGACGACGACGACCAAGACGGAGATTTCGATGAAAGCCATAATAATGGAAAGAAAACTCCGGCTCCTTCAGCGCCCGACCAAAGCCTGTGCGCTGATCCTAAATTTGATACCATCTTCAATTCTGCTGAAGGATATACCTATGTGTTCAAAGGGGATAAGTACTGGAGGTTGACAGAAGAAAGTATAGCCCCAGGTTACCCCAAACTTATTTCTGATAACTGGCCTGGTCTTCCCGGCAACATCGACGCTGCCTTTACTTATAAAAACGGAAAGACTTACTTCTTCAAAGGATCTAAATACTGGAGGTAAGTAATCCAAATCCCTCAACCATTTCCTGTCTTATATAAAACATTTTCTCTAGGTACAAGGGCAGGAAAATGGACGGAACTTATCCCAAAGATATTTCTGAAGGGTTTACGGGTATTCCAGATGATTTGGATGCTGCTTTAGTGTGGAGCGGTAACGGAAAGATCTACTTCTACAAAGGAAGCAAATTTTGGCGGTTCGATCCGTCCCAACGTCCTCCAGTCAAGAGCACATATCCCAAACCCATCTCTAACTGGGAAGGCGTTCCAGACAATCTGAATGCAGCTTTCCAATGGACCAACGGTTACACGTACTTCTACAAAGGGAATGCGTATTACAGGTAAGTTTTGAGAACATACAATGAAAGTGAAATGAAATTATAAAAAACAATATCTTCAACATTATTGCTTCTAATTTACAAAATTACTTTTTCTGACTCGTTTTAACATGAAAATTATGTTCAGTATTTATGTTAATTCCCAAATCACCATCACACTTTTTTCTTCAATGACATTTTTCTTTTCAGGTTCAACGACAGAGCATTCGCAGTGGACGTCACAAACCCACCTTTCCCAAGGTCGAACGCCTACTGGTGGTTCGGATGCAAGAACGCGCCCTCTGGGACCATCGGAACTAGTGAGTCTAGAGGGTGGTTAGTTGGTGAAGAGAGCTCGACTCCATCGCCTTGGGATGATATGGTTAATTATATGGATACAGGTAGGATCCCTCTAACACCAAAATTAAATCACTTACATCGCTTGTATATTGCAGACGATGTTTATATGTTTATTTGTGTTATAATTAAAACGACGGCATTTACCTTTATCATCGTTTACAGGCAGAAAGTTTCGTCATTTCAAATTCAGGATATTTTTTTAGGTAACTATAAACTTAAAAAGTAGATGTAACGTAAATGTGATCAACAGCATGCATTTTAGTATTGGATAACAATGTAGAGATATTAATTAGTTTATAATCATTGAATAGTGTTAAAAATATAACATAACTGCCTTAGATAAATGATCATTATTTTCAAAAAAAAATTGATCCTAAACACGATCACCATCTGAATTTTACATTTAGTATGAAATGATTATGGATATCGAATTTATTTGATTTTAGTTTCCTAACCGCATGCCAAACAATGAAACCTGGCATTGTTATTGAATGATTTAAGTAACCTCTATTAAATGCCACAAAAAACATGTGTACTGATATTGTGAAACACAACCATAATTCCTAGAAGTCGAAACAGTTACGTAGATGTATTTAATGGTATGAGTAGTGGAACTAACACAATTAAACATATTGTAAAGGCCATCAAAGGCCAATTAACCGTAAAGAATTATTTTGAAATAATAAAACGAGCTCTGCAATGTATAAACGTTATCATAAGCAACCATTTTCTTTTAACTAAAATTACTAAAGACATCCTGACAACAAATCGTAAAATATAAACGCTCTCTTCATCAAGTATGTATACCATCATCTTCTAAGTTACTAAGCTTCATAATGCATGTTTATCACTCTCGCAGCTGCTTACTAACATCACATGTAGATCTAGTTGTTACTAATAGTGTACAAACCGTTGAGAATATCTTGTAAGATGATACACATTTCCATTTAATGTGTTTTCTTGATCTTATGAAATATTGTCAGACACCTAAACTTGTATATAGTATTTCTACCTCAAATCACGTAGTTTCATGTACTTAGTTAACCCACTTTGTGACTTACACCATTAGAAGTACTATAACTATTATAAGTACCACACTCACTATATAAGGGCACTTACAATGAATGGTTGCACGGCTAGTTAGAGTTGCCTGAGCACGGCATGTGTTGTAGAACAGCGACGGCAGATGACACCACCTGAGAACCAAATTGTTTAAAGTCGGTAGCAGTCATTCAAAAATTTAAGCAAAAAAACCAAAGAATAATAATATACAGATCTCTCCTCACAGAACACCCTTGCTATCAAGCTGATCCTTGTGGTTGCTATCAGTTGAAAGAGACATGAGTATACCTATAGGATTTCTATTCTAGAAAATGGTATTTACGAAAATAATAATAATGATTTAGAAATTATTTTCCAAAAAATGTTTCTTCCTTAAATTTAACTCAACTTTATAGAAATCCTCCTTAAGTTTGTCGCCCATTTGTCCGGCACCGCACAGCACGGCTTGTCAAAATACGGATAGAATGCAAACTACACAAACGAATGAACTACATGAGCAATAGTCGTAGTTTACATTCTATCCGTATTTTGACGGGCCTTGCTGTGCGTGCCGTGCTGGGCAAATGGGCGACAAGCTTTATTATCATTTTTCTTCAATTCATACAACAAAATTACGGAACAAATTCATTGCAGTTATTTTAAGAAGTCAATTTTGTTTCTTGGTGGTGGCATCCTTAAAACATAGAGTACAGGATCCTATACACTTATTTACTTTACTTTTTTGTTTAGTGTTAGAAAACACTATAGGGTACTCACTGAGTAGGTACTTTTCTTCAATTGTTTATTTAATTAGTTGTATCACAAGATTTAGAGTTCTTCCTTGGGGAAACATGCAGACAGTTTCCTACGTCTATCGGTTTTAGGATCAACCAGTTTAATTCTTCTTATATGTAACCGTAGGGGAAATTCCAGAGGAAATTGTGTTGTGAAATAAAAAGCAAATGTAGTATTATATATTTAGAATCATTCTTGAATCTTGACATAAGTATGATCATTGCAACTTCTTGAGATTCAGAAAATAATTCCAAATGTTGGTGGGAACAACTCATCAACAAAATAGGTGGTTTTGAGTACACAAATTTTATAAAATTGTATACAAAGAACAACATGCATATGATGAAATAAATTTGACGAAAAAGAGTTCAATTTTCTTCTGAAAATAATTACATACCTACATTACATATTCCTTTACACATTATTACATTTAAGTTTAGTCAGCTTATGATTATGCAATTTTAGTACAAATTAAAAAAAATAGTGGTTGACTATTTTTATTTCACAGCTACGAACTACTTATTCTATATTTATATTTATTAGTATAGTAAGTCCATATCATCATTTTTCCTTATACTTCTTATGCTTCAAAAACATACAGTGTATATTAAAGAACAGAACACCCTTAATAATTATGTTGCAAATATTTTTACTTTTGTAATTTTCAGTTTCAAATCATACTCAGTGCTCTCTTTAAGAAATTTACTACTACTTATTCCTCATAAATATCAATAAGTTTAGAAAATAAATACATGCATTAGGAAATTATGGTATTGGTATCAATATCACATTTGTTAAACCAGTATACAAATCGAAAACATAGAATTATATCCAAATCATCTTAATTTCGGTCTTCGGTCGTCCCACCGATCATAATGTGGTTTTGGGAGAGCACGTAGCGACGGGCACAGGTCAATCGGTCTATTCATATTAAATATTCTGACTAGACCTCGGTTAAGAGGAATGTTGTGATTATATTAAAAAAAAATTATTGTCATTTTACTCTATTCTTTATACTAAATTCAAGTTAACTAGGGGAGATTTATTTACCCTGACTTTCTATTTTCCCCATGTATGTTGGTGCATGTTTACCAATTTCTGTGGAAGGTAATATAAATTTAAACCTCAACACATTCCATAGGTATTAAATACAAATAAAAAGTAGTAAATTCAATATGAGATAATTGTAATTTTCACAAAACGATGTGTACCGAGTGTTTCTTGAAAGTTGAGTGTTCTTGCGAAAATTTGTAACGAGGTTATGAAGGTTCTTCCAAAGTAAATATAGAGCAATAATTTTATTTGTTTAATTAGTGCAGGCATCTTTTAAATTGTTTAGTAGTAGAGAAAACATTGTTTGTATAATTTGAAGGTGTTCTGTTCTTTTTTATATTCTGCTTAATATGTACAAGAAAATGAGCGAGCGTTAATATTGTCGAATCTGAGTGATAAATACAAGAAGAGAGGGTTGGGGGGGGGGGGTGTTTAAACATAACAATTGTGTAGGATCCTGGAAATATGATACGGGAAAACGTAGTGAAATGTGAATAAAAAGTTCAGATGATTGCAGACTAGATCGCCATTTTTTTATCGTTGTGGCCAACATATATCATCTTGCTGTTAATGAATGCTGAAATTAAAACAAAATACTAAAATATAACAAATAATAATTGTAAAGATACAAAAAAAAATAATTATTTCAATTTGCACGATATTTAAAAAATACGTAGTCTATATACAGTGCTGCATTTTTTATAAAATTTTTCAGTTTCCTGCCCAAATTAATACGTAGCACAATAAGAATATTTAAAAATAATTATAAAATTATTACTTTTTGAATGTTCCTATTGAACAATCAAGGCATCAACTATGTAGTCAGTCATTTGACACATTATAAAAATTTACTCCTGCCCACCGCATTAATATTTTCCTTTGAAATAGGTATTTTTTTTCGGATTTTTAACTCGCCAAAGTACTTCTACAAGTACACTACTAAATCTTTTCATGGCATTTTAATTTTAATGAAAAATAGGTACCTACTTGGAATAAAACTGAGAAAATGAAAAATATCAGAACATGGCGTTCAAATGAATGTTTCGATAAAATGCAAAGTTATAAGTAACCTATTATAAGCTTTTCATAGGTATTTTTTGTAGGAATACTTTCCACTTATTTCAAGAGAAAATATTTTTGAATAATTTCACTACGTATTTGTTTGACTATAATTTTGGAAACTGATAACTTCGCTACCGTTACTATTAAAATGTTTTATGGATTTTAATTTGGAGAAATCGTAATCTCTGAATCATTTCTTCAATAAAATACTTACTAGTCGTAGTTAATACCTTTAAAGGTTTACTAGATAATTACGATATACAGTGAACATTTAAAAGTTCTGAAGGCATAGAATACAACTATGGACGATCCGTTCCTGGTTCTTATTCTAAGTCTTCTGATAATATAATTGCTAAAATCTTTATAGTACTTTTAGATACAAAATTCTTGGATTTCGCCAACTTCAATCTTCAACTGCACATATCATTTCTAGCTCACTCTCCTCTCCTAAAAATATTTCCCTTCCTATTAGAGATAGACCCATCACAACCGATATGATCACCATTCCACGGCCTGCTATGATTTTATTCAATGCGAATTTTCGACAAATCATATTAGCGATTTTTTAGGGAAAATCTGACAACATAGCGTCATTCAGCCCCCTCTAAAACGTAACTATCCCGAGTCACGTGAAATTATCACGTAGAATAACGTTTCTATAGAAATTTCACTTTAAAAAATTACGAAATACCTAATTATTTTAGTTTAAACGCGCAGAAGGCTTTGGAAATAAATGAAAAATGGAAAATTATATGCAAAGGATTCATAATATTCATAAAAAATGAAAAACTGTACTGAATTATTGTATATGTAATGTGAAAAATACTATTAAAAACAAATACGAAAAATTAACGTTTGATTTTAATAATTCAATATTAAATAAAAATTATCTCACGCAGGTAACTAAATTTTATCTCTTTCCATTAACATCCCTCCCCCATCATGTTTTATATACTTTTCAATGTGTCTTTTGTTATTAGTGACATGAAAATTTCCGGTCTCTTCCTGTTATTTTTTACATAATTGTTACATTTTAATTCCTCCCTATAGGGAATCCTATTAAAAAAGGTAATCGTCTTGTATCCGAAACGTCAATACGAAAATATTAATGTAGAAAAAGGCGCCCAAAATATGAAATTTACTTGTCAAAGTGCTTTTTGTCTACAAATATTTAACATGGAATATCCAACTTTTACCTGTTCACTGTATTTATATATACAGTATGGCTGTATGCTTGTCCATATGCAGCACTGTTTATAGCAACG